>VZRQ01000111.1:1081456-1181244 GCA_013397975.1 Machaerirhynchus nigripectus | reverse complement strand
ATTCTTATAAATAATTAAAAGAAAAAAAGAGACACTATTTAGATCTCTAGCTAACCTTAGAGGTTCAGTGTTTCATAGGAATGGGTTGACATCTACCAGTTTAAAAGCCATGTGAAAGCTCCTATCTCTTTTGTATTTACTTTATAAAACATCCAGGCTCTTTATTCCAGAGCAGATTGATATAGGTTGCACCTTTTTTTTTTTTTTCAAAATAAGATCATTTTGGTCTGAAAGTACTTTTCCTAACTTTCTTGAACAACAGAGTAGCATTATCTTCTCAACCATCTTTCAAGAAACAAGAAAATTAGATGTATCATACATAAAGATTCACTTAAAGACAATTAACTCACTCCTCTATTCAGCAAGTCACATTTGCTGCAAAAAATCTACAGCACAGTCAGTATCACTCCACGCTTGCACCGAAAACCTACTGTGCAATAGCCTGTTCCTTTCTAGAAGGATTTGGATTTTTCAGTTCTTCTAATCATTTGTTTTTCAATAAGCAATGACCATGTTTTAAATGGTTTTCCACAGTTTCAATATTTAAGAATATCTGTCTCCTATCATCCCTACACTTGCCTACTGCAAAGGCAGCTTTGGAAAAAAGCCATAATAAAACAACAGTCAGAAATTGCTGGCAAGCCATAAAACACAGAGAGTACCACTGATGCTGAAAACACGTTCTACCTCAGCAATACCCCTGATAGGAACATAACCAATAGGGATGTCCCCAAATAGTTATGTAAGCAAGAGTCTTCCAAAAAGTATGCTGAATAAAATGAATGAGGCAACAACATAACACAACACCAACTCTATGACACTGTTTCAAAAACATATCACAAATAAAATAAGCAATTCTCAACACGCATTTCAAAATAAGGAGGAATGCACACTTCGTTCTAATGCATGTTTTGGTAAAATTCAACTGACGTCATCTACCATGAAAAATTATTTTGTAGTGAAGCATTTCCAACAGAAAAGTATTGTATTAATATCAAATTGATTTGAAATCAGTTTAAAAGTTCTGCTGTTAGTTAACAAGTAAGGTCAGCAGATGAGGGTGACCATCTCCTACAGAAGGGAGACTCTCACTACAATTTCCTTGGAGGGCATGGGTGCTGATATTTCATTTGTTTGGCATTTTGGAGCAGAGGGTTTACAATTTCATGTGGAAAGTCTGTAAGTCCTTCTCTCACTCTGTTACTACCAGGACACTGGACCTCTTCTGCAGCTGCATATCTACAGAGGAAAACTTTCTTCCTTTTGCCAAAAGCCACAAGCTTCCACATTCTGTGGATCTCCATCTACCACTCAACTGAGGAACATTTTCAGCTGCTTGGTGAAGTTAGGGATCTGGCTCTCCTAGCTCTGAAGTACTTCTGTGAACATCCTGTCAGTATTTTTGTTCCCTCAAAATACATTGCTTTGTCACTATTAGAGTCAGAAGCTGTAAAGCAATCAGCTTTCAGCCTTCTTTAGACCTGTATCTACCTACGTGCTCTCACCCCTACTACAAAGGCTACCAGAGCTCATACAACATCATATACTGCTTGGGCTTTGTATTCCATACATTCCTACCACTACTCTCTCCCGCCTCAAGGTGCCCTGCAACACAGTGGGAGTAGTTCTGGGAAATGGGAGACAGGGGCCTAGAATTTTGACCTCAGTCTCCAGGCAAATGCATCTAACAGTGATCTACCACGTAGAAAGCTGCCACAGCCACCTCCTTCAGCCATATTTTAAGCACAAATTGTGACTGTATTTAATGAGTGGGAAGTTCTGCTGCTAACACACACCTATTAGGCAACCACCTCAGAGAATCAGAGGTCAGGCTACTGGGAACCACAAGGAAGCAGCAGTAGAAACTGTATCACCAGTTACCTAGGCCAGAGCAGCTGGGAGTCTACCACAGGACAAACCTAAGAAATGTTCGACTGTTGAGAGCTGTGAAGCAAAGTGCTTACTGAGTTCACTTACTGAGTGCTGAGTGCTTACTGAGTTTCTGTATTACAGTGACTTACACACCCAACTCTTCATTCAGTTTCAGGCCCCATGAGGTCTCTTGTTTGTTGTATGACACACCTATTTACCAGAAATAATTGCAACTGGCATTTAAATGGAAAATCCACATAATTTTCAACTACCTGAAGCTTTCAGAGACTTTTTGAAGGACTATGAATCCAAGTCACAATTTTTAATGGGGAAAAGTTTCCAGCACAAAACATTGCTTTGCTTCTTAAGAATAAGACTTGTGAAACTGGTTTAATATTTTTTGGGTTTTTTTCCCCCACTCTCTGGAAAAAAGAAAAAAAATATTCAATGATACTACTATTATAACCATGGAATATGCTGAGTTGGAAAGGACCCATCAGGATCATCGAATCCAACTCCTGGCCCTGCACAGGACACCCCAAGAATCACACCATGTGCCTGAGAGCATTGTTCAAACACTTCCCATTAGTCCATTCCAGCTGAATGACACTTTATTTCTGTTTTTAGCAAAACAAAGAAAATACCCATTAAACTAGCATTTTGCAATAGCTCTCAAAAGCAGAATTCCCAACAACATTATTTAAAAAACAAACAAACAAACAAACAAAACATTTCTAAAATATACTACTATTAGTGACATAAATGAACAACTTTATTACCAATCACAGAAAATGGCTTGAGAACCATTTGAGGACCTATAAACATCTATCACCTCTTTATACATACATACACAGGAGTAAAGCACTAGTACACCTATATATGGCACCAAGCTAACCATCTTACTGGGGGCACAGTAAACACACTTCACTGAAACTATATCCATGAAGTATCAATGCCCAGGCTATAGCACCACTGAAACCAGCCCACAATTAAGTTTCCTTACAAAATTCCTACTGGAATTAGGTCATAAGTTGTTACAAAACATGTCACCAGGTTTTGCTTTTCAGCTGAAAAACCAGCTGTAGGATTTAGGCCTTTCTAAGAGTTTTGAAGCACCACTCCAGAGCTATCCAAGCATACACCTCATATTACAGAAGAGACTGACTTACAGCATTAAACAATCCCTTACCCTGGATGCTGAAACCACTAAAAATTAATGAATAAGCCAACTCATGAATTCTTTTATCAACATGTAGGTTCTACAGCATAGTGCGTGTCCCACTATTATCAAAAATATCATTATACAATAAGACAAGAAAGTTGAGCAAGTAAGTGCTGGAACCAAACCTGTTGCCTGACAGCTGAATTATTAAACCATCACTTGCCTCAGGCTACCTCCAGTTTACCAACTGCACTGGAGTTACACTGCTCAAGACAGTCATCTGTGGGGGGGGGGGAGTACAGGGAAGGAAACCTGCTGTCCCAAAGATTATATTCTTGTGTTTGCTTAGAAGGAAGAATGTGTTTTAAGAATTATACTGACTAAACCTAAAATGTTCATGTCTTATAGGGCAAAAGGTAATAAAACAAAAACCTGATTACTTTTCTACATTCTAGTTGTCAAATGCCACCTTGTTAGTTCTCTGTCTTCTTCTTCTAATACATTCATTACCAACTACAAACTATCTAGAAGCTTCACCAAAGTCTGAAGCAACAGTTAGAAACCCAGAAGAAACCCGAACTGCACTGAGACAACTTCTTTTCCAGCCCAAAGCAAATGGCAAATATAAATTTAAGAGGGCCAAAAAGAGAAGCAGGGGGTACGTTACTGAAAAGGAGAAAAGAGAACAACCACAAGTACCCCTGGTGCACCAGAAAGCCCTAACACTAAGCCTTGCTGAAAAACCACAAGGGGAATGTGAGGAAGCTGAACACTAGTCTCTCCACTGACAAAAAGCTTCTACACAAAATAAGCAAAACCCAGGGAACTGAACAAAAGAAGTAATATTTCCATCATTCTCACTCTTTTCTCTACTCGACATTAAGCCTCCTACAGTTAAGTTCCTCCCAACTCTCTGTGTTCTCCATTTTCTTTCCTCCTTCCAGGTACATACCACAGAGTCTGTGTTAAGAGCATGCACAGGCATACCAAGAAAGACAGCATAAATGTTATTACTAGACTGTAAAATATATGTTGGGGTAGGAGGACAGGCCTCTTTTTGTTCCAAATCCCAATTTTATCTGGGCACAATTCCCTATTTGTGAAAAAAATATGGTTTTGGTTATTTTCTGTCATGGCTCCCAGAGGCCTCTAAGCATGGGTACTTATAAATAAAAACATATTATTGTTTCTTATTTTGTCCTTGAGCAGGGAAACAAAAGGCAGAAGGAAACAAAACATGGAACTAAACACAACAGCAATTAAATAAAAAGTTTGTCATAAATATTTTGTGTCTCTAGGAAGGAAATTAAATCCTCCTTCCCTAGTTTACTAAGTTTATTTCTCCAAGCTTCTTGCTTGCAATGTTCTATTATTCAGCAGTATCAAAGAGCACTTTTAAGATACTCATTCTGATTTATTATAATCAAATCACACAAACATCCAGAAAGTGCCTGCTTTGCCTATAAAGGTACGTTGGGAAAAGCAACCAATCTCCAAAATCTTGTGTCTTTGATGAGTACAAAGAAGCACAAAATCTGTGTCTGCCTTTCAGAGACAGCAAGGATTTTTATGTCCCTTCCTGGTGGCATTTATTTAGGAAACTTCCTATTGCTCCTGTTTCAGCCAATAGCACAACAATCACAGAACCAGAGGAACAGCTACAGTGGACATGATTTATATTTGTTTTTAGCTGAGAGATGCGGAGGTCCCATTCTTGACTTATTTCTAGTTTTTAATGTAAAAAATGCAAATAATGGGTGCCTAATGCAAGATACAGGAAATTTTAGCAAGTAAGTGCTGAAACCAAACCTGTGGCCTGACAGCTGAATGATTAAACCATCATTTGTCATGAGGCAAACTACCTCCAGTTTGCTGGCTTTGCTTTGCTGCAGTTATAGGGCTCAAGACACTCATGTATGGGAGAGGAGGGAAGGGAAGGAAACCTGTCACCTGTCCCAAAGATCATTCTTGTTATAGAAGAAAGAAGAATGGGCTTAACACATACACTGACCAAATGTCAAGATGTAGAAAGGCAATTCCCTTTCTAACTACAGATCATTACAGGAATCAATAAAAATTGAAAATAACAGTACATTTTAAAAGCAATGTCCCCAGCAGACAAATAAGTCACAGATTAAGAGACTGCAATGCAAACCTAATGCCACTCTTCTGATCTGTTTGGCATAGTAACAAGTATTTCCTCTCAGCACATATAAAAACTACATAGATAGTGTCGTGCAATTTGGTATACTACTTACACAGAACTTACTTATGAAGATTGAAGTGATTTGTCAGGCTGCATAGAAATTGCACTAAGCCCTAATTCATAATACTTCCACCCCAAGAATTTATTCTAAATTTGTTCATACTATCTTTCCTCTTTCTTTCTTTTTTTTTCAATCACTCAGCTTGTCCTCAGTTTGTTGAAACTGATGTGTTTGAGATCACTTGTACTAACTCTCCATTAGCCTCATGGTCTAACAGGCAAATATTCTGTTTCAACATGAAAACAAAGCACATACTGAGGTGAGTCACTGTACTTAAACTAATCACTGTCAACGAAATCTTATTGCTGAGAACTCTAAAGGAAAAGCAAAATAGAACCCAAAACAAACCACAAAAAACGCCAAACAAATGAAATCTACAAAACCCGTTTTTCCTTCCAACTTCCTGTACACAAAAAAAGTATCTGCTTTGCACTTCCAACTAATCCTGAGCAAATTACATCAGGTATACATATATGCAAACATAAATGCAGCTTTGTATTTGCTACGAAATACTCTACGAAGTTATTTATTTGGCACTGATTTACACTCTTGNCCCCCCCCCAAATTGCCTGGAGTTAAACATTACATGAAATCAGGCAGCTACAGCCTGAGTTAGAGTCATCTATTGATGCTGCCTATTCAAGCAAATAATTCTACTAAAATTTGTGGACCTCAATCTGCAGTAGTCTTCAGCCAAACAATGAGCATATCAGTAAGTAAGTATGTAAATTAACTATTTTTAAAATGTGTATTTATGGATATTTCAGTATAAGTTCTAATTTTATACATAAAAACATTCACAACTTTTTTCTCTTTGTTATGTACTCCCTCACATGCTGCCAAAATCAATTAGAACTTTTTACTTACGTTTCAGCAATCTTTTGATCATTGCCTTAAATCAACCATTGTTGAATTACATTCCAAAAAATGTCCAAATAATTATTTGCTTGAAAAATACAGATCTGCTAGGTGATCATGAGTTACAAAGCAATTTTGCAGCAAAATATATTACTGATTGCTGACCCCAAAGAGAGTCACAATATGTTCCCAAGACCACTGACATTGAAGCAGCAGCCTCTCACATGATCACATCAGTTTAGCTCCAAGGAACTGGTCCAAATGTATGTGGGACAGGAGATAAACAGAAAAGCGGTAAAAGGGACAATTCATAGAAGGACAATTTAAGAGTCCTCTAGAGAAACTTAGCAAAGCACCAAAACCAGGCTTCTGCTTTGAATCTCCCACCATAGTCAACTTTTCCTCTACAGATTACAGAGTGCTTAGAGACACAAATACCCCTCCTCCCTGTTTTAACCACAGAACTTGACACTTAAAAGCCATTCATGATACAACATTGTCATGCAGCACAAGAAAACGTATTACAATATTAGAAGAAAGCAAATTAACAACGTACGTTTCATGGTCCCATCTTCCTCCTCATCGTCATCACTGTTTATTACCATGGTCCCCAAGTCTGACTCTAACATGGTGCTGTTGTGTTCAATCATTGTCTGAGCTCCTTCACTCATCGTACTGGTGGCTCTCATGGTACCAGCGCTCTCTGAATTGGTCTTCACCATGGTGTGAGAGTCCAACTCATCTTCCTCCTATGGCGAAACATTTGCCAGAAGGCAGCAGGTCATTAAAAGAAAATAAACGTAAGATGCAATCTTACCCTACTGATTAATTTTTTATCTTTAGATGATCTAGTTGTACTGCTGGACTTCCAGGTCTAAAACTTTAAAAGAAATCACAAAATAAAAAATCTTCCATATAAAGAAAAATAAAACTCTTCTTTCTCACAGATACATGGCAGGGTGAATACAACGTGGCCCACACACTCACTTTGCATTAGCATCCAGTTTTGAGTTATCTCTGTGATTTTCATGACCCACTTCATCTTTCTTGGTTCCAAAAATCACTAACACAATTTACAGAAAGTGATTTTGCTGTTTTTTAAGGGACTATCACCAAGGGTGCTGACCACCCTTAACTTTGCATCATGCCCAGCATATGACATTACATACAGGACCCAGATGACAGGCTCATGTTCAATTTAGCTAATAAATAATCTTCCAACAGAATTTGTAAAGTCATCCTCAGAAACAAAAAGTCAACTTGACTTACTTCAAGCGTTTACTTCCATTTTAAAGCCTTTGTTACAAGTGTGAGTAAATAACTTGTTAATACTACACATAAAAATAGCCCTTGAGCACATATTTACCCACTAAGTGAGGGGGAGATAATATCAAGAAGATAAACAGTAGCATTTTGAATTGGTAACAGTAATGGGCAAGGAATTTGAAACAGAGAACCAATGACAATCCAGTTAATGAAATGTGAAATTCATATGGAATACCAGTATTTGAAAACACTAATGGGAAATCCCACGGGTTTCCAAAATCTGATTCAAATTATACACAAAACATCACAGCATTTCAGGAGCAATGTGATGGACTGTGACAATACACATTTTCTATATGAATAAAATCTATTACTCAAGGAAAAAAAAATTCAGACATTCTCATTTCTTGATTAACTGTAAGTAATAATATCCATCACTCTAAGTCAAATTGTTATATTTTAAATACAAATGCTACTTTCACCAGTTTTATAACCATATATGCATCCATTTCTGCTATTGTGTCAAAACTTCGCTTGAGTTCCTTTTTAAATGAACTCTATCCCTGATTAGCAAAATATTTTAGCTACATAGTTTGAAAGACTATTGGATAACTCTTTATTTTTTTTTTCATTTGCCCCTTACAAATAACATGTTGTTGCAACATAGAATCATAGAATTGTTTAGGTTGGAAAAGACCCCTAAAATCATCAATCCAACTGTTAATCTGGCACCGCCAAGTCCACCACTAAATCATGCTCCTAAATGCCACATCTACACAAGTTTTAAATACATCCAGGGTAACACGTAACATTAAAACAAGACTTCACCCACTAAAAAATTTCCCCTTTTCCCTAAATCTTTGCATTGCTATATAGATTTTAAATGTTTAACTATGAAGAGACTTGTAAGTGCAGGGCTGGGGGGGACAGACACAGAACGGGACCAGAAAAAATAAAGCCTAGACTCAAACCCCTGCAAGGTCTGGCACTTTGCGTTTCCCACTGAACTCGTTCCTTTCCTTTCTGCTCATTCCCCAGCATGGGGAATTTGCCTCTCGTACAGACAAACATGCACGAGCCAGCTCCATGGCCCGAGTGCCTGTTTCACCAAGGGCTGGTCTAGGCAGATACAGAGAATTGAGTCTGCAGTAATACCAGCTCCCGAAAATTATTCTATTACATCTCAACTAAGAAATACAAAGCCAGATTTAATTTTGATATAGAAAGTCTGACTAACAGCAGCCAGGATACAGACCTAAACAGATTTAAATTAAAATTCCAAATGTCAAAGGAATCATTATTTTCCAGATTATCATTTGCAAAAATACTTCAGTTTTTCATTTGCTTTCTTTCTGGGCTTTTTTTTTTGTTGCATTCTATTTAGTACCTTGCCCTTAAAAAAATGTGATATTCACAAAGATGCAGACAGCTTACAGCTACAGCACTAGGCTACTGTGCCAGTAAAAAAAATGAGAATATTTTGGGACTGCTCCTCCTGGTGGCAACTTTAATTTTCTTTACTTTCTCCCACCAAATGTTACCATTAACCCCACTGTTTTCTATGAATTGCATTTTTTCCCTTCTAAATAGGGTACTCAGAAAAAAAAGTAGTTTTCCATCACATTTTAGAAGTGCCAGAACAGTTAAACTACCAGTGTTTTTTTAGTACTGCAATACAATGCAAAACTGACTCACAACATACTGATGTTTCACCTATTAACCACTACAAATTTGGCATCTCTAACATACAGGCAGGCAAATCTCTGAGTTTAAGGCATAGTTACATTTGATTTACAGATTAGATTGACTAATATTAATATCCACTTGCAGTGCATACAGCCCTAAGCTTACCTAAGCTGAAATAAGAAATAAAACAAACACTTTCCTGGAGCTCAAAACTTTTATTTTAGAAGTTAGTGGAGAACAGTGATGGCTAACAACATGAACAAGTATGAAATAGAGTCCTAAATTACCATTTTCATAACTTCTGCTTCATTGAAAAAATGATCTTTTATTTCTTCAGTCAAATCAAGTATATGGACTTAGTCCAAAGAACAGCATTTCTTTTTCCAGTCTAAGAGTGCCAAAACTCTTTATCTTAGTATTGTCTCTCAGCAAAGAGAACAGTTATCTTTTAGAACCTAGGAGACTAAGGATCACAAGAGCCCACCTTAGTACAAAAAGAACAGTTGTCCCACAAAGGGGAGTACACAACAGTTTTGATGAATGGTGTTCTCCATATATCAGGAATGATGTACTGAGACAGAACAATATAAAACTTCTTCGTGGCCTGTGCATGCCCCAGAATAATTATTTTGTAGCTAACACAGCTTGCTTCCAGAACTGTCATTCCAGTATTTCTCACAAATATGAGATTTAGCTAATATGGCAGTAGACTACACTGGTTCTGGAAAGGTAACTTTATAAAAATATGCAGTGGATCCAAGTTATGGAAGTGCACATTTACATGAGAGATGAAAGTGATTCCTTCATACAAATTCTGACTCATGCTTTACAGTTCATAAATATTGGTGTAGAAACTGTGATCTGCTGTTTAAAAAGGTAAACACACTGATTAAATAAAAACAAACACAATCTCAATTTTAACCAGGAAAAAAATAAGAAGTATTTGAAGTGTCATGTTCTCATACTGTTTATAAAAACAGATCCAAGAATCAAACAGTAAAAACAACTAACTCTGGAATTAAACTGCTGTTCTCCTGTGTAGCAGTAATAAGCACCAAACTGGTATTTGGAAGAGGTTTCTGTTACACCACTATACAGCAACAGAAGGTACACACAAGTGAAAACTCTAAAATCTCCTGAAATGCTACAGAGATGACAACAGACTACAGAAACTCTGAATAACATCATAACGTGAAGTACAAGCAAGGTACCAGCAATTACCTGCAGTCCTGTAAGACTCTCTGGATCTCCTTATTTACCAAAAAAAGTTATTACTAACAAAGCCAACCCTTAAATCATAAAAATGAAATCACAGAGGTTTGATTATCGGGATATAAAATTCAGAAAGACTTCAGCAGAAACCACACACAAGACTTCATGATATGCTTGTAAAATAAAAGATCTCATCACACAAGAAGTCTTCTCAGAGAAGTTGGCCCTGCAGATCACACCTGAGCCTACATCATTACAGAAGTGAATGAGCCAAGGTGATAAAGATTAATGAATTTTTCAGTTGCATTTGAAACATCAATAGGGATGAAGACTGATAAAAAAGAAAACAAGAGAATATGGCAGCAGTTGCCTTTAAAATCTCTCTACCTATGGTTTGGCATGTAAAAAGAACACTAGAGGGCAGCAAAGACGGCCAACTCCGCTGCAAGGCATTAAAGGAAGATTTACATGCTGGCAAAATTTAGTTTCCTGTAAAATAATTTCATTTACTATTAACACCTCATCATCACCTTTGAAAAATGTAGCTGTAGTCACAGCTATCTTTTTTTAAAGCACTGTAGTAGCTACATAAACACATAATATAGTTTGGTCAAGCACAAGGATTTTGTAAAAGCTCCTAAGTACAAAGCCAAGCTTCAGCCTGAGTATATGATTAATACTGAGCACACAAAGCTTAGACCCATCAGTAAAACAGGTAAAAACTTAACTTTCAGCACACAGTCAAATCCCATCACATTCAACAGACATCCATCACAAAACAGCACTTAAGCTTGTTTTCCACCTCCAGGTAATTGATGCATCAGGTAACGACGACTTGCTGCGTGACCATACCTCCCCATGTTTATTCTTCCTATAACCAGTCTGTGGCTCCACACTGCTGTGGATATTAACAATATGCTATATTTCTAACTTCAGGACACTTAAAGGACTGCAATCAAATTTAATTAACGCATATGTCAAGTGTTCTTTGGCATAAAGAAAAAATGGTATGAAAAGAGAAAGTTTTAACACTGTCATGCAAAATTACATGTATATACATAGAGAGATATAGCTATAACATATATATGCAAACATATGAAAGAAGCATGAAAGAAAATACGAAAACCTTCAGAAAAGTACAGTATGGTGTATTAGATTTAAAATACAGAATAACTCATCTGATTCATTAGTTCCTTTAAAACAACACTATAAATATTGTAAAAAGATAAGGGAATAATTACAGCAATTATTTCTTAAGAGTCTCAAAATACAGATGCCAACTTTTCATAATTAATATAGGATTAACCAAATAACCTTTTGTATGAATGAATAAATAATCCTACATATAGGAACAATTGATTATCAACAGTTGGCTTTGGTGTTGATAGTTTCGTGATGATAGTTGTCAACCACTAAGTGCCCAAGGAAAAGAAAGGGGATTACTGAAGTAGTAATTTCTTGATTTAATTTCTTGTTTAAGTCTAAAAGACTTAAACACTTCTCACATCATAGAGACATTAAAATGTTAAGGAAAACATACAGAGCTGCTTGTTAGCTCATTCCTTTAAAGATCCACAGAAACAAATACTTAGACATATTTTCTGTGAGCTGCCAGGCAACGAGTAACTTTACATTCCCATAATGTATCTGCCCAGCCTCAGGATCCACTTCACATCACACTTCTAAAAATGCACGAGAAGAGATTGGCCATGTCTCATAATGCCTAAACTAACATTTAAACTTTGATATTGGGATTAACCTTCTGTAGAACACAACACTTGCTATTTTTGCTTAATTAAAAAAACCTGTACAACTACCTCAGCACCTATCAAAACATGTCAGTTTGTCAGAAGGCATTCTCATCACATGAGCAGCTCTCATAACAGGCATAAAATCAATTCTGAGCACACTATGTATAATGATATTATATCTCTCAGGAAGTATACAGACATAAAGACTGTATTCAACCTGGGCATTTATTTACAGCTTTATAATACATAGTTTTGAACAGCAAAAAGTATTTACACTGCAACTGACAACTCCTCGTGTTATAAAATGTTCACAGACGGTGGTGAAAAAGAAAAATAAGTATCAATTTTAGGGATGTGAGTCTCCCTCACTTGAAGGACAACTACCTGAATTGATCCTGAAAATTAAGTACATAATTGTGAAAACTTTGCATCTGATTATTTCTCCAGATCCACCCACTCCATTCTACTTCTAGTTATGCAAGTCACTTTTAACTTGAGCACCCACTACTATGTAATATATGACTTTAGGAAGGTATTAAAGCACAAAAACTTACTGAAACATAACTGTTAGGGTTAAAACAGATTTCCTAACATAGGAAACTTCACAGTTAGAACATTTTACACCTTTCTTCTTGATGGATCCCAAATCATGTACTAGTGAGTAATGAGCAGAACTGCTCACAATTTACATAGGAAATTCTTGGGGGGTAAGATCAGTAAATTCAAGCCCCTGACAGGTTAACTGAAACCATTCTTTTTCAATAGTATATGGACTCAATTCACTGCCCATGAGAGACCTTTAACATCAATAGACTCTACTTAACACTAACACCAATATTTGCTCTTGCTTTTAGATATTGTTAAATATGCACTTCTCAAAGTTCAAGTCTGCTTTTGCTTTTCTACAGTTAGGACTTTACAGTGGTATGACTGGGAAGAAATAAATTTCTGAGGTATTATTTTTCAAAATTTAAGTGCCAGGTGGCTATTACTTTGCAACTGAACAGTGACTCCAATTCTACACTCAATATAAAAACATTTATAGAGATGAAAATATGAATAAATATATGCATTACTTACTGTCACAACTACTACATAAGGTAACATAGGGACTGTCATTAGCTCTTTCTAGGACTGTTGCCACCGCTGCAGATTTATCAAGACCTGTACTACCATTTGAATTATAGGATCACGTGGTCATGCTAACTACATACAAGCAGCCCTGTATTTCTTATGCGGTTCTGTGAAACTGATACATAAGGAGAAGGAATGTGCAAGGGTTATTTACCTTTATACTTGAATACTGGACTGCTGACTTCATCCACTACCAAACTGTATACCCACTATACCAAACTGTATACCAACTATACCAAACCGGCACTCATCAGCTTTCCCTTTCCAAAAGGAAAATAGTAAGCACACAGAAGTGCAGAAAGAATTGCTTTACTCTTCTACTGGCAGTTCCACAAACAAGTTCCAAATTAACAGAAAGACACAATCTTTGAGCTTATTTTCAGATTATACATTATTTCAAAGTGAAGTGGGAGGCTGGGGGATTGATTGTTTCTTTTTCTAAAATGACAGAAATATTCTAATGCTTTCATTTTATTCTTCTACATTTTTATCCTGGTTTCCTTTGATAACTTGTGGGTCCATTGATTAACCTCTGCCTAGTATGCTTAAAAAATTAAAATCAGAATTCCACTTAGTTCAGGCTTCATTTACACCTACATGTTGCTCAGGAGTTTTCTACTATCCAGTAAATGAGAACATGCATTCAAGAAACACCTTACAGAAAACTTCTCTAATTAAAAACAAAATGGTAACAGTTTCAAAGAATCACAGAATGATTTGGATTGGACAGCACCTTAACGACCATCTAATTCCAACTCCCCTACCATAGGCAGGGACACCTTCACCTAGATCAGGCTGCTCAAAGTCCCATCTAACCTGGCCTACAACACTTTAGGAATGGGGCATCCACAGCTTCTCTGTGCAACCTGTTCTAGTGTTACACACCCTCTCCACAAAGAATTTCTTCTAATGTGTAGTCTAAATCTATCTTTTTTTTGTTAAAAGCCATCATCCCCAATACTACATGCCCTTGGAAAAATTCCTCCAGCTTTCTTGTAGGCCACCCCTAGGTACTGGTACAAGTTTACGCTGCTGTTTCCTAGTTTGGCTGGGTTTGTATTTCTGGCTGATCAGAACCTTTGGTGACAGCAACTGGACAAGATTCTGGTATTATCTCTCAAATGAATCTGGAATTTCTTACAATGATGTACTGCACTGAAACTGTTGCAAGACATAGGAAGTCTGTATTATGACCAAATAATTACTAAAACCAGTCCAGAAAAAAAAGTGTTCTGCATTGTGACACACAAAAGATATCCACAGGTCACCGCAAAAACTGTTTTTGTCAACAAGGAAATCCCTCCTCACCTCACCATCAATATTCTTCATTTCAATCACTTGTACCCTCGCTTTTTCTATTAAAGCTAAGTATTTCCAAACTTATTCACTCAAGGCTTACCAAGCCATACAAAATTACTGGACATGCATTTACTGATAGCAAAAGTCACACTTGCTACCAAATACCACCAGTTTTAACAACTGTTAAATATTTCATCCTAACTACAAATCTTACCGCAGATTATTTTCTTGAACCATAAAACTGTGTGAAAACTTAGGGAACTAAAAAAATCTCAAGAGCAGTAAAGAACATACACAAAATTATTTTTTATAGTAGGTACAAAAATCCTCTTTTACCTAATCTTTTTATAATGGGAAACTTTTGAAAATGTTTAATTCTTCAATATAAACTTTACAGCAAAAACACCTGGACATCCTCCTGTCCATTGCAAGATATTCTTGCACGTCTCTTAAAATCCCCTGTAAACATGATTTGGTATTATTCATTAATATTAGTTAATCAATTACAGCCTGGAAGTCTGCATCCACAGTGAAAAATAAAAAGGAGTACACAACATCACAACACAAAGGATGATAAAGGCATTCTAAAAGAACAAGTTTTTACCCAGACTCTCTCCTCCTTCTGTCACCTCAAAGTCTCACCTAGTGATCCCTTCACTCAAGGGAATACTACAAAGCTTCACTTTCCATTTTCACCCCTTCTGTCTCTCACTGTGCTGAAGTCATGCTCTTCTTTCTATTTTTCTACTACCTTTCTTTTCTGAACTGACTAGTCTCATTCACAAGCCCACTTTCATGGCTTTCCCCTGTTCTGTCACTCTGTTCAGCACTGAGAAGTCAGCTCTGCCTCAAATTTGCCTCTTCCATTAACTCGCCTGTTCAGTTTTCAAACCTCTACTCTTTTCTCACATCCTGTGCTACTACAGGCAGGGCTGCCTCTAGCTCTCTGCAAGGCTGGCTTTAAAACTCCTCTACATCGTAACACACAAGAAGAAATGAGCAAGGTATGCAGATACTGAGTGGTCAACTGCTCTGACTTTCTGCCTTGTATCAAAGACCAATTTCTTCAAGCAGAAGTTGACTTCTGGTTCTGGGTTTGTTGATGCTCATGCACTGGTATACGATTACAGCCCCTAAAGGTCTATTAGTGTAACTAAAACAATTACAGAATTAGCATTTCCATATGCTACAACTGCACTCATTTTTAAGAGCATACCAATCTTTTAGCAAAAGTGCTAATTAGACAAATTAGGGACTGCATTAGACAAAGTTGCCAGGAGGTGCAGGGAGGTGAGTGATCCTTCCATTCTGCTCCACATTGCTGAGGCTACACGTGGAGTGCTGGGTCCAGTTCTGGGCTCCTCAGTATAAGAGACAGGGACACACCAAGAGAGAGTTAACAAAGGACCATAAAGATGATCAAGGGACTGGAGCATCTCTCCCATAAGGACAGGCTGAGAGAGCTGGGACTGCTCAACCTCAAGAAGACAAAACTCGTTAGTATGTGCAAATATCTGGAAGAAGGTGCAAAGAGGATGAAGTCAGGCTCTTTTCAGCGGTGCCCAGTGACAGGAGCAGAGGCAATGGGCATATAATGAAACACAGGAGATTTCCTGTGAACATCAGGAAACATCGTCCTGTGAACATCATTTTTGTACCATGAGGGTGACCAAGCATTGGCATGAGCTACACAGGGAGGTTGTGGAGTTTCCTTCCTTGGAGATACTCAAAAGCTGTCTGGACATGATCCTGGGCAGCCAAACCTCAGTGGCCTTGCCTAAGTAGGAGGGTTGGACAAGATGACCTCCGCAGGTACCCACCAACCTCAACCACTCTGTGATTCTGTTTTCTCAGCCCTGCTAATCAAAGATACTCCTGTTACTTTCAGATTTGAAGCACTTACCTTCTATACTTAGTGACAAGCAGAGTCTTGCTGTCTTTTTTACTCATAACCTGTTCCCTTACTGCACCACAAGAGTACATGACAGAATTCCCAACTACTACAATGGTAACACAAATAACAGATTGCTGCCTCAGTCCTGGATTTGAGGTTCTCTTACACTAAACACTAAATGGGGGGAAGTGTGGAGGGAGGGAGCATGGGGGGTGGCAGAGTGAGGAGTGCAGTGTTATGTTCTGACTTCTGTACCCATGCAAGAACCATGAGGAGTTGCTAAATGCTTCTTCAGCTGAGGTAAACCAAACTTGTGTTACACCCTTCCATACAGTAGTGGGAGAGGGAGGTGTACACCACATCCTTAGCTGGCATGGACTGTGCCTGGCAATGTGATCTGAACCTCAGACTAAGTAATCAGATGTCATGCCTAATTTTGGGTTAATGCAAAAGACATCAACAATGCCCAAGTATTTAACGTCTCCAGTTCAGAAGGCAATAGCATGGATGAAAGCATGCTAGTAAAGACATTAGGCTTTTATGTCAGTAGTAAATCAGTCCCCTCAGAAATCAACTATTCAATAAGTCAAGTCACAAACATCAACTCTGCATTTCACACACAGGAAAATTTCCTAACCTTAAAAAAAGTAATCACAGCCTTCCCTGCCAGTTTATTACTGACTAAGCAAATACAATTCAGAGTAAACCACCTTTATAAAAACAAGTAATCAATATTCTTAGAACACACACTCTTAGAACAGAAGAAAAATGCAGCAAACCACACTGATTGTTGGAGATACAAAAGCTTGCACAGAATCTGCTTGAAAAGTATTCCTATATATAGATCATCACATAACATTCTGTAACAAGGACTCTACAATTTGCTATAGGACAAACTGCATTTACTGCACTGCTCTTTTCTGTTTGCTCAAAGCTGTAACATTCCAGTCTCCATCTTCTCTTTGTGCTCTTCCTGAATGACCCTGGTACACATTGTATGTGTGGCAATACACTTCTGCATTGCACAAGACTAACCTGAAATAAATTATGTCAGGAAGAGTAATAATGCTACAGACTTAACACTGCCAAACAATTCTAAATGCAACCTACTTATCACACAACCTGCTTCTCTCCTCAAACAAAATATGCTCACAATGTCATCTGAAGAATGAAGTGCCGTCACCATTTTGACGTTACTTGGTTCAAGCCACACCGCAATCACTACTTACTGAGTGTTGTGACTATTCTGTGTATTAGACTTAACTGAAAAACCCAAACAAACACCGAGCGAAGTGCCCTGAACTAAAAACTAAACCACTTGTCTAGAAGTCCACCTGTGAAAGTAGAACCTTAAAGAATATTGGGGTTTTTAATGTTAGTCTGAATAGCTGAAGCTGATACTGCTTCTTTTCCCACTTTCTATAAAAGCTCTTTACTAGGACATCTCATGGAATAGTGCTGAAAGCTGGCTTATACAGCATTACTCATAATAAGAGTGGAATACTCAGAAGTCGTAGGAATAAAACCACGCAGAAAACTGGTAAAAAAAAGTATTTGAACACAACTACAGAAAGTAGGGGAAAACCAGCAACTTATCTGTAAAGTATAGATGGATATAGGAAAAATGGGTACACACCGAATTTTCTTCCTCCTCTTCTAGTTCTCTCTGCTGTTCCTCATGTCGCTTTGCCTTTATCTCCATAGCTTCGGTGATCAGGTCCCTCAAAATTGAAACTGGCTTAGCATTCTTAATAAATGTATGCTAGGGGAAAAAAAGTCATTAAAATTTGTAGTATCATTACAGCAGTTGTGCTCCAGATTTAATTACAAGTCCTATTCAACACCACAGACTCCAGTACATTATGCAATAATCAAAATCTATACCAACACAACATACAGTATCCTTCAGCTGCTTCATAACTAAAATTTTACTTTAACTATTTTTAATAACTGCAAGCCTTGAGAAATGTAATCATTAACAACTGTTTTATAATTGAGGATAGAATTTTCCAAAGAAAACGTGAAGTAAGTAGTAAATAGAGTAGTGATGATCTGACACAGAAAACCAAACTTTTTCAGATATTCAGTTTCAAAAGTTAATTAATCTTAACAAATTTAAAGCATAAATTAGTGGCTCTAACCAGAGCAACTACAGCTCTTACTTCAACAAACCTATACTTTAAATGTCATAAAATATTTCTTGATCTATGATGCTGAAATGTGGAACCAGTAAAAAAATACCTTACTTTTAGCAGGAAGTTTAATTTTTAATTCAAGGTCATTTAAAACATCACTTCTTCATTTAAGACAACGGGCATGATACCATTTTCACATTTTGCTGCCTAATAAATACCTGCTGTTAAAAAAAATCTGATTTTTGCATCATTATATGCAAATACAATTCAGGCAAAACGTAATTAAGCACCTCAGAAATATATTATTCAATATTTAAAAATCATTCCATGAAGAACAGACTTGATAAAGCCTCGTGTCCTACACCTATTATCTATCTTCTCCCTTGATACATTAATTCAATTACTCTCTTTTTCATTCCATGACCTCATAAGCAGTACTTTCATTCCCACTCAAACATGTTCACACTACCTCCAGCTCCATCAGATATGCCCCAAATCCCATTTGGAGAAAAAGACAACACAGACTCCTGATGAACACAGTATTTGTTTTCTGGTCAATAAGCATGTGGAGAGAAACAGCACACAGAAGCTTTCCTTTGTTTGTTTCTCCTAACTTGCCCACATTAATGCAAATCTCTTCTACCCAGCTGACTGTACCAACTTGAAATCTTGAAGGTGTCAAGTATTGATTCATACATCACACAGACACTCGTAACTTTCAATTTTTACTTACCTTGTGGTCTACATTTTGGCGTTTTGCAATGCATAAAATTAAATATTCATAACATGATCTACGAATTTGACGGATCTATTACCAAAACTACATTGCAAAATTTTTGTTTTCCTTTTAGTGGAGTTCACTGGAATTTAAATTTTAACAGCTGATATTGCTAGCTCAACACAGAATAAATCTAGTAGGAGAGTCGTACAGGAAGCGAGAGCCTGGCATATCCTGCCTTGCTCCAAAGGTCCACACTGCCAACTGCGGCTCATATATAAAAGTGCCCACTTGGTTTAACTCAGCCCAAGAACAAACTCAGTATACTGTCCATCTGCATCACACCTTTCTAGGACAGACAGCCACCTGCTTGTTTAATCTGACATGACCAGAAGGAAAGATTGAATATACTCCATACGTGGTCCACAGGGAGGGGTAACCCGGGCTCAATTCTTTTACTAAACACTTGTAAAAATCCTGAGATTTACTGAGGGCCTCTAACCACAAAGCAAGGATCCAATTTTAATAGCAAGAACCTGCCCTAAACTACTTAAAGAGCAATGAATTTTTAGAAGCAGCAAGAAGAAAAATAAAATAGGGGCAGAGATACAGGAGTTGACAGAGAAAAGACCACAAAGTGAAAAAGAAATAAGGTATAATAATAGTTAAAATAAGATTTCCCCTTACAAATTTTCACAACATTTTGGGTTTGAGGGGGGGAAAAAAAAAAACAAACAAAAAATGTACCTTTCCTCAGTAACTTAAATACTGACCTGTAGCAGCTGGGTTGCTGTAGCTCTTTGTTCAGGATTTTTCACTAAGCATTTCTTCACAAAATCTGTGAATTCATCAGACCAGAGCTCTGGCTTCCGGAAGGTTGGAGGGGGATTTGTAGGAATCATAAAAATAGCCTAGATAGAAATCAAACAATAGCAAGTCTAAACAAAACACATCACCACAGCAGCTGAAGCCAAGTTAAAAAAAAAGAAATTGCTTTATCCACCTTTTTTATCAGGCTTAGAATCTGGAAGACAAATTTTAAGTATGCAAGGATTTCTACTCAGATAAAGATTCAGGAAGTAAATCCATCTGCTATTAATGTAGCTGCTTCCCATTAGATTTTCTCTATTTAAACTGTACCCCATTGAGCACAAAACTCCTTATTTCATCTATTGCTGTTCATCAATCTGAGGAGATGATTATATTCTTTCAGAAATCCATAGTAGAAATGACAGCACTGCTGGTTTAAACATACACAAAAAGTTGCTGTGAACAGCTAAGATCACCTTCCCCTCTCTTAAGTACATTTAGTTTTATATGAGAATTGCTTAGGAAATTTGGGAGGATTGCTATTTCCTTTTCAATTTATAATTCATCAGATGGAGCCTTAAAACTTGCTTGTCCAAGTAAGATTTAGATACATATGCTGAAAGACCTAAGGTAACACTAAAAGATGACATAAATAAAATAATCAAGTAACCTTACAGCCTTACAGTACTGAGAACTTACATTAAATTGAAAAGGCACCATTTTACCTACGTAACAGAAATGTCTTCCATTGAGAACCACGTGCAGACAGATTTTTCAACCAGGAAAAGGAATTCATGCTATATTAAAAAATGTTTGTCCTACTTAAGATTATATATATGTTTTGCCATTTTTAATGTTATTATTTCCAGGTTTTCCTCTAAATATAAATTCACACTTGTAGCCGGGGGAAAAAAGCCATACAACTCTGACAGATTACTGCAAAATAATGAAAATTTTTGAACTTCATTATGTAATAAATGCATCCAATATCATCACTTAAGACTTACACATGATAGCAACACACTAGTCAGAGCTAGGTCTATTGACAAGAACAACAGGCTATTCTTTTCTGCTAAACCCAGGTTCAATTCAACCACATTTTCCAAAGCCACAGGGAGTAAAAGTTCTTCATCTGTTTTTCTACAGGCATAGGCAGAAATACATACTCAGAAAAGGGAAAAAAACTGATTCTGCAAACTTTTAAAGTATTAGAAGCACTAGAAGTGTCAGCCTGTGTCTGAAACATAGGGAGAAGGCAAAAAGAACTTAATGAGATTTTATCCATAGCTTCTAAAGAAGTCTGACTGGCCTTAAAAGTTGGTTGAACTCATTCAAACCCTTGTTAGAAAATTTTTCTCATATTCTGCAGGAATCCATTCAAAATGATTTAAAAATTGTTTACTAACATTTAAATGAAAAATTAATTCAGGACTGAATAGTAGCTTGAATTCAAATACTTAAATGTTTACAAAACTTGCCATTTTGTTTAATAAAAATGTATGCTACAACAGCAGCTTTATATTTTCAGTGGGCAGCCATGCCAAACAAGTATATGGACTCAGATAGGAAATGTGGCACTCAGTAACTTCACTTGTGATGCAAGATTAATTGTCAGTACAAGTGAAGTGCTTCTGGCAAAAAGCAGTGGCTAACATATTCAGCTGTTTCTGTCCTTGAAATTAATGATCTCTTCTGAACTTTGAACTGATGACTTTTGATCTTATCTTCAGCTACTCTTAGCAACTAACTCTGCAGTACCTATTGAAAACACACAGCTGTAGCAGAAGACTACCAACTTCTGTTTATGTGGTGTCAAAATAGGTACCTCCTCTTTGATCATGAACATTGACCTCTCTCCCCACACGTAAGCAAAGATAAGTTAGAGTCCTACTCAGCTCCACAGTTCCAGGAAAAATGTTTGCCTTGGCCAATTCTTTTCATCAAATACACAGCAGTTAAGAACCACAGCAAAGAACTGACTTCTTTGTCATTCACAAAGGACAATCAGAAGAAAGAGGAATTCATTCTTTTATGCCAGGCAACAAAAGCCACAAAAGGAGATATTCAAGTGTTAAGAGTCCTAAATCCACACTTACGCTTTGTACATTCATTGAAAATACCTACGTCAGAAATATGTATATTTATGTAATGCTTAAACTGTAACCTTTTTTAAATCCTACTATGTCACATGAGCTGTATTAGCTGAAAAGAAAAATAAGATGCATTTTTGTAATAAAAGAAAACATACAGGAACTACTTATTCCAAATGTTTAGTCCAACTTGGTATTTATGCCATGCACTTGTTAGCATGTACCTCTCCCTCCAGCTCTCAGGACTCCATTCTATTAACCAGCCTAAAATTCTGGTTTTCAAGTCCATCTTCCCTCTCTACCACCTAATTTTGGCTTGCCAATTTCTCTGCAGAAAAGTTAAGCGCCTTTCCTCTTTCAAAACAGCCTATGATTTAGCTTTCAACTACTTTGCTTCCTTCCAAGAGGCTTGCAAAGCAGTCATTGGAGAATTATAAAGCTAGTCCCAAATCTCCAGGAATAAAAACAAAACACTTATCTGACAGAAGCTTATTCCTCATTTTTGCTTCCACTTCTTGTCAAAAAAGGTCATTTCTACCCTAAAATAATTGTACATTATTTTAAAACAAAACTAAGCTATTTCAATCACTCTGGGTGCCAATGGAAGCAGGAAATACTTGGGGTTTTTTCATGCTTCTTTTATCTTACCTTACATTTCTCCAGTCCCTGTGTTTTCCCAAACTATTACTTGAAGTATTTTTTTCCTCCACTCCACTTGTAATTTTCTCAGAAATTTCCCACAGCTATTTGTTTTAGTTTAGCTCTCACAGTAGGGCTGGGGACAGTGCTCATACAGCCAGTGTCAGACAAATGTTGCTTAAAAGAAACACCAAATATAAGCTACTATCCACCCACATGGGCTGAACTGACAGTACCAACTGCAAGAAATGTTAGCAGGAAATTGTTCAACAGAGGGGGCAGGCTCTGACATACTTGTAGAAGAGCTGGGGCTAATTCTTTTATCTCTTCCGCCTTCAATATCACCTTCCACATCTCCTTACATTTCTGAGACAAACTGACAAATCGTACACGAGTAACACATCAAACATACAACCAAAGAATTAGACTGTATGACTCAGTCTTCAGTTTTATCCATTCAACCATCTTTAAACAGAGAAAGAAATCTCTAAAGCTACAAGAAGGATCAGCTTAATCTGCATTTGTCTTCACCTGTTTATAATATAGAGCTCATTCCAGTTTCTCTTGAACTGGCCCTTCCACCTCTGAACCTTGACTCCAATTCTACTCTGAATCATCTTTCACACACTGGTCTGAGGCAAATCCTTCACCTTGCATGAAACCAGAATTCAAGGCAGATTATAGTGTATGTATGACAAAAGATGCGGGGAAGATAAAATCATCCAGGGCAGCTTTTGGAGCCACTTCTGAATTGGGCACTGGACAACCCAGCACAGTTTCTACTACATCTGTTGCCTGGTAGCACTTCCCTGCTCAATCACCAGCAGTTACAGCTAAGCTGAATACCAGACTGAGAACCAGGTCTTAAATGAGAGCAGAACTGTGCAAGTCAGCTCAGGATCTTCTTTTTATTATTCTTAAACGGCCTAGTATTTTAAATTAAGTCCAGGCTGAAAAGAGGGGTTTTTTTTTCCATGAAGGTTCTTTTATGGACAATTTTATTGGCGTGAAAATGTAATTATGGTGATGATGATGAATTAGGAAACGCCAAAAGAAAAATTAGATGCTCATATACCACACATGGAAATTCTTAATCAGAAAATCCTTGCAGCTCATTCTTCTTGTCAGTCAGGGTAATAGATCTGTATTTCACACAGCCCATGAACACATTAAGTGAACAGCAATTTCGTAGAGGTAGCATGTCTTCTGGCTTTTAGCTCTCTGAATAACTTATCTCTATTACTTAGCTGAAATAAGTTACTTGTAATAAAAAGCACAAAATCTACCCAGTATCATAAACGCTACTGAAGAGGACAACAGAGACTTCTATATTGTGGTGAGTTTATAACTTTCATGCTGTGAAGCTTTATTGCTCGAATCTATAGAGAAAAACTTTTTTATAAACAGGGTAAGGATACATGACATCAGTTTGTGACTTCACAGTTTTTGCCACCACAATTATACTACTTAGTTTAGCAGTCTACTGTAGGAAACAAACACCAAAACACATTAAACTCAGTAACACATTTCTGTTTGAGGCTGGAGGAGTTAAATATTGAGTACTGTAAAATTTTAATAACTTTGGAAACAAAGAATCAGCTGAAAGACATTTTTCTCCTCCTTGTGATGCACAGAACCTCCCTCCTTTCTTGAATAGCCTTCAAAAAGACTACTAAAACATCATTAACAATTCAGTTACACAATTCATCAGCTATCTAAAAATGAAACATAGGAATGGAGAAGGGTGAAATACTAGCACGTTCCACACTGGGTTTGCTTCATTGAGTATTTTTTCTTGGTGTGGCTTTGGGGAGGGGGGGGTGTGTTTGTTTTGTCTTTAATAATTCAGAACTATGATACTGCAACACAGTGAAAAATAAACCTTGTGTTTAAAGTCAAGAAAGTCAGTTCACAATCTGCATCACAGTAGATGATAGATGTATTTGTTAGAAGCACCCTAAAAATCACTGCTTCCTCCTCCCATCTGCAAACACAAACGTTGATGAAGATATCTAGTGTACTCACACCTTTTGTGCAGAACTACAAACAGGTCTGGTTCCATCAAGACGTCTATCACATACTTGATCCAAGCTGATTCTCATTAGAATTATCAACACAGGATTAAATGCCAGAACAGATAAGTGAAGCTTTAATTCAAAGAAGTTCTGGACAAACAGTAACTGACATAAAATTTTTAATCCTAATGAGAGGAAATGTGTGTGACATTCACCATGCAATTCTACTGTGCTCATTTTGATAGTTTTTCTAATGGCCACTGATTAAACCATGTACACAATACTACATAAGGTAAAAATCACATTTAAATTACTTTATTATAAAATTACATAAATTAACACTGGAGCACTTCGAAAATAAAATACAACACCATAGGGGAAAAAAAAAAACCTAAAACCCCAAACTAAATAAAACAAACCACAACTCTTACCAGCGGCTTAACAGCCATTTACTGTCATAAGCTTCCCTCTGGAATAATGACCTTTGCTGACCAAATTAAAGTATGATTCACTTAAGATGTAAAGTAATAAAGTAATAAACACAGACAAAAGATACATAATGGAAAGATTATTCACATGATTAACAGCAAATATGGGTTACTGACAGATAAGCCATTTACATCAACTTGTTTATTTATTATTGCTAGTAAGCTCGTAACATTTTGACAGCATTACAACAGGTCAAGAATGTAAAGATACCAATCTTAAACATTTTGCAATAGTAAATGCAATTGCAAATCTATAGAAGACAATCAACCCTTGCCTTGTTAGCACCGTCATGCAACAGAACGGTGCCTCAAGATTCACCTCTGAATTTACTCTTCCTGCTAAGGTGGGAACTGGACTAATGATCCCATGGGTCCCTTCCAAATCAACATATTCTTTGATTCTAAAAAGTTGCTTTAAATTTCAAAAAAATATCACAGATCGTTTGTTTTGTGACAACAGCTCAAAGAAGTTAGCATTCTAAGGCACGAGTTCACTCATTTTGGGGTTTATCATAACTGGTTTTAAACATGCTTACTTAGAAAACTGATTTTTAAATCCCATCACATTTCCTAATTTTAAACTTCTACCATATCCTCCACTGGTATATTTAAAACATAGAATTTACTGCACTAACTGCTATCCAGTTATCAAGACAAAAGTTCCCCCTGCTAACTCAGCTAAAAGTATCATGCCCTCTGCATCTATGCCTGTTCATTATCAAACCATTTTGTCAGATGAGTAACAAAAATATTTATTACCACCAATCTTTATACAGAACCATCACCTCATCATGCTGCCTTACTTTCAGTTAATTAATTTACGAGTTTATCCAGATCCTTTTTTTCATTTTTCAAAGTTTCTTGAACTCTTATAACCCAACCCTTGTACAATCTAAAGATATCTGAAAGCTTCTCAACAAATTACTTCATGGAATTGTATGCAAAGAAAGAACTTTGTTTATCTGCAATGACCTCCTTGTGTTTGTTTCTTTCTTCTCCCTCTCCCTTCAAGCCCATCAGACCTATCAATAGTTCTCCAGGTTTTCTTCTAACATGTCTAAATAATTCCCTTTTATGTGGGGAACTCTTAATTACTTTTGCATGTAGCTTTTTACTATTATCTTGTCCCAACCTTCCATCTTCTACTTTAAAATGGAACAGTTTGAGTTTCTCTGTCCAATTCAGTCAGGCTATTTTGATTTCCTGAACCCAGCTCTTCAACAAAATATTCCTGAATTCTGCCAGTCAATTGAACATTGTCCTTGTATTAGGAATGTAACCTTCAAGTTGCCATTTTATCTGCAAGGTGCAAGTCATTGATGTCAGTGACATTTCAACAGAAGAAACAGTCAGCAACTCACTCCTCAAAATTCTTCCCTCCTTCAACTTAGATCACAAGCCTTGTGTATTGGTTTTGCATGGCCTGGTTTTTGGTACCGAGGGAGCCACAGAGGTGGCCTCCTGTGAGAGGCTGCTGGAAGCTTCCACCATGTCCAGCAGAGCCAACCCCTGATGGCTCTGAAGATGGACATGGTGCTGGCCAAAACTGGGTCAATGAGAGAAGTTGGTAATGTCTCTGTGATTACATATTTAAGAAGAAAATCAAAACAAAGTGCACACAGTTTTTCTTCTAGTCAGAGAAGAAGAGGAGGTGAGAACATGTGAGGGAAAACAACATGGCGACACCAAGGCCAGTGGAGAAGGAGGGGGAGGAGGTGCTCCAGGCGCTGGACCCGAGATTCCTCTGCAGGCCGTGGTGCAGACCATGGTGAAGCAGCTGTGCCCCTGCAGGCCATGGGGATCTACAGGGGATGCAGAGATCCACCCGCAGCCCATGGGGGAGGTGCCCACTCTGGAGTGGGTGGATGCCCGGAGGAGGCTGTGATCCAGTGGAAGACCTGGTGGAGAGAGAGGGCCCTTGCTTCCAGGCTGGAGCAGCCTGTCCTTGGAGGACTGCACCCCGTGGGAAGAGACCCACGCCGCAGCAGTTTTGGGAGGACTGTGTGCCCTGGGAGGGACTCACGCTGCAGCAGGTGCGGTTTGGCTGCTGCTCCTGAGAGGGGACCCACGCTGGGAAGTTCATGGAGAACTGTCTCCCGTGGGAGGGACCCCACGGCCTCACAGGGAAGGACTCCTCTCCCAGAGCGGCGGAAGAGAATCTTGGTGATGAACTGACCAACCCCCCTGTGCTGGCAGTGGGAAGGAGGGAGGGGCTGGGGGGAAAAAAGTGTTTTACTTCACACTATCCTCCTCTGATTCTGTTAGTAATAAATTCATTTTGTAACTTCAAGTTAAGCCTGTTTTGCCCTTGAAGTGTTTTCTCCCGGTCCTTATCTCAGCTCCTGAACCCTTAATTTTTTTTTCTCTCTTCTGCCCAGCTGTGGTAGAGGAGGGTAAGCGAGCAACTTCCGTGGGTGCCTGGCATTGGGCCAGTGTCAAACCACAACACCTTGAAAGCAGGGCAACAAAATGCCTTCTCAAAGTCTGTAGAAATTAAAAATAAAGCATGGAAAAATCTGCAATCTCATGAAGGTTTTTAAACCCTTCTTTGGCTTCACTGGGGTTTTTTGTTGTTTCCTTGGGGCTTTTTTTTGGAGTGAGGGGGGCAAGTGTTTTAGACAAGCAAAATTTTTCAAGGCAAGTCATTCTGTGAAAACAAAAATAATCTCAGGCTACTGAAGATTTTGGGCCTAAACTACCCAGTCAGCTACCAGTTTTGAATTTTAATTGACATATACAGGAATTTTCAGAGGAAAATACGTAACTTTCAAATAATCCCTTTTAGGTACTAAAATGTATAAGTATTTAACATTTTACTGAAAGATTATACTGAAAGTTCACATCCACAAAAATTAAAAGTCTACACATTCTTAGTGTTATTGGATATAAAAAAAAAAATTTAAAATCCCAATGACTTAAAAAAATCCAAGCACTACTGGAAAACAAGACAGTGAAAGTCAGCAAGTCTTACAAAAATACAGAAGTTTCCAACAGCTGAAAGGAACTGCAGCATTCAGACAACATCTAGGACAGTATTTCTAATACTTTCATTCACCCAAAGGAAAATCTAAATGAGCTGAAATTTACTTCATTATTCTTATTCTGAGAAGTACCCTCAATTTCAGCAATGGGTGAGCAAGATTCATTTAATTAGAAGGAGAAAAAATGGTGTACTGCATGTATGTGCATGTGGGTTTTTAAGGGTTTTTTTAAATTTGAGAGGAGGAAGTGTTTGCGAAGAAGGGGGTTGAGACAGAAAAAAATAAATAGATATTAAACTATCTTTAGACTGAAAGAAGTATCTGTTGTAGTGGTTTAAACGTCTAAGTGAATTTTAATACTTGATGCAGACTTGGAAAAAGAAGTATTTTTAAACACTGTTGTATAGGAAAAAATTTCTTTTTGATGGTGATGAGCAACACCTCCTCTTTGTGAGGAAATCACCATAACAGAGAGATGGGGCCACTTCAGGCCACTGGCCAATTCCACTCAAACCCTCAGAGAACTTCAACACTTAAGAGTTCCTCAGACTAAATTATACATTACGACAGATCCTTGCTCAAGAGCTAGGCAACTCACTGCCTAAAGGATACTTCCCAGCCACACAGGTGGCCAGGAATGAAAAGATGTCTTTGTGAATGATGGTATGTCACAGACAGAAGCATCCTGCTATCACATAATCACTGTGCTATCACTCCCTTCGCAGAGAACTTGAAACTGAACAACTTTTTCTTTTTTCAGCACTGAACTACTTTCTTATCAGTTACAGAACATGGAAATGGTTCAGAAAGTGCACACTGTATGACAGAATCCAGGGAATACTCTTCTGATTAATTTAGTCTTCTTTCACCATAGTTAGTTTTACTCTTGATTCAGTATTATCTTGAAAATTCATAGGCATAATGCCTAGAAGGTTCCAAGTTTTTACCCAGAATAATAAACTTACTTTCCCTCCAAGGAAACTCCAGTAATAGAGCTTACTTTAATAAAAGAATATTTTCTTCTCACAGTATTTTCTGCAGTTTCTGAGAAAATGAGGCAGTGATTACATCCAGAAACATACTAGCATTTAATGAGACATGAAGTGGAAAAACTGCACTTGCAATTATATTTACTTGTAGAAGAATCAAGGAGTGAGTAACTTATATTTGTGAGAAAAAGCTGCAGTAAACTCACTGGACATTAAATGTGAAATCTCTGACATAACCACAGACAGTAGTAATGAAAGAAGGCATTCCAGAAATACATGGCAGTTCTCCTTTATTTGGGCTATGTTAGACCTCCAGCAGCAGTTTTGTGTTCAGTTTCAGGCATCACATTTTCGGAGACGGGAACCGACTGAAGATGGCTCAAAACAGAGTAACTATAACGCTTAGATATTTAAAAAACACACTCTGCAAGAAAAGATTGAATGAATTAGGATTGCTCAGTCTAAAGAGGAGGTAACTATAGTGAGAGATATGGTAACAGTCCCCAACATGTTAAATGCCACTTCAAAGAGGGACAAAGTGTATAAAGAACAGAAGATGAGCTAATGAGTTTAAATTTTAACAAGGAATATTCAGGTTACATTGTAGGAAAGTTGCCAGTAAGCTACCCGAGAAGTTCCAGAACTTGTAATTTTATTCTACAAAAAAATACAGACAAACACAGTTTCAGAATTTCATGATCAAAATTTGGGCATGTGTTTTGAAGATCTTTTCCACCACCACCACCTCCTCATTTGCCCTGTGCTCATATAAAGTTAATTAACAAAATAGAGTTAAAAACAAAAAAAGAGATTATCATGTTTGGTCAGCCTATGTACAGAAACAGAATGACCATGTTTAACACCAGAAACGTGAAACACAAGGAACAATGCCTTTCAACAGTGTTTTTGCTGCTTCCTACTTCACCTTTTACAGTGGCAGCAGATGAACAGGTAACAGCAAAAGCAAACCACCAGCACAAAGAAAAATTACTCATTTACTTGCAGTGTTCAAACTAAGAACTAAAATTAAACTGACAGATTACAAAATTCCAGATATTAAATGCCAACATCACACTGATATAATGAAAACAACCAATTAATTACAGATTTTGTACTCTATGAAAGAGTAATTAGAGTTCTTACATCTTAAAGCACTATCTACCTTCAAGCAAAGAATGAAAACTTCTCCTGTTTCTGCTTCACTGACTCTCAAGGTACTCAGATAATACAAGACTCAACGGTGTTGCTTTCCAGCTACCAGGTACGTACAAAAAACAGAGCTACTGTCTTTGCCTTGCTAGTGTTTCCAGTATTCTCCCTACTGGTTTCAAAAAATGTCATTTATGTTGTAGCCCCTTAAATTTCATTGCTAGATTAGTGTTATAACCACATGTTTTCCTGGAAGGAAATGTAGTTGCTACAGTAAAACTATTTTTTCTGTTCTATTGGCCATGATGCAGTGGGAGGCACTACAAAGTAAGATCTGGACATTTGAATGTCCAAATGAAAAGAGAAGTACAACCAAGGCATAGTATTACTTACACAATGACACTAATCTTAAATTTAAAAAAAACTAACAGTCCTTTTAAATGAAACTGAGTAATACAACTACAAGATCATAGAGTCAAAGTTAAAATTGGTCAGAGTTAAAATTCAAATATACTGCCTGAACTGATACTTCAGTTCTTCATGGCACTGTGTTAGCTTGGTAGGTGTAAGCATTGCTCTCTGGAATAGGGAGTGAAAAATGTGAACTACATCACAGAATTCAAAAGCAATCCTACCAAATGACAGAGGTAAAGCAATATACCAAATTCTGGACAGGCTAGGTAAATCAATAAAAACTATCTCTCTGAAATGGCATTGTGTCTGAGGATACTGGAATTGGCAACAATTGGTTATGATTTAATAACTGATATAACATACATCATAAGAAAGATTCTTCCAAAAATGGAAAATGTTCCGAAGAGAAAATGTACACAAAAAATTCAAATGCTATGTCATCTTTTTTAAAGAGACAGTAAAAAGTAAAATGAACTGCGAGCCAAAGTTAACTCTGTATCTTCAGTTTTATTATCAAACTGAAAAATCTCTCCAACTTTCTCTTTTCCTGTATAAGACCAAAACTATGAGATGTTCTGTTTGTATTACAATTATACTAATTCAATGCAGGTCACTTGCATTTTACTGAATCCAGATGACATTTAGTAAGCTAAACATAGGCCAACTGGCTTTTTTTTTTAAAGGTGGGGGCTGATTGCCGCTGGGTAGGTCATACAGTGGCTGCAGAACACAATTGCTTGAATTACATTTTGACGAACATCAAACAGAAGAGAAGCTAAAAACTACCTCTTTTTCCCTGCATGCCTTCTAGATCTCTCATACTGAAATATACTAATTTAAAAGTCACCTCTTTCCACCCTGAGGTGATAGATACAAACAGATTCACCGAAGTTTTTGTTGTTTCCTCTTTCTCCACTCAGTTTAAAAATACACATTTTTAATACTCTAAGTAGTACAAACAATTTCATTTCCACTTTATTTTTAATATCCCCAGTGGCTAACTAACCTTTTCAAGCCTGCTCATTTGAACATACCATAGTAAAAAAGAAAAACATAGCACCCTAGATTTAGTGAGCACTAAAAATAAGCCCCTTCTATTTCTGCAATAACATTTGTATTCTCAAATCAACCTGAACTGCCATGTAATTAGCCATACAATAACCTTTACTGATAATGCACAGAAACTAGTTCCAGAGGAGAAGGAAAACCCTCAAACTTATCTCCAAGAAAGAAGTAAGCAATATGTCTTTCTTAATGTCTTAGTTGTGATCTAGGGCTGATTCTCTTTTGACAAAAACACTGGCTATAAAATAGTAATTAAGATCTATGCTATTAAATAAAACATCAGTTTAGACCTAGTGCTCCTGACTGCAAATCTGTCAGTGATATTCTTTGTAATCATGTCTGTCTGGACTTGGCCTCTTTTTTTTCCCCCCAGAAGTTATCCAGCTCTCAAGCACCATTATCAGCTGCTAAGATAAAATCTAATGCATATTATAAAACAGTAGCCTCATTAGTTGTTTATTCTGTAATGCACTGAATTACACAAGTTAGTTACTATTTGTATATCTAAAGGTTTTGTATCCATCTCTAACTCCTCCCAAGATGATCTGCTACACTTTTAACAAAGTTCACCAAATAGAGGAAAGAGAGGTACGACCCAACACAGATTAATTAAAATGCATTACACTAATGGCATCCAGTACCATGTCCACTAGACTTGGTAATCTTCAAAATACTGCACATCCTACAGGAATTGCACACCCTACAGGAAGTCATGCAGATGGACTGCTAAGTTGTATGTACATGGTATCACTCTACAGGATATCAAGAACATAGAAGAGAAAAATTCTTCGTAATTAAGAAAAAAACTTCATAGCATAAGATATTTTGGAGGCCAGAAAGATATACAGACACTGAGAGAAAAGATCTGCAACAAGGTGAATTGGCCTTGCATCTATTTTCCTTTGCTTAAACCAAGTTATAAACAAACCTGAAGAGAGAAGATGAAAAAAATAGCAAGCATCTATCAAGACTCCCACATTATTTAGCCCGGAATATTTTACAAAATTTCGTAAGTTGTTGGGTCTGTGGTCTGTGTTTTACTGCCCTGTCCAAACACTTACTAATCATATTTTCTACATTTTTATTAGGGTCTGGTTTAACCTACTAACTACATTTTGTTCCATTCGAAGGCATGTATCATAGACTAACACTGCAGAGAAAAAAAACAAGTGAAAGCAAAGCCCTGTTACTATAGGTACACAGAGAAATAACATTCCTTCACAAACAGTTTAGGGAACAAAAATTTATAGCCTACATTACTGAAAAAAATTACAGTTTAGCAATGTGGCTGTTGCAATCACTCAAGTATGCAAACAATATAGCAATAGTTGAAGCAGTGACTAGAAATGCTGATATCGTATAAATGGGCCATATCATACCCTTAATTCCTAGCAGCTTGTCCCCAGTTTATACAAAAATACCTCAGGGCAGACAGGGAAAGGATTTCTGAATGCAGAGGTTCTTCAAGACATGGCAGCCATATACAGTTACATGTATAAATGGCCTTTCCTCTCTCCTCAAATGGTATGTTAGCAATCATACTCCTGGCTCCTCTAGCAACATGATAACTATTCACTGAGTAAACTGCATAGTTCACATGAAAAGCATCCCGAAAAGCATCCCAAAAAGCATCTTCAAGACTCATCTTGCTTGAACAGCCTTTGAATGGCAGGATACTTTACAACACACATATGGAACTAACAAGTGAAGGCTTTGCAGATCTGAGAAAGGTACACTTTGAAAACGGTGAAGAACTTGCACCTCTCTCTCTTGCTCTAATGGTATGTATTCATTCCACTCAAGCAGCTGCACAGAAATTCCTCTATCCAGCCTGAGATAAGAGTATCTAGAAAGATCCCTTATAGCAGAGACAACAGAGGCAAGAAAGATTCCCAAGCAAGTAGAAAAATACAGCATGAATGAAATCTATGTTAGCTTTGAATACCTCAAGTATGCTCCAGAACACTCCCTAGCTGAACAGGGCTCCTACAGGGAACCAGGGCTCCTACTCAAATACAGCAGGACTGAACTAAAAGCTCCTCATGGAAGCCAGTAAATGGAGAAGTAACACAAGTGATAAAAATGCTAAAGAAAAGGCTTGATGTGAAATATGAAGAATCATTATTTCCTGTGGAGTTCCAAGGTAAAAAGACCTCCTTTGGAAGTCCCATATCTCACAGGTTAAGTTTTGAAGCATGTCCTAGACGCATGTTTTCCTGTAAAGCGTCAGAAATTACTCCTACAAATATTACATTATTGAGCTTAAGGAACAAAGAGCTTCACAGGGACTCGAACTTCGCTTGACTGCTTTCTCAGAAGACTGATCCTCACCTGGGAAAAAGCAATCCCGCTTACAGTATTGCTCCTCTTGGTCATATGTACATACACTGTCCACAGGCCACAGAGGAGCTCTTATGACTTAAGTTTCTGATGTGAATGATGAGAGGTTAGAATAGGACAAAGACTGAAGCTATACCAGGCAACCGGAGCCTCAGACCGAATCCAAAAGTCAGCTATGAGCTGGTGCAGGGTGAATGCAAATTCCAGACATACAGTCCACTCATCCAGGCCAAAGCAACATGCTAATATAAAAGCAAGCCTACCATAAGACTTTGCATTAAGAGTGCCATGTATTTCTGGAACACTCTTTCCTCTATCACTGTATTTAGAGCTTATGTCTTCTCTCTGCAACCCTACACATTCAGCCCAAGCCAGACAGCACAGTGCACCCAAACCTATTTCAAATCAGAAATGAGAGCAACTGATTTGGAAGACAGCAAAAGCTGGAAAGCTGCTGAAGACTACTGGCTCAAACTTCAGGTAGAGAAAGACTGGGCACACTGCCTGAGGACACAACACTCAACCTGAAAGCACCAAATGCAAGTTATACAGCAAAGGTTTCCCTGTAACAGACAGCAACACCGGAAAGTGCAGCGGGTGGTATCTTAACCATTCCTCATGCAGTTTCTCTTGGCTACTTACAACGAACTATGCGGGGTGATGCTCTGAAACAACGACTTGAAAACAGCACAGCACACTCCAAAGGGCCTTTCCTGTGGCAGAGCCCCAGGCTCTGCATAACCAAGACCACCAACAAGTCCCATGTCTAGTGGATTATCTTCTTTGTCCATAAATGGATATACCCACTGAAGAAGGAAATTAGCCTTCATAAGTTAAAGGGAACATAAAAACGTAACTAGGAATGGCATAAAGATGATTAAACAAGCTATCCAACCAGGATAAAGAGCACACACTTGAAGAAATTACTCACTTATTTTAAACAAGCCTTTATTTTAAGCAGTAGCAAACTCCACAGTGAGTCCTAAATTAGCTGACATGCAAACGGAAAGGGAGATGTGAGATTGTTCCACCTTTACTTTACACAGAAAAACGAAGCGTGAACATACCTGTTACAGACTGCTGGGCTGTAATGCCTATGTTAGACTGACATAGGCAATCATTTAGAAGACAGCCATGTAAAGAGAAAAGTCAATTGCTTGAGCTGAAATTCAAGCACACATTAAATTAAGAAGCTGATCTTAAAAACAGCAGCAAAAGTTTTAGATAGGATAAATTCAGGATAAATTCCTTCAGAGATTCTATGCCTGTAATTATGTTTTTCGTTTAAAAAACAGCCAACAGTTGAAAGTTTTCATGTGAATCTGCCCAGCAGTACAGAAACATACAGGATGATTTACCAGATGTTCTGCTTAATTCCACTCCAAAGGACACACCTGACATCCAATTGATGTTGAAAATGCGTAAGAAGACTCATTTTCTACACAGTAGTTAATCGTTACTTGGGCATCCATTCTTGGCAGTAAAAGTGAGTGTCTTGGTTTAGTATCAATGGAGATTTAACCTCACTGGAGCTCTTAGGCATAAACATTTTGTGAAGGTCTACAGAAACCAACAGTTTGCACTCATATGGTCACCAAGAAGACATCATGCAAGTTACTGAACAAACAATGCCTTCTGAGTGTTATTGAAATGGAGACTAAAAGATAATTAAATAAATACTCATTTTTTGCCTGACTGAAAACATCCACTTGTAACAGGGCATTATTTGCAAATATATAGAATCAAAGAACTCCTGTGTGTGTGTGCGCGCGTGTCTGTATATCTATACGGAGTTCTTTGAGAGATAAATCTATAAATATATATCCCTGCATATAAAAAACTAAGTTTTTTGTTTACAGATATTGAGATATATTTATGGTCTTAATACATACCAATATATTCCTCTCAAAGAACCAACTCCATAGATACAGATATTTTAAAAAACCAGTAACAATAAAAATGTGTTGTTTTCTTCACCTTCATTCAGTGGAGGCAGGTTTCCCCATGTCTGAAAGTAGCTTGTAACCATGGGGAAAAATACAAAGAATACAATCCTCATTTTTGTCTGAAAGTCCTGAGGTTCCTTACCATCATCTAGATGCAAATTTTTCAAATTTATTGCTCTGCCTCTGAACAAATTTGCTTGCATTTCCCTAGCAAGGCTGTTTGTATTGGAGATGAAGCATAACTCTAGGGTACCTGAGCATAAAGTACTGCAGTTAAGGAACATTGAATTCTTAAAATATATCGATTACATCCCATTAGCTACTCACATGCATACCCTGAACTCATAGTCACTGTTTTTTCTCTTTAAGAAGCTGGAGCACAGAGACAACAAAATACCAGTGAAACTACTACTACTGAAAAACCTGAAAGCAGAGGTTCCCCCAGTGAAGGGATCGCCATGGTGTGGTGGGTTCTCATCTTCCGTGTGAAACAGAACTTCAGTCTCTCAAAGAGACTTTGCCAAGCTTAACTCCTGTGAGTTTACTTACCTCTTCTCTGCTTGCATGCTGGAGAGCTCCCCTTTGCCTAGCCAAAGCACCAGGTATATGAAAGGAGGTGGAAGAGATGAAAATTCATGTGGAAATCGGGAAAAAAAACCCAACACTTCCAAGCACATCTTGCCTGACCTTAACAACTCAGACTAAGTTTCAAAATTTGGCTTTAACTTATGGCAGGGGACCAGCCAATCATTACTCTGGCTCTAAATAGGGCCATTTAAAACCTTCCACTTCTAGAACAGACCCCTTTACCTGCCAAATGACACAACTTTTATTTTTGAGAACCACTATTTATGCATTAAATACACTGATTAAAAATAAAAAAGCCAAGCATACATATTTAAACTGTATGTAACAAGTAGTCACCTTCAGTTTTTTAGAGAATACTCAATAATTTTCTTACGTAAATTATATATATACCTAATGATAAAATTAGAAAGAGAAAACACATAACTTAATTCCTAAATTTGCCAGAGGTTCTGTAAAGAACAGCATCCAAAACCAACATACCTTACCTTTGCATATCATCCCACCAGCATTACCTATTACCTTTTTCTGCCATTTGGACTTAACACCCCATACATACAAATCACTCTCGCAGTGAAAGAAAAGCTGTCTTTGGTTGACCATCATTGGAATGGTTATTTGAAACTAGTAATCACACAATTCTTTCAATTCTTATCATATTACCAGTATTTTATTGGAAACAGATGTTAGCAGCACAACTTAGTAAGAATTATTGAACAACTTTTCTTTCAATTTCATAACAAATTAGCCAATGCTTAGTTGATGCATCTGAAAAAAGTTACAGAATTGCAAGCCCTAAGGCACAGGGCTGGTGTCATAATTTAAACCATCACCATCTGAAACGCAAAGGCATTAGAAACATGATGTTTTACTCGGTAAAACAAATTTCCCTTATAGATGAATTTGTTAATAAATTCTGAAGCCTCAATAGCAACCAAAAGCTACCATTTCAATGTCAAAAGTCTAGTAGAATTCTTACAAACACAATACTAAAATTCCCCAGATGTTTATAAATAAGTAGTGAAATACAAATAAATAATTAAATACTTTTTTTAAATTAAAGCCCATCTTGGGCATAGCAATCATGAAATTGTGGTAAGAGTTTTTTATTCATATCATGAAAGCAAAACAAAGCTAGAGAAGGGAATAATGCAGAAGTCAAATCATCCTGTGTGTACACTTTAGCAGCAAAGCCTAGGTAACAATTTTCCAATTTAAACAGAAAATAAGATACTTTCAGGGCCTGTTTTAGCTCCAGATTCGGTTTCTTGGCCCCTAGTAATCAAGTTCACTGCCTTTAAAGTCACTCTGAGAGGCTATTTTTATAAATATGACTGTCAAAGGAAACCAATAAAGGTGGAGGTTTTTGTCAATTGCTGAAATTCTGGAGTGTGAAATTACTTATTTTGGCAACATGCATCAAGAGCATCTTTTGATCAAAGTTATGTTATGGTATAAAAGGCAAAAAAAAAAAGTTCCTGTGCCAATGCCAGGTTTGCCAGTCTCCCTCTACTCACCAAGTGCCTTCTGATAGCTGTAACTAATTAAATGCGTTATAAATGTAATTATGATGTTCAGGATAGACCTTCTTCTGTTAACATTAGAGGTTAATTTTATGGAAAAAAAGTTCCCTTCAGGTGTGAAAGAAAGCTGAGCCAACCATGTTTTCATTTTCTGAATATAGGTAAGGAATCAAGGTAACATCCTAACTAGAGTACTAAAAGTAGGAAAAGAACACACAGTGCATGAAACAATACCTGGAAGACATGTATGACTTAACAGTTTAAGAATATGATTATACCCATTCACTTCATCTATAAGAAAAGGATAAAGTACTAAGGGGTCAAGAACAAACTCCTGCATTATGGGCATGTTAGTCTAGTTGATTTTTATCAAAGCTCTTTTCAGACAACCCTAAAGCAGCTTTAGGAATCGTAATGCTAGATCAGAAACACTGCAGAAGTATACATTGTTCTCCTCCTGTAAGTTAATTTTAAAAAGAAATTTAAAAGGCTAAATTTTGCATCAGCTAACTTCATGCTGAACCAAATCGTAATCTAACCTCAACATGCACAAGCCAGCAGCAGAAATCCTGCAGCATATGCTTTAGCCACTCCGTGAAATGCACTTCTGCGTCCACACTCAGTCCAGGCACCATGAATTAATTCAGTATTAAAGGTTAGGAACTACAGCCTGAAACAGAAAGAGTATTTTACACAATGAGAGGTAAACATGGAAACAAGTTCAGAGGCCAGGTACGTTACTTTGGGTAGAGAGGCACATCAGGGCAGTGCACTGGTCCTGAGCTGGAGCCACATCATGTCCTGCCCTCGAACAGCACGGCTGTCAGAGGGAGCACCCACCAACTTTCCATCACCCATCCAGAAAGACACATCCTCTGGCTTTTAGCCTGTCCTACTGTTCATCCAGGCCTACAGCACTAAGACCTTTCTCTAGGACCATCAGCTTACCACAGTATTTCCAGTCTAGAAAGAACCTTCCAGCTACTTCACACACCACATATTTTCACACCAAGCAAGTGGCAATGCAACCAGTTGCTCCAGAGTCACAATTTACACATGACAATTCACAAGATTGCTAGAAGGATCAAGTTCTCAGAAACTTTGTGCCAATTTCTCTAAATAATTTAATTATTCTGATTGTTTTACAACAGCATGGTTTACAAATTAGGAACTTGGATATGCTCATTTTCACCACCAAGAATCAAATGCTAGCCACTTCTAAATATCAAAAAATACATCTTGCACAAATTAGTCATATTATTCAGAGAAACAAACAAAAAGCAAGACATTTACAGTACACACACAGGTGCTCTAGAGAAACTCCTGGAGAAAACTGAAAGGGGAACAGTACGGGCAAAGTTCACTTGTGTCTGGATGTACCCGCCCAGTGTAGATGTACCCTCTGTCCCAAGGTTAGAGTTCATGATATTTACATTTCTTAAGGAACATCCGCTTGAAACAGATGACTGTTTCAACACATGCATGTCAGTTTGCCAATAAGTCTTGTGCTGGCTGATGCTACCTGTTCTACGTTTTCATAGCATGGAAAAAGGAGCAGCAGTAGAGAGAATACTGGGCTGCCATCTCTAATGCCAAGCCTACAGTCACAGCACCAGGACACTGGGAAGTACTGCACCATAGGTACCCATAAATTCCATCAGAGGTACTCTCTTTTCTGGGAACAGATTACTTCATTATCATCCAGAATTATTCTATATTTCTGGGGGAGAATGGAAAATGTAAGACACCTTAAACTTCTCAAACTGTGTTCCTGTAACTATCAGTATAAATCTGATTTGCTCCACCAGAACACCAACTTTTTTACTTTTTTTAACCATCAACAGTATGGCATGGAGCTCAGGAATATACATTGCAGAGGAGGCTTCAGTCAGTAAAGCAGAGTTTTTCAGGCAGGTAGGTAATGATAAGCAGTATTTGCAAGAACTATGTCCATGTTTGTGTTCTGAAACACAATCTGATAATGCATTAAATTTGTGGTGTGTGGAACACCATATATGTAATTTTCATAACGTGAATTCTCAGACATGGTAAAGAAGCACAGAAGAAAGTAGACTCTGGAGGTAACACTCATGTTGCCTGTATTTGTTTCCCATGGGAATGCAAATAATGACAATTTATATTTGGAATAAAACCTTGGATCCATACAGCTTTAAAAGCAGACACACTGTGTTATCTAAAAATTATGAATTTTTACTCTACTTTTCTGCAGGTAGTTATTACAGCTTTCAAACACAGCTTTTTAAGACACAGGATATCAAAAATACTTCCTATATCTCAATGTATTTCTAAAACAGCAGAACAATACAAACTGGCATTTGTATAGAAAATTCTAATAAAAAAAAAAACCACACAAATTGTATACCCAAATCATTTGAGTTAGTTTGCAAAGTACTGACTGTGTGTTAAAGCTTTGTCTAAGTATTTAGTCAGTAAAATAAAAGGCTGAGCCAGGCTGATTTCATTCTTCTCTAAAACCAGGGTGGTCTACGGGTAATTTTTGATACCACTGGTGTTGCCAGGGAAACAAAATGAAAACAGGTGCCATCAAATACAAATTAGAGATTTAGTTCTATTTTAAACCACCTTAAAACAAAGTTTCCATAAACTTAACTGATACTACTACAAATTTGACAATACTTTATAACAAGAAAAGGATTATAAGTTGTCTTTAGACCATCAAGTTTTAACTGAAGCAAATTTAGACTGATTGGCAACCCCTCCTTTTAAATAAATAAATTTCTTCATTAAATATGCATCATCCTCTTTAAAAATTACCTAGTGTACATTTTAAGGCAATATAATACCAGGACAGAAACAGGGTCCATGCAGCCTTAATAAGCTTTCTTCATTCCAAATTTTATCCTCCTCCCAATCTAAGCAATTTTTTAGATTTTTTACGACGTAAACAACCAGTATAGGCTTAAAGCATAGAAAAATCTTCTGGTAAGTAGCAACAGAAGCTTAGTATTTTCCTCCTAATCTGATTGAGGTTTTCTCCCACATATTAAAAAGTCAAATATCCCTTTAACTAAAATCCAAGTAAATACACTTCTGCTTTTAAGACTTGTAATAATGTGCTAAGAATTTGGTAATACAGCAGTCAAGTCTCTAAAGCACTTCCTATACGTCAACCAGCTATACTGACAGAAAACATATTTAATAAAAAAAAGGAAGATACAATTCACTTTAATAAATAAACATTAATTTAAGTTTCAAAGAATGTCTTAAAATTGTTTACCGAGTTCTTTTTTGGCTTAAAAAGACATTAGTTGTATACAAAATTCAAACAGACATTTCAATTAAAAGCAATATACAGATTCCCTCCCCTTTAATGAAGCTAACTGCCAGACTCTGAATAAAAATTAACCTTGAATATTTAGCGCTAATCCTGGCACTTGAAAGATAGTAGAGATAAAACAAAATGGAAGTATGTTTGTAACTAGTATGTATAGCTCTTCACTTAAAGATTTTGAAATCTGTGGTATATTTTACAATATCCTGCAAGGTATTATAGAATCGCTAATAAAATAAATTCTCCTAAATCTGTGCATAAATACCTTGTTGAAGTATTTTCCACATGTATAGTGGAAGTTAAACAGAAACTGAATAAATTCAGCATACAATGACATGTACAAATGATGGAAAGCTTGGGATTTTTTCCAATAACACTGGCTGTAAAGCTCATTAATAAAGAAGTTTTGTCATGTTAAAATTGTGATTTTAGATTTAATGAATCTTGATTTACTACAAATTGCCTACTTCAAATAAAAGTTTCTTGAGATCCTCAAGTTGCAAAATAATTTTGCTTTGCACTCTGATCTATGTTTACAGTATTACTAACATCCCAAATGAGCAATCTGACACCAACTTAAAACNGGGTGTCTGCTTGTTTGTTTTTAACATTTGCCTGGAAAGAAGGCAGCCAGTTCAGCCCCAGGGATGCTGCAAACCTATGCCATGCTAGGTCTGTCGAATACATTCCGGGCTTTACCCTCATTAACAGCTCTATCAAATAATCTTTAACAATGCTTACAAATGTAGGGCTTGAGGCAATGCTAACTCAAGTCATCAAGAATATTTTCAATAATTTCATGGCTTCATTCAACCTCTGTTTACTGTTCCAACATCTTTGAAAAATAATCTTCCCAGGTCCAACATTTCCCACCTAAGTATCTTGTATATAAATGGGTAGCATCATGGTATGGTCCTTTTTTCATATGAGCACTTCTAAGAATCTGAATCACTCACAGAAGATGCACAGCATTACATGAAACTAACCAAGATCAAACTCCCTTTACAGTTATTTTAGTTAAAAGTTTCAAATTAACTCATTTGTGTGTAATTATGAAATTACGGTACCGATCCTCCGCTTACTTTGAAAGTGATTAATCAAAGTCAGAGAACCAACCATCAACTGAAGCATGTCTCAAATTTCCTATTCAGGGGTAAGTCTAAAAAGATGCACTAATTTAATTTTAATTAAAACCTCATTTAGAAGCATGCAATAAATGTTTTCCATTTAATTCAAATTAAACTCCAGTTCCAGTACAAATTTCAAATATTCTGCTTCTGCTACTTTATTACACATGACACATTAACATTTCCATTTTGAGCACATACGCACCAGCAAACCCAACATAATTTAAAAATGTGAAGAATTTTTACTTTTAACAGTAATAAACATTTATTCTACTTCCAAAACTTCTAGTGATACAAAGAATATTCTAGTGATGTGAAGGAGTGACAATGCATTCTCTAAGCCACAGTCAAACATGTATGCAAGATTCTGTAACTATTCTTTAACTTTTAACTGTACTTTATTTATATTGCAGTAGTTTTATTACATGAACTTTCAAGCCATCTCTTCACTGAAAAGAAAAGCAAGATAGAGAGATGCAAGAAAAAAGAAGAGTAAATTTAAAAAGCAATACCTATGGGAAGACAACAATTACATCAGATTGTAGACTTCTTCAAAAGCTTTAATGTGAACAGGCGCGGGATGCTGTCATCCTCCAATTTAATCATTGAACACACCTCAAGTAATCTAGTGTTTTCACAGCAAATCAATGCTAATGTTGTACCATTAAAGAGTTCAATAAACCAGAGAGATGTGTCAGTCTTTTGTTTGGGAAGCCATGTGGCAGAACCTCTTCAAAAATTTCCTTGGGCTATTAGGGAGGAAATTTTTATTATCTTTGAAGTTTTGCCAGAGAACAAATGGTATTTTTCCTATCTTGCTTTCACAATGGCATTAAAAATCTCTCCTTTCTCATAAAATTGGCTGATATTAAGCGTAGTATCCCCTTGCATAGCAAGCTGTCTTGTCTTGGAAACTGGATGCTGCCATGCTGGCACATCATTCTCTAGGAGGCTCAATACACGTCACTGAATCTGGTAAAGTCAAGCATTGAACTGCTGATTGCAATTTAAGAAAATAAGTAAAATATCACATGCTGTATTTCATGTTTTGCAACCAGATAGCTCTAAACTTGTCTTCAGTGTCTGAGGACAACTCACATACCATTTCTTTTTAGTCCATTCATATATTTCGACTTAGCCAAGCCATAGGAATTTTCATTAAAATTCTATGCTAGGCACACTGAAAAACTGAAAGAAATTCTATCTCTGTATTACAAGAAACCAGACTATACCCCTCGAGCAGTTCCCTGAGTTAACTTAACTTCCTCACTCATCAGAATTTCTCCCCTTCTCCTCTACAGAAAGTCCATAGGAGGGCTGATCACAAACAAGTAAGCAAATTAAATCCTTCTGAAATTCACTGCCTGCATTAATCTCGCAGGCATTAAATATTAAAAAAGAAGTTATATTCAAAGGGTACTATATCTGTATCTGTAACTAGCATTTCCACAAAGAATGCAAGCTTAAGGAAAAAAGCACTTAAAATCACCTTACATGTATAAGTGAACACCAAGCATATTTTAACTAAAATCATAAATCGTAACTTTAAGTTTGGAGAATCATATATACTTTGAAATGAAAAAGAATTTCAAAAATCTACAGAGCAGAATCTCTGCACCTCTATGAGCAGCTTGCCCAGGAGCCAAAAGTGCAACTCGGACAGATAATGATTTTTCTGCAGGACCACAATTTGCCCTTTATTTTGTTTTCAATTCACTGCTGAAAACTCAGCCACAGTGAAAAGTAATGTCAAGCTGACAAAATTACCAAGAACCTAAAAATTCTCTTTTTACTTAGTAAAAATGTCATTACTGTAATAGTTAACAGCTGCCTTAATTGTATTCCAGAAAATTTAGAAATTTTTTTTCTCACGTTAAGGTACATATAACAACCCATGGAAAATATGCTTTCATATACCTATTAAAGAAAAATGGCTCATGAAATAAGCTACTAAGTCCAATTGTTATTACAATTACAGCAAGCATTAGCTGGCATCTTAACTCACAGAAAGAGCAATTCTCCTGGTGATCAGCAGATCTATTACCTAGATATTAAGATTCGAGGAAACTCTATGCAAATATTTCATTTAGGTAGGACCTCAGGTACTTGCTCACAAAAACTGGAAACAAGCACAGATATACAAGTTCAAATGTACACAATCACTCATTTTAATTTGCCAAACATTTATCATCATTCCAGAAACCTTGTTGAAAGGAATCAAATCATGAACAGGGTGTTAGGACCTGGTGTGCACCTCACCAATTACTTACCACACCACAAGCAGTTCAGGTAAAGACGTCTGTTCACACACTATGAAAACTGATCATTCATTTAAAATAAATTAAGTCAATATGTTTATTTTGACAAATAAAAATAAATCTTGAATGAAAAAGCATTTAGTACCTTTTTTTTTTAAATGTACTGCTGAAATTGTCTCACCTGTTTTGGTTTTCTATTCATACAAAAATCCCCACACAGCAATATTCAAATTTTGATCAGAGCAGGTGGACAGGTTGAATACTAATTTGAATTAGCAGCACTTTTAATTAAAATTTAAAGCTTTGCTTTGTTAGGAACCCTTAAGTAAGTCACACTTCCTTGGAGCTCAATCCTGAAAAGTTAATGAACAAAAAAAGAAAACTACCAAAGATACAATACCCAGATCAACACTGGTATTAGTATAGGTGCAACTGGTCTGAACCACATACTACTAGTACTCATTCAAGAAAAAAATGTTACATATCCCATTAGAATATGGACTCATATTTCTCATGGTGATTGATGTGGAAAGCAATTCCCTTGAGACTGATTTTTTTTTCTCAGTCTATAAAGAGAACATACTTTATCTTTTGTTAGACAAATACAGTCTGGTGTTAACAGTGCTTATTTTTTTTTTCTTGAATAAAGTTATAACACCTATTTGAAACTTTGGCTATAAATAGTACCAGAGGCAAATATATTATGAATCAACACTTGCCTTCAGCTGCACGCAAACTGAAGGCCACTGGAAGTTTCCCCCAGGAAGTTCTGCTGTATCACAGCAATAGCATTAAAAGATGGAAGAACAGAGTGAGGTGGAGAAGGAGAAAGGCTTTGTGGGGGAACACTCAGCCATGAAAGGTTTACAATCCTGTCTAATTTTATCAATATGCCCAACCAGAAAAAGCCTCAAAGAACAGGTAGGACAGCTACAAAAACATCCGTTTTCCCCTTTGGACAAGCATTTTTAGGAGTCAACTTCAGAGAAGCTCCACAGTTTCCTTCAATAATTACTAAGTTTTAACCATAATAAATTTACAGATGGCCAGCTGAGACTCTGGTTTTTCAACTACCTTAAGTCAACTTGGCTGATGCCCAAAAGCAGATGACCCATTTCTTCTACCAGTCCCAGCCACACATTTTTGTCCCCAGCAGGTTCAAGCACCCTGTTAACAGTATCACTGAAAGCTACTTCTTGTTACTTGGTTAGTTTTCAAATGGATCCATTTTCTGATCCAGCTTATCATGTAGCCACACCTAAATGCTCATTCCAGCAGAAATGGGTGTTGAAAATGCATGGAAACAGGTAGGAATACCACCCCTCTGCACCCATTGCCTGCATTTAGGTCTGTATTAAGCAAATACAAAAACTCCATTTAAAGCCAAGAGAAGGCCAAAGGTCTTACAACAGCTCTTTGAAAACCCTGCAACAAAACACATGCTTCTGCAATTCCTCCGCTGTCACAACCGTATCACGTCAGTGTCTTAGGTCCCCACTGTAAACACATAGTACGTGCACCTTATATCATCACAGCTCACTGTCATTCTTCCACAAGATTGTGAAGAGTAGTAAAATAATGAACAGTAATGTACAATGAAATATCCGTATTTGAAACTCTTTAAATATTAGCTCACTCTATCTTGATACAGCAGGCAAGAAGACCTTAAGTTACAAATTAACAGTGTCTCATAGAAAGTTCTTAAAAGGTAAAGGACTTTTAGAAGTTAATTCAAAGTCTTTTCTAAAGATAAGCAAAAGCACTAAAATAAGAAAACCATATACTTTTACAAACCTAGTCTAATTTAAAAGCAGTAATGCTGAGATAAGATATCTGAACTCTTAGAGAAAATAATAGAAACCAATGAGATAACACCATCTGTTGGAGAGAAGAAATGCAAGAGTGACTATACAGAATGACAGAAGTGTTTTTTTCTTTTTTCTTCTCCTCAATTTCTGGCACAAAAGGCATACAGAAAACTGTCTTATCAATGGCTGAAAAACTGGTCCGAATCTGACTGCCATGCTCCACATGATGCCTCCTTTTTTCTTACAGCCCTACAGAGTAATAATTCTCACTTCAATCTCCAGTTTTAATGCAGTATGTTGAGAATAAAAAACTGGGAAATTGTAGTTTGTTATAAGATACACCAGGAATAAAAGGTTATTACAAACAGGTTTGTCCAGGGTGGAAATGAAACAGGCTAAGCAGGAGGCATGGATAATCTGGGTAAGTGCCATGGAAAAATAAATATCATGATTGGACTTAAGGCAAATGGAAGCAGTTCAAATTGGCTTCCTCCAGTTCACTGCAGAACATGTGATGCCCACATGTCCATTTCCAACAAACTTCACCATAAAGAAACAAAGACCAATACTGTAAAGTGTTGAAAAACACATCTAGCACCAGCTTCTTCCATGCCACAACAACGTGAATTATTGCAGCTGCCTGATAAGCGTGAAAGAAAAGAGTCTGGGCTTTTTTTGGCTTTTTCTTTTCCTTCTCTTTTGTAAGAGAGCTATCAGCATTTATTTGAAGCACACCAACCTGTCAGTAACTGCTGACCTTGCAAAGAAGAGCAAATTTTATAAAACACACATTGCAGTTCTATAGTTGGTCTAAAAGGCTCAAAAGCAGTAACTCCCTCAGCCTATTTCCTCTGTCCACTACATGCTCCTACAATTTCTCTGGCCCAGTTCTAGAAGGTTTCTATCATGTTAACTTTTCAGGACATGAGTTCCTTTATCCAGCTCCATGTGAGGCCACAAAAATGTTAGTGCTTGTCAGAACTCCTGGCTATGGACAGCCTGTCTCTAGCACCAGCAACCTACACTTATAAAAAACTCAGCTTTGCAGGAATAACTGATCACATCACTGCATGAACATAAGGAAAAATTTTAGTAAGGGTGGCCTAGAGAAGGACCTCAAAAAGAGCCATGCTTAAGTTTTAGTATTAGCTTTATGGCAAAGCTTTATTAGTTTTAATGGCAAATACCAGTAGCAGAAGGATCATACAAAAATTATGCAGCTTAAAGGATGTTCCACCAAAAACAATTCTTACATGACAATTTGAGATCATGGCTTGATTAGCAAAGACAGAGGATATTTCACAAGCATGTTACCAGTTTTTAGCAAAAATTCAAATCACAACTACTCCAGTAGAACAGTCCATTTCCTGTGGTCATGTTACAGATTGAAAAAGGGAATTTAGAAATAGTAAGAATAGATATCACATGCAGAGGAGTGACTGAACCAAACAGTTAATGGTTTGAACTAAGTTTTGTCTGTGGTAGGACAAATATTTTATCACTACAGGACAGTATGTATGCTGCAGTCAATGGGGACATGGGAACTCAGCTGTTAAAACATGGCTGCAGCTTCAGAGGAAGAGATTGAGTCTTGCTCTAGAACGACAATTAAGTCCCCTTTAATTATCTCCACTCTAAATTGCTAACTGCTCATCACAGCAGAGCAATCAAAGGCAGATGCAAACACTGTTAGCCACATCAACCCCGGCTGCGGCACAGTCTACTGCAATCGACATGCTTTTAGCCCTGCTAGATGGGTTAAATTATCTAAGTTTGAGGGATTTTTTTATCAGCAAATTCCTTGCTATTTCTAGTGGCCGTATCACCATGTTTTAGGGCAACCTTGAGGATATTCGTATTTCTCCTACTTTAAAACTACGTGAAAACACTCCTTCTTTGAAAGAAACCCACAGAAAATACAGAAGTTTCACTTTTCATCATTAGCAAAAGCAGGAAAGGACTCTGACATTGAATATGTGAGGCATTCCATAATTCTTAGGTGAATAAAGCATTAAAACTACTGAGCTGGCAAGTGCTCTTGACCTTTGAGCCTCAAACCAAGTGTGACAACTACAGCTCCTGTTGAACTCAGAATCTCCGTAGAAACACATGAAATAACATGGATGACACTTACGCAGTCAAATACACTATGACAGGAATACTTAACCAGAAAAAAACTGCTTTTTCTTCCCCCTCCCACCTGAAATTCCATTTTGCACCCCCCACTTCTTCTTTCCCAGCTGAAACTAGTACGCTTCTTTGGAGTAGTCAGTGTGGTTAAGCAGAGGAAGCTATGCTTGTTTGCATGGAATCTACTATTTCCTCTCTGCCAAAACACTTGTTTAAAGAAGTCATGTAATATTTCTATTAAGCTGTAAATGCAGTTGACAAGGAAATGGCCTACTGGCAGTCCATTACCTTTGTGGCAGTGCCAACCAGCCTAAAGCAAAATAGTACACATGGTAATTTCACTGTGCATTCCCAGGCAACAAGATTGTGCCTTACATAAATACCACAGAACTCCAGCAACATCTAGAAAAAGCAATGAAAATTTGCCCAAGCTTTCATGCTTGCCTGTATCAATTCTGTGTCGTAACTAAAACAAAGCATCTACATATGGCCAAAAGTCTTGTGAAGCTGTATCATATGACACCAGAAAAACTATTGCAACTTAAATCTGTGTATTTCTTGTTAACCACTGTAACAACTCACTAATAAAAATTAAGAAAAACTGGAGATATCAAATATACAAAAGAGTACTAACTACATACAAGCCCTTAAAAACCATAACATAATTTATTAACAAGAACACATGTTGTATGTAATCCAGAATTGTGTTAAATTACTTCGGGCTTTGATAGAATTCACTTGATTGCAAGAGTTAAATAGGTCCACAAGCATTCAAACCCGGTGACCTTTGATTTATAAGCAGCTATTGTCATGCACATAAAAATCCTCTCAGATAATGTAGTCCTCACCTTTCAACAGCTGGTGCAACTACATACAATGATGTTACTCAGATGTAATTAAGGCATTTTTGTTAGAAGTATAACCAAAAATCCTAGCATGATCAAATGTATTTAATTTGTCATCAATCATTCTTCAGAATACTTTTAGAGGTTATTTCATCTTAACTTAAATTCCCACCAAAATCCAGATTCAGAGATACTTATTTTGTTCTCAGCTTTTGCCTGAGTATTTTTAGTTTTAATTGTATTTAATTTGAATTGTAATTTTAAAACAGTTAATTACATGGAAAAAAATACGGTGCAAGAAAACTATTAAACTTTGTTTCCAAAATTCTGTAATGTTTCTAAATGCAAATCACTTGCTAGCTTTAACGGAGCTGCACATTGTCATGAAATATCAGGAAATATCTCTCCTCTGAAGAGCACACACAACCAAAAATCAAGAACCCCATGAAAAAAATAGCATTAAATACACTTGAATTCAGATGTGCATCACCTTACAAGAATCATATATGAACAGTACCCTTTCCTTCCATAGTGGTGGCTTCTTTATATTAAGATCCTAATATACGAGGCACCAGCAAAAGAAAAGTGGATAAAATAATCTGATATGCATGACATTTCTGCAGCAAATTGCAAAGATTTTTTGGAAAAAAATATACTTTAAGCAACATAAAGTGCCTTCTTAATTCAAAATGGGTTTTAAACAATTTAAGAATGGAGTGTTTATTGATGCTCAGTGCAATCAGCATAGCTATTCTATAGCTCATTACAAAATAACAACAGCATGACTAACAGTGTCAAGTTATCCCTAGGTAAGCATTGTTCTCCATGAACTTCTCCAAGTAATTCCTTTGTAACTGCTACTCCTCATACAGCGACTAATACTATTTAGATTTTGTTTTGTAAAAAGTAAACTAATTCAGTAAAAGACCTTAGGAGTCACTAATAAATAAAAGCTGTCAAGTGTTACTAATATTAGCACTGCTCCTATAGGACAGCTCTGAACTCTTCTTTAGGTCCCCTTTGTTTCAAAACTGCCTTTCAAAAGAGGACAGACCCTTGGTGTGGGAGTAGTGACTCCACACAAGTCCGTTATCTCTTTTTTAGCCTCTGTGAAGCTTTACCTTCGAGCCCGAACAGATGAGAAAACGCCTGCAGATGTTGCTTTAAGTTGTTTATTTCTCCTTATCTCCAGCCAGCTCTCAGCTCCGGCCGTGAGTCTGATGCCAGCCGTGTCCGAGTGGGAACTGCCCAGTCCTGGGCTGTCCCGTCCCTTTTGTGCCCTTTCCATGATCCAACCATTCTTCACAACCTATTTATTATTTACCATTTTATACCAATTAGTTTGCACCTATTCTAGACACGTAATTTCTACCTCTTTTTCATTCTACCAATCATTTTGTGCCACCATCACCAGAGAAGATGGAGGAGAAGAAGAAGAAGAAGAAGAACAGGGTAACGCCCAAAATCCTCCATCTTGAGTGTTTTATCTTTACTCTAAAAGTTCTAAAATCACCCTTTTTACCTTGCAATACACTAAACCATCACCTATTTTTAAACTCTCGTGCTCTGCAATGTTTCTCGCAGTGTTGGTAATTTTTTCCCATGGACTAAGATCAAAACCACCTTCATTCTTGGCTTCTGGCCAGGGTCTGGGACCCCCTCGCAGGGGCTCCGGGGCTCCCTGACCTGCCAGAGCTGTCAGAGGCATGCCTTGGACTCCAACACCTTGGTAATGGAAGTCTCCAAGTGCAGGTACAGTATGGAGCAGATTCTATATATTACCCCAAAGCCAATTAAGAGCTTATTGCTGTAGCTCCTTCTCAAGTGGAGCTAAAGGCATGCTGAAACCTTACAGAAATGTGTTAAAATGCAGGCAAACTGGAGTCAATAGGAAGCAATACAAAAAGTAAAAATTGTTAGTATTTAAATCTCTATTCAAAACCATGCAGCTTTATGATTCCAGTATTAGGGGGTTTTGAATGTCCTGTGGGTTTGAGGATTTTTTTTTTAAATAAAACAAACAAAAAACACCACCACACACTTACCCTCATTGGGTGAATATCAGCATATGGAGGCTTTCCTTCAGCCATTTCTATTGAAGTGATACCAAGGGACCAGATGTCTGCCACACAGTTATAGCCAATCTCTTGTATGACCTCAGGAGCCATCCAAAACGGAGTTCCTATAACAGTATTACGTTTTGCCATTGTATCCTGTAATTATATTATTTATGCAATTAAACCAGAGAGGTTTATTTTCACATTATTTTTATACCAATTCTATGTTCAAAAGTTAAATTATCCACCCAAAGGTCAAATGGTAGTGACTTCCAATTAAGACCAAACAGATTCAGCCCATAAGCCTACAGAGGCCAAACCAGTGACAATAATCTTAAACCTCAAACTAAAATTTAAAGTGGGATTATTAGGCACTTGATACACTGGGTTATAAAAACAAGCAACTCAAAGCTAAACAGCCCTGCAGTACATTAAATACTCGTTGTGATAAAGAATGTTAGTTCTGCACTACCACTAGTGGCAGTGACACTTCTCAGACACAAAATTCAAGGCAGAAGACAAAGGTGAAAGAACAAGGTTAGGAGCACTAAAGCATTTTTAAGTTATCTTTCCACAGTTACTTACTGTTAACTGGCCAGCCACACCAAAATCAGCTAATTTTGCATGTCCCTCGGTGTTAAGAAGGATGTTTCCAGCTTTTATATCTCTATGTATTTTTCTCATAAAGTGCAAGTATTCAAGTCCCTTAAGAGTAGATTTCAAAATAGTTGCAATTTCATCTTCTGTTAGCTGCAAGAAAACATAAAACCATTTTCAGGTATACACATAAGGTCGATATATTTGACCTATTTAAAACATGATCATTTCATAGTGCTTATTATAAAGAGCACGATGCTTGACTTTCTTTTTTTTTAGCAGACCAGAAAAAATTCAGTTTTAAAGCTTCAAAAAATGAATTAAAAAATCAATTATTAAATGGCAACTATAAATAAAAAAGAGGTAGTATAGACTTGGCAGGCCAAAATGCTTCTCTTAACTCTAATATACTGCAGAATCACATGCCATCACAAATTATACAGTAAGTTGCAAGTCAACTGGCAACAACCTCACAGACATTGCGTTACTGAAGAAAACACAACACAGTAACAAAAACTGAGACCTTTTCTTTTATTTGCTTCATAAACAACACAGACTCTTGAGTAAATCATCAGTTGTTTATCCTCAGTGCGTTGTATCAACACAACAGAACACATAAGCTCCTGAACAAGTGTTATCAGAGAAACAGCAAGAGTCTCTTTTTCAGGTACCAGACTCCCTTGAGAACTCTTCTCAGAGTTTCATCAGCATTTGTTCTTGAATAAAAGCAAAAACACGCACATATAATTCATTCCATGTGATGCAGTTTCTCAAGGAAATACGAAGAAACTATCCATACAACTGAAATGCCAGTTAATTACAGTACACTGATGCTTTAATATAAGAACTAAACAAATGAACTTGACACATCCGTAGAAATGCAAGAAACTGCAAAACTGAAGATGAATACTCTAATTTGGCTGTAATGCTGGCTTGCATTTTCCCCCTTTCTCTACTTTTCCAATCCTACACAAAAAATAAATTAAGCAATTCCTTCCAGTTTCAGTTCTGAAAGTGTTGGTAGACATCCACACCTCCCTCCAAAAAACAACCACCACCAAAAGCCCGTGAGAAACAAAAAACCCACTCACGATCACTCTAAGCCAAAAGAGCAAATCAACAAAAAGGAAAAAAAAATTATTAGTCAGCAGGACTATCTGCACTTGAGATGCTCATAACAAGTTTTATTTACTTAACAAACAGAACCACTTCCCTGTTGCAGCTTCTATCCAGTCTCTCAAAACCTGGGTGTGGAGCCCAAGAGCACAGCTACACATACATTCATTTAAACAGCAGTGCCAAGCTCCAGTCCCTCCTTTCCCTGCAACCCACAGCAGTAATTCGCACTCTGTGTCAGCCCTTCCACTGAACAACTGTAACAGACAAACCCTAGTTAAAAACAAACCTGTCTGCCAAATTATTTTTCCAACAAAACAGTTCCTGGATTCAACTCATGGCATAGTGAAGAAGGACAAAGCAAAGTAGCTCCTACTCAAACTGGCACTGCTTTCAAAAAAGTGCATGTGTTGATATACCGAAGAGTTCCAGAGACTTTTATAAACCTTTTCCTACACAAGCAGAGGAGGAAATTGATGGTGGTATTAGCTCCAAGTCAAGCAGTTACCACCTCTGCTGTGCATTATGCATTCCTTGCCCACCATTTATCTCTGAGATCTTTCAGTGTTTCTATTCAGCAGCACACAGCTCAAAGCCTTTATCTGTGCTACTTCATGCTGACTGCTATGCTGCTTCAAAGGACTGTATGCCAGAAGAACTGCAAACCCTGTTATACACAGTTCAAATAAGACAACTTTCCTGGCATTGTGCCATGGAATCTACCCGATCTGGAGTCAAGCAAGAAGGGACTTTAAATCAACTGTAAGATAAACTGAAGCATGGTCAAAAGGATATTCGGAGAAAGAGACAATCCTCATTATGTGAGCTAAAAATCCTATGGTGAATCCCTAAAACTGTGATTATCTGCAGACTCACTACAGGGCAATTTGAACTCTGGCTATAACCAAATACTGCATCATGAATAGTTTAAGACCTACTGAGTTTAACACTTTCTGCCCAAGCTTTGCCAAATCCACCCAATTTCAAAAACAATACAATGTCCTGAATCTCCAAAGACTTCCATGCAGTTAATCCTGAACATGCAACAGAAAATGATCCTGAGCACTGACAAACGTGTAGCAAGACAAGCACACAGATTACTCCCCACTTTCATCTAGAAACAAGTATGAAAAATGGTGCTTAGAAGACATGGCAGAGATCTCTCTTCAATATGTTGTGTTTCTTAAGGAGGTAAATCCCTAGCTTTAGTTCTTGAAAAATTACCCACATGGAGACCTTTGGATCATCAGCTCTAGATGGAGAAGTGGTTTTGTAGCTGCATGGCAAAATCCAGCTCTCAAAAGGAGAGGCTAACAGAACACTGGAACCAAAAGCTAGCAAAGAAGCTATGGAGCAAGAATCCGGCAAACCAGAATAGAGTTCTGGAGTATTGCAGCCTGATGCACTATCTGGGAACCCTCAGCAAAGCAAAGGTCTAGCACAGCTAAATGTTACAGAAGAACCAAGCATTTACACATCCAAATACCAAGAGTGGTCAGAAAAAAACAGAGAAGTGAATACCACCTCTAAGAAGTAGGCTGAGGGCACGAGTCATGTTTATCACCAACAGCAGTTACAGGGAAGCACAGGAAAAAAGAAGGGAGAACAGATTTATGCTGTTCCAAGACACATGAATCCAGATGTCCCAGATTCATCCACTTGTGCTCCATATAATCATCATTTATATAACATGATGCAGTCATTAAAATTACTCCTGCTTATATTATTGCTAAACATGGACAAGTATGTGCACAATAATACTCAGACAAAATGTTTGGCTTTAATACCTAATAATATTTAGAAGGATGCAATGATCTTCCAGCCTTACTCAAGAAGCCAAGAAAGCATACTCACCTTCCCTAGACAAAACCACCTTTTCAAAAAATAATGCTCTGCCATATTGAAGTTTACCGTGCAATCACCACAAAAGAAAGTATTTTAAAATGTACTTCAATATCATTAATTTCATTCTTTTTGTGCAATTTAAACTTTTTGCAGAACACATACCATCTATGCATAAAAGTGAAAGCACATAAATACAAAGCTCTCCACACATATACTTCTAAACCCAGAAACATTATTTAACTATGCTGTATAGCAGCTGAGCCATACATATAGCATCTTTTCCCTTACTGGATGCACTAAACGTTGTAAAAAAAGCTCCACTTACATTGCTCCTGTAGACCAGAACCATCTTGTGCAGATGTTTTTGCACACATTAATGGTATTTAAGTATTTTGTACACTGCCTGCCAAAAAGCAAATGGTATCCTGGGCTGCATTAGATAAAGTTGCCAGGAGGTGCAGGGAGGTGAGTGATCCTTCCCTTCTGCTCCACATCGCTGAGGCCACACCTGGAATGCTTGGTCCATTTCTGGGCTCCTCAGTACAAGAGACAGGGACACACAGAGAGAGTTCAACAAAGGGCCACAAAGATGATTAAGGGACTGGAACATCTCTCCCATGAAGACAGCTGAGAGAGCTGGGACTGTTCAGCCTGGAGAAGATAAATATCATGGGGAATTTTTTTAATGTATGCAAATAACTGAAGGGAAGGTGCAGAGAGGATGAAGTCAGGCTCTTTTCAGTGGTGCCCAGTAACAGGAACAGAGCCAATGGACACACTCTGAAACACAGGAGGTTTCCCCTGAACAGCAGGAAACTTTTTACTGTGAGCATGACTAAGCACTGACAATTTACCCAGGGAGGTTGTGGAGTCTCCCTCTTTGGAGACCATGCAGACATGGCCCTGGGCAGCCAAGTCTAGATGGCCCTTCTTTAGCAGGCTGGTTGGGCCAGATGACCTCCAGGGGTCCTTTCCAACATCAACCATTCAAAGATCGTGTATTAGTATAATTTACAACTCCATACAACAAAATCAGGTGCATTTTACACCAATGTGAATAAAGCATGGATGGTATGTTTTAGCTGACTTGTCTACATTTAAATTTTGAATATCACCCCAAAATAAAAGAATTCCAAAATATATCACTACTAAGGAATAAGCAAGTTAGCTGAGTGTCTGAACAAAAGGCAAGTATGTGTTCCTAAGGAGGTAAAATCACTAGCTTTACTTCTTGAAAAATTAGTGGCTGAGGTCCCTGCTGACTGAAAACTAGGCAGTGCTATTCCAATTTACAAAAAGGGCATGAGGGAAGACCCAGGAATCTACATATCTATTAGTCTAATCTCAGTTTCTGCAAAACTAATGGAGAGCATCATACTAGGCACTACCGAAAGGCTTTGAAAGAACAGTGAAATCACGTCACTGTCAACATGGGTTCACAGAGGAAAAGTCCTGTTTAATTTGATACCCTTCTATGGTAAGGTAGTGAATGAAAAGTAAGTGGTGGATACTGGTTTTTACTTAAGGAAGGCTTATGATACCATTCCTCACAGCATTCTTCTGCGAGGTGAGCATATACACAGTGAGCTGAAGACTGAAGGGCGGGGCTCAAAGGGTTGTAGCGAATGGGGCTACATCTGGCTGGTGACCTGTCATCAGTGACGTACCCTCAATTCTAGGGCCAGTTCTATTTACCATTTTATCAATGATCTGGATGCAGGAATTGAACACACCGCTAGCAAAGTTTGCTGAGGATACCAAAGTGGGAGACGCTGTCTGAACAAAAAGCCTTGCAGAGGGATTTGGATAGAATGGAGCACTGGGCAATGATTAACAGGATGAAACTGAACAAGCCTGAATGACAGATTCTATGCCTGGGATGGAGTAATGCAGGGACAAGCATAAATTGGGAGAGAAATGGCTCAAGAGCAGACCTGCAGGAAGGGATCTGGGTGTGTTGGTCAGCAGCAGGCTCAGTAGAGTCAGCAGTGTGCCCTGACAGCACAGAGGACAAAGCCCTTCCTGGGCTGCATCAAACTCAGCATCACCAGCCAGTCACAGAGGTGACTGTCCTGCTGTACAGCCTTGGTGCAGCCTCACCTTGAGCTCTGTGTGCTGCTCTGGGCCCCACAGCTGAAGAATGATGGTAAAGGATGTGAACCTGTCCAGAGTATGACAACAAAGGTGGTGAAAGGGCTGGAGGCAATGTCCTGTTTGAAGGGACTGAGGACTTTGGGCTTGTTTTATTCAGAGAAAAGGAGGCTGAGGGGTGACCTCACAGTTCTCTACAGCTTCCTGAGGAGGGGACAAGGAGAGCGAGATGCTGAGCTCTTCCCCCTGGTATTCAGGGATAGGACATGAGAATGGTTCAAAGCTGCACCAGGGGAAGTGTAAACTGGACATTAGGTCCAGCAATTCTTTACTGAGGATGGTCAAACACTGGAACAGACTTCCTACAGGAGGTGGATGCCCCAAGCCTGCCACTGTGTAAAAGGCATTTGGAGAATGCCCTTAATAACATGCTTTTGGTCAGCCCTGAACTGGTCACGCAGTAGGACCAGATAATCATTGTAGGACCCTTCTACCTGAAATATTGCTTTCTGTTCTATTCTGGTTTTCTCCCTGTGATGAGCATAGCACTTAACCCCATCTGGATTTTACAATGTATTCCATCATTCTAAACTTGTGTAAAAAGGACATATGGACATATTCCTGAATACAGATTACCTAAATGCATCAACACCTTCTGCCTTCATATTTACAAGATAGGAAAAAAACTGTTTTATTGGGAAACATTGAAAAAATATTTTTTAAACATGACAAAAAATAATATATAATTCTTCTTTACATCATAGAGACTAGCTGACACAAACTAATGCAAACCTGATGGAATTTGGGAAAATAAATGGAGGCACACTTTTTTAGCCTACCAATTGTTGGAAGCAACAAGGGACCAAAGTACATAAAAACAGATCCAAAGCTCCTACAACTATTCACTTATTCAAAATACCACGAATCTTAAAATCCACACCAAAATGCTTCCTAATTATGTCTCCTCCCTTCTTTACTCTAAATTAGAATCTGTCCTCATTAGCATGGTTAAAAGTCGCTATATAGGTAGTGTAGTGTCTGTGTCCCTACAGGTGACTTTCAACATATAAACAGATAAGTACAGAACCAGACCACTACATGCTTTGTCACAGCACACAACCTGCTATCTACTCAATGCCCAGTACTTTCTAGTTCTAAAAGTAATTGGATATTGACATACAAGCAATGCCATTGATAATCACCACACAGAACAATTAAAAGAAAACTATTTCATATCAACATAAAATTATGTTCCGGTCAGTGCTGCTATCCTGATCTAGATGTACAGTTCTTATATTATACTATTCCTGATCAATCTGTACGGACAGTATCTTTCCTGTAAAAGAGTTGGTCTATTTTATTCTGAGCTTTTAAATCCACAGCATCATTCTTCCATCAGCACAGCTCTATACCTCGCACCTTAGTATAATTTCACAGTCATAATCTTTCTGCTTTGTTTCTAATTTCCATTTGTGTCAAGATCCTCACTTAAAACCTTGTGGAACACTAATCTGTTTGGTATCTTTGGCTAGTTCTAATCCTGTATGCTGTCCCTTTGATAGGTTGGTGCTACCCTCTAAATATGAGCCAAAGAGCAGTTTCTAATCCTTCACCATCAAAACCACATGCAGATTATATATTAAAAAGAATGTGAATGATAAAGGTGAACAACTTTACAGCCTACATAAAATGCACTAGACCTGAAGCCAATCTTTAAAATCAAAATCTGGAGCAAAGCAGCAAATTCCAGTGTTCCACATCTATTAGGAGACCTGCTAATTCACATATTTATATCTAACTGGCTATGGATGCCACGCACAAGGGAGACTGAGGGGTGCATTTATCCAGTCCATCACACACTACCTAATCCATGCAGCTGTTGGGACAACTCATCTACAGGTTCTCTGCACACAGTCATTCTCCTTCCGGGCAGCCCCTCCAAAGGGGTCTGGGTCAGCTGAATTGTTTTAACTGCCTAAATCCATTCCCAGCTGCTCTTTTTACACTAATACATGCACATTAAGTCTGATGCTTTCAGGAAGTATCAGATTACTGCATCTAAACACTCTGATTAGGTTGAGCACATCGGGTAGGTCCACTCCCATGGCAAATAAAGGAGCCATTCTTCCACCAGAAGCTATGAAGCTTGAACATTACATCCTATCAGAATCACACACCTCTCCTATTCTACATTTACATGAAGACAAGGCTGGACTAACAAAAAGCCTGAGGTGCAGGAGAGATGGGCAAATAAGCAGGGGAGAAGAGATGACAGTTACCACAATACCCTCCCATTTGTAATATTCGACATCTACTTAGGAATTAAGGGAGAAATCTTCAGAGACAAAAAGAGTTGTTACAGTTACAGTTCTAGCCTGAAGCCAATCTTAGATTCCAGTTCCCACTACCTGTTACAAACTACACTGTCCTGAAATCGCTTTCCTTGAGCCTCCCTTTCAGGGCAACTCCACTTCAGACTTCTTTTTTAAAGCAGACCTGTAGGCTATGTGTGAAGACAGTGCTCTTCAAACAAAATCACAGCCTCTGTCTTGGAGTAAAGTACCAAATCATGACATTATTTATGACAACAAGGTTTGGTGTAAGACTTTCAGATAATCTCTACTTAAACCTATAACTAAGGAGACACCTCAATATTACAGTAATGGACAGAGTAAGAACTCACTACCGTAAGAGAATTACCAGTTTTACTTGACTATAACAATTTAGGCATATGATCATAAGGGACGTGGCAAGAGTTGTTCTGACTGAGCCCAAGTCATGCTGCACAATATGCTGCAACACACATAACAAATATTCACTGTACAGGTGATGATCAGTGTTGGTTATTTTTTAAGATTTGTTTTTCACTACATAATCCCAGTAACATAACTTTCACAATATTTCTTGAATTTAATATGCAAGAGAACTCATCTTCTCTTTTCCTTAAATTAGCATTTTTGTACTGAATAATTAAAGATAGTGCTAACACATCAATGTTCTATCTGTAGTTTGAAAATTACTATAGCCTAGCAACAACACAAAATTATCTAAAACATATCTGGTGGCTCATGTGAAAAACTATTTCAGGAAATCTCAGGCGCTTCCCATGCTTAACATTAGCTAATATTAATACATAGACACAGGGAGATCAAGAACTGATCAAAATATGGAAGTCAGGCTCCTCAGCCCTTCATTACCATGTTCCAGCTTCCTGTAAGATACCTATGAAGTACTGAACCAGATGTTGAGCACAACCTTAGAAGTAATGCTGAAAAGTACAGAACATCTTTAGCACTGTAGTAAGTGCAGATTTTAATTATGATTCAGTAGCACATGCATTGGCATGTCTACACACAGCTGTGATCAGCACCAATGTAGTTAGTTTGGTTTTTCGAAGTCCTCTTCTGACAAGAGTAAGGTTGAGAACTGTGAATAAGGTCAAGAACTTCACTGGAAGTCCTTACCACAGGTGTGCTTGAACAATACAACTGTATGTTCTAACAGGAAGCACTTATCTGACTTGCCACTGTTTAAAACCAGCTTTACAATTGTATAGAACACATCTGCAAATAGATCACTTGGTTCACAAACTACATACCTGTTCATACCATCCCCACTGGTTCTGACAGCATCACCAAGAGAGATCTTGGACAATCTTGTAAGTGAACCAGGAGCTGGTTGAGCATAAAGGGCAACCTCCTCCAAGTATGAAAACAGTCCTTCCTGACAAGCAAGGTAAGTAAACACAGCAGGAAGCCATCTTGAATGAATTAAGAACTTCTAACTGAGCTTAAGTGCAAAAAACAAGGTATACAAAGAGCAGGAACATATTACTAAAGCTAAATAAAGGAGCATTGCCCGGATAGTAAAGGAGTTGAATTACAAAGGGCAAGAATAGGGCGGACTTGAATCTGGACAGCAAAACAGAGGACAGCAAGAAGATCATATTGGTCTATACACAGAGAAAGGGAAAAGGCAAAAGGCAAAGAAAACGTAAGAAAGATTTTGTGTTGTGCTCAATTTATTGGCAAACTATGCATAAATCTCCCAAACACATTGCTTGCATCAGTCTTTAGTAGGGTTTCTCTGGCTCTTAGTTGTCTCTGCCTAGTAGCAAAATGGAACGAGTTAGGAATTACTCCAGTAAATTGGACAAATACAAGTCCATGGGAGCAGAAAAGACACATCCAAAGGTGCCAAGGAGCTGTCTAATGTCAACTCAAGACTACTTCTCATCAGCTTTAAAAGGTCAGAGCAATCAGGGTGTCCCTTACAACACCATCATCTTCAAAAGGGGCAAGAACTGAGGAACTACAGGCTGATCAGCTCATCTTCAAGCCTCAGGATATTATAGGGTGAATCCACAGAGAAGCTTATTTTTAGACACACAAAGGATAAAAAGGTGACTGGAAACAGGCACCAGAAGTTGACCAGAAGGAAATCATGCTAAATTAACCTGGTCACTTTCCTGTGAGGATGAAGAGAAAGATGAGGATATCATTTCACTTGACTTTACAAAGGCTGTTGGCAGTCTCCAATATATGGTTTTAGCTAAATCTGGGTAATCATGGAGAAGATGTAGAAGAACAACAGGCTGGACTGCCAGGCTCAGCAGTGGTTCATAACGTAACCAAGAGCCAGGTATAAGCAATGTTCTCAGAGGCTGATCATAGGGTGAATACTCCCAACATCTTGATCAACAACCTAAACAATGAGCAAGAACACACCCCATTATGGTTTGTGGACAACATGAAACAGGGTGGAAACAGTCAATACCCTAGAAGACAAGGCAGGGCTGTCATATAGAGGGATCTCAACAAGCTGGAAGAATCAGCTTGACAACAGATCTAGTAGTTCAACAAAGGTAGAGTCCCACACTAAAGAAGAACCCCATGCCATGACGAGTATGGACTGAGAATCAATGTGGCAGTGAGCACTCCTGCAGGAAAGGTTCTGGGTGGCTCCAGAAGACAAGCTGAACATCAGTCAGCAACACCAGCAATACACCCTAACCATATACTGGCCTTCATTAGGCAAGCACAGTCAAGTCAAGCAAATATTCCCCCTTATTTAGCATTTGTGAAGCCAAATCTGGAACACTGTGCCCAGTTCCAGGCTGCTACAAAAGAATGGCTGACGAATTGGAGAGTCCAGATAGAACTGGACTAGAGGGGCTAGAACAAACCAAAACAGTCCTCATTGAACATACAAAAATAACTAAGTTCACAGAGCTGGAGAAAAAGACTGCTGAGTCTCGCACTTTGTAGATTGTTAATACTGATCTGAAGTTAAGATCCTAAACACTAACTGGACTTCCTGCCTTGGAACAGTAGATTCACCTAGCTGACTTCCAGAGGTCCCTTTCAAATTAAAATTATCACTTATTCCAAATCAGTGGCACACTGTTCACCTCCTTCCTTACCACCTCTAAAATAAACACCCAAATTCAAAAGAGTAGCCTTGCTTTTACCTGCAGTTTTTCTACATTTCCTCCACTTCCTCACCACAATAAAATATAGCAATAAACCCATCTAAACTTTAAAAAGATTCTTTTATTGTAAAATAAAATATATGTGGAAGACTGTAATGAAACTTGGCTTAACTCCTTGAATGGAGATGAATTTTATTGCCCAGCTGATACCTTTATATGCAGAGATGTTGACTCAAACTGGAAATACATTTAAAACTCAGCTGATATTTCTGGCTCTCCAAGGCAAACAATGATGGGGTTCTTTTAGGGGAAAGAGCACTGTGGGGAGGCAATAAGGCTAAACTTCCACCACTTATTACAATAGGAATAAGATTTTCTGTGTTTTGCAATGCAAGCTGTACACAGGGTACCAACAGATAACTGACCTGATTAAACATTCATTTGAACAGCTACCTTTTATTCCAAGATTTTATTATAAATTTCTTTATATTCTGTGTTTACATGGTCATTTTATTGTCTGAACAACTTAAAACTGCCCACAAAATGAACTCCAACATTTTATGCACCTGCATTGGGTAATCTAAGTAGGAAACTATAGAAATCATCCAGGAAGCTAATTCTCCCTAGAACTGACTTGTAGATGTTCATGTCACCAGTTAACTACAGTATTTCTTTTAATGAAAAAGGGAAGGTCAGATAAATTTTGGGGAGAGATAATTCTGTCTTCAGAGCAACTGTTACAGTATTTTACAAATAAACACTGGACTTCAGAGGATATACACTTTAATAGCATATTATTCCTTACTGAGTGAGCATGATCTGCTAACACTGTAGAAAAAGGGGGAAGAGCGGATAGTTAGTGTATCCCAAAGCACATTTACCAGAGAGTGCTGCATGGCCAATCTTCATTTTGAAACTTCTCCATTTCTGAATGCTTTTCGTCAACTGTATTTCTATGTAATATATGCATAGTTATTTTGGAAATGAATGAATACCAGTGTAGCTCAAGCTTCCTTTTCTTACATAAAAATTAGCCAAAACATAACACGCATCTTATTTCTGGCACACAAAGATTTTTCAGCTCAGGGAAAAAAAGTAATTTTCATGAGCGAATTTCCAAGCAGATGAGTACAGTTTAATGCAAGGTTGAAAGAAAGGTGTATCATTCTGAGAGTCACACAGTACAACCCATTTTTTAAGGAACTTAAAATGCTACCCTAAAGAACTAAGGAAAAATAATTCCCAGCATTTATGTAACAGTCAATCATTCAGAGCCATGGTAAGGATTTTATCAGACAAGCACTGAATAACCTTCATGTTGCATTGCAGAAGCTAGTATAAGCTACCCTGTTTTGTAAGGCTAAACACAGAATAAGGCAACCAGGACATTTGTGATCAAGTTCTTTCCTTCTTTTCCTCAGCCTGGCTGCAGAGAAAAGTAATTTAAGAATGTTGGCCTAAAGATTAGTCTCTGAATAGTAACACAGCTGATTAGCCCATTGAGTCAATTCACCATCTGGAAGGCCCACTGACAGAATATGGTCAGCAGCACATCCAGGATGGACTTGTCTATGGTCACTAAGATCAGATAAGCAAGTGAGCCAGCATAGAAGGAATTTCAATCTTTGTGTATGGACTGCCTGGCCATTAATTAATCTGTGTGGGCTCAACTGAGGAAGTTATCCTTCAATAGATCCTACTTAAACAAAAAAATATAAGAGGTACTAGGCCCTAGATGGCTGCTTTCCATCTGATAATCACATGTACTTAAGCGCAGCACAGGCCTACAAACAGAAACTATTTTAACTGTGAAATTACTGACAAACATGACTGCTTAAAACTGCAAAACAACACCCTTATGAGCAAAATGCCTTTAGCCTGGATAACAAAAGATTTACCCTGGATCCCCATGGTAACATACAGAGAAAGCAAATCTGGTAAGACATTTAAATACAACATTCAGAGATTTGGATACACTGTTCACTTGAATTAGTGGAGCTTAAACACATGAAAATAGTACTTAGCTAAGAAAACATAGCAGAAGCTAATCATTAAGAGCACGTGAGGCACTATACATGTAACTGATAAACTGGCATGTAAAGGAAGTAATTTTAGATACAAAATGCAGAATCTCTGGACCCAACTGCACACTACCTGTGCAGCTCTCTATTCCTACACTTGTCACTTACAATACTGACCCAAATAAGATGGGTTTGTCTGATAAACCTACAACATAGCCACTACCTGGTATGTTTCAGCCAACTGAAATTGGTCCCCAAAGAGGGAGAATTAGAATGACTCAGTTAATCATGATCAGTGGATGGAGCAAGTGCATCCTTAATTATCAATAGAGAGACAAGGTTGGTTGTGTGTAAATATTCTCACTTATGTTAAGAGCAGCCAGTAAGGCTTACAGTGTTGCTTCACACTGTAATTATCTCGTTCTATTGACACTGAAAGTCAGTCTCATACCTTCTCTTCCTTCCCTTTCTGCACTGCTCATTCCTGACATCTCCCTTGCATCAGATCAAGCCACTGTGCTGCCACAATAAGTCCAGAGTTAGCTCACGAGGGGGTGGGGAGGACAGACTAGAGAGGAAGTTCCTCCATCATATCATTAAGCTTATCAAAGATCACCCTGCAGCCACAGACAATCACTGCATCTGAGGCACAGAAAAGACAGGAGGAACACATCAGTCAGGTTGGAGGACAGCAGCAGAACTTCCCTTCCTGGCAGCAACCCACAGTTTGACTGTACAAGATACATGTACCTCCCAAACCAGTTTCTGAGAAAAGTAGACAAAATTAGATCAAAGCTTTGTTGCCCAGGACTGATGAATACCACACCCCAGATGACCTAACAAGCATCATGAATTTGCTGAGGTGTTGCTGATCTGCCTGGCACACTAGAAGACTAGAAGACTCCAGGCAGAAGTCCTGGGGTCCATTTAACTTCAAATTAGTGGCTTAGGCCTCTTGGACAAGAACCTGCTCTTGACAAGCTGAAAACTTCTCTACATGAATAGGCTCCGAACAGTCATTAAAAACTACCGTAACTCTGAATTCTGTTTCCCTTGGGTTTGGTCCATTAGAGCAAATAATCCGGTGTTGTTCACTTTCTAGACAAACAAAACTTTTGAACAAATAGGAGAACCACAAAAACAAAAAAAGATGATCAATAAATTCACAGAGACAAGCAACAAGGGCAAATACATATTCATGTTCCTCCCCAAATAGGAGGAGAAATCCCTTTTCCTATGACTTAATTTAATAATGATCATAGAATCATTTATGTTGGAAGAGACCTTTAAGATCAAGTCCAAATGATAATCCTAATTGCCACTGAATTAAAGGGTTCTTTCTTCAACTTTCTCAATTTATTTTCCTTAAATATGAAGAATCAGGAGATAAACTTTTCCTTGGCCCTGTCACAGTCTTCATTTAACAATTTAGGACAGTTGCAGAATACATAACTCTGTATGTCTGACTGTATTCAGAAAATACTCTGACAAAATAAGAAACAACTCCCTCCTTGTTTGCAAGTGAAGATACTTATTTTCTTCTCACAAAACCATTTCTTATTTCCATTTAATGAATGAATAAATAAATAAATAAATAAAATGTAACGTCATCAACAGAATGCTCAACTACTTCAAGCAGCTTCATTCCAGCAATAAGAGTCACAAGCTTCCCATCACACACAGTCTGGGTGATCAGGCCACTGTTCCACAAAGAGCAAGAGAATTCAAACAAGTCCAAAGCCTCTGCCTAAATCTTCCAAAACCTGCAAGACAGAGGCATAGCAAGGGAGAAATGGAGAAGTTTGCTTTGCTTATTTTTTTGTTATAGGCACTAGAACACTCCCTATTCTACACCAGAATGAAAATTCTGTCTAGCCTGGTAGCCTGCCTGAATATAAGTACATGCCAAGTAAACTGTGATAGTTGTCTGCTTCACCTTCCCAGAAATCTGAAGCACGTGGACTTCCCGCTCCAGTCATTACACATTTGAGTACAGTCACAGTCATACTTTCCTGGTCTTAATTAGCTGCCTTTTGAAAACCAACTCTCAGCATCTACAAGAACTTCTATAACTATACAGTGACCCTCATATCATGTGCAAAGAAAAAATTTTTGCTTTGCATATACTATCACAAGTGATCTCTTGTTTTGTAATGAACAGTGAGATAATCATATCTTACTTCCTTGGTGCTTCTCATGGTTTTCAAAACCTTTCATCATGTCTCTCTCTCCACGTACCTCTTCTTATCACAGAAATATCCAAAAGCATTTGCTTTCTGGTTCTAGAAAAGTAGTCTTTACTTCTGATCACCTTTGTTACCTTCTTTAACTTTCACAGCTCTGCTGTGTCCTTGGTACCACTGTAATCTCTGACAACCACTTTACTTATTCGACTATTTCTAAAAGTTAGGCTGAAGTGCTCATGAACCTGCATATAAAGACTTTGCCTACCCCACCAAGGCAAATGTATTTCTTCGCATTTACTTGTGCTTATTCTCTCAGTACCACAAAGCCTTTCAAGTCTTTCCCAGTTTCAACCATTAGGAACATAACCTCTCACCAGTATTTCTACCCTCTTTCTGAAACAGGACAGCACAGACCCAAGTATTAGGCCAAAAATTACTACCTACGCCCTCTTTTTTATATTTAAAACAATTACCCACCTGCGACAGAATTTCCCATTTACTCCAGATTACAGCTGTATTTGCCTGAAGAGCCACTGGTGTGGAAGTCTGTCCATAAACATTTCAGCACATCCACCCAACTTTACACCAGCCAGCATTAATTGTGTCCTTACCAATTCCTTTAAAGAACTCTACTAGCCATGCACTCCATGACTTGCCTTTACAAAAGCTTTATCACCAGTAGCTATGTATTCAGTGATTATTCTGATTCAAAAACAGAATTCATGCTATTTAATCACATAGACTTTAACCACAAACAGCAGTAGAAGAGGTAGTTTGTCTGATCATCAGTACGCATTTGCTCCAATATATCTTCCCCTCAAATCTTTAATATATGTACTATGTCAATATCCTACAATAGATGTAAGAAAAGCTAGATAGCCTAATTTTATGTAAGTACACACACATTCACATGCACACCTTTCTTAAATAAGAACTCAAGCATTTTATATCAATGCACGAACAAGTTCGCTCCTTTTTTTTCTAAATTCTGTTTTAAGTGGGTTATAGTTTGTTTTGGTTTTTTAAATTCTGGACTAGCTTATGTAATTTCTTATTGGAGCTACTGATCCTTGGATAATATACAACTGCAAGAACACCAGGTTTGGAGACTGCAAAACTCCAGGAATCTCACATTTGTTTTGGCTTCTCCCTAGCCATCAGTTCAACATTACAGCAGCCCTGATACAAGCCACCTTTTCCAAAGGGGTTCCCTTTAGTCTTGACATCACCTCCACTTCCTAATAAACCTGATTCCATTTTCCTTTATGTCTTGTTTTCTAGGCCTAAACATTGCTTTTCTCTCCTTTACTTTCCCCCTCTGCTCCCAAGTAAGGTGCAAGGAACATTCCAGGGAGTGCTTACAAAATGTGAAGCCCAACAAGTAGCGTCACCTCAGAGTACTTGTTGCTAAAAGAATACCTCATGTTACAGCCCATTACTGAAAACAATGGACTCAAAGGAATTCAAGGTTGTTTGACACCTACAACAAAACACTCTTCAGAGAAGCTGTTTCTTAATTAGAACTAACAAAGCCTGCTTCCTACAGGCCTCTTCTACATTACTGCTGTTATAAGTCCATTAAGACACTTCCATACAACCCTCATTTTGGTTCCGTCTCACATTCCTTAACTGGCATCTCTTCCCCTTCTCATTCCTTGAGTAATGCCAGTTACTTCTCATGCTCCCCAATTACTGAGTGACAGTGAGACAATTTTTTGCCTGTTTCCAAACTATGCAGCTACTAAGTGGCTCCTAACAGACTGTAAGGTGGAAGGGGGTAGGGGAAAGAAGCCAGTTTTGCCTTCTACAAAGCAGTAATTTTCAAGAAATTCCCAAGATCTTCGTATTTCAAAAGGCATTTGCTTCTGCTGGTGATCATTCCATAGAGGAATGGGCAAAGACAGTCAGCAACTACATGAGCTTGTTTCCTGGGAACCAAGGCACAGATAGGCCTCTTGGCATCAGCCAAGATCTTGTCTTGTAACTTTTATTCTGGCTTCTGATCTTAATTCACAAGCTGATTTTAAGAAGTGCTATACATACTTAAAAGAAAAAAAAAAACAACTCACCGTTTTATTACGCAGTCTAATTATATCTGAAACAGAGCCAGCTCCACAATATTCCATAACAATCCATAGATCTGTGTTCTTAAAGTAGCTGCCATAGTACTTGACAACATAAGGACTAGAAGGAAAAAACAGTTAGATAAATAGATAAATTCTTAGTAGAAGAAAAAAAATCACTAGCACACCTGTTGTTAAAAACTAGTTTGACATAGCCAAAGAGCAAGTGCAACCAAATACATCTTAAATCTGTAATTAGCTTAACCAATGCCTTGTTAGAATAAATTCTGGTTACTTAATAAAATTATAAAGGCACTACTACGTATATAAGTTTTCAGCAATCTTCAAATACAGTTTTCCCAAACATTAGTCATCTGATAGAAAGCTTTGTTTTTCCCTCCTCTAAGGCCTTTCTTGAATGTTTCTCTTCTAAAAAAGACTGCCTTGTTTTCTTCTCTCCTGAGCAAAATAACAAGGAAACTCACCCACGTTTTCCCAGTTTTGCAAGCATGAACTTATTTCAAGCACAGACCTAGACTATCATATTAAAGAGAATTTAGTATTGGTTTGAAGCCTTCTGAATCTTCAAATGCATTTTCATAATGAAGTGTCCCATGTGAAGTGATAGTATTGTCACAAACAGAACATATTGCCTTGCTACTCATCAGTTTGTCACTTGACATAATGCCTCCTTGGAGTTACTTGCAGAAGAAAGGCAGAAACAGATGCAGAAAACATAAAAAGGATCATCCTTCAGAAGTTATTAGATGGTGTATTTATGGAAATAAAAGACTGAAGGTTTGGGGTGGAGTTTTTTGCAGGAACTCAAACAAAGAAGGCTACAGTTCGATTGTAATCTTTCTCCCACAAAGTCAGGAAGTGAGATACTGAGATTTCAGACAGTGGTTTCTCATCAGAACACCTACATTGTGGGGTGGAATAAACACCATTTTGTTTTGGAGCAAGGAACTGTATTTTAGGATCAGCATTTCTGGCAGCAACTTTCTTTACACAGACAACTGATATAAGAAGAGAGGACCTATGGTTGCCTCCTGCAACATGATACTATCTTTACAAAAAGACAGGTCAACACTATCAAAAAACTACTTCATTTAAGAGCAAGTGGTAGCAGTAAATGCATTTGTCTTTTCAGAAGGAAAGGTGGGTCAGCCTCCTCCTGACTAGTCCAAATGTCTACCATTTACAAGCATGACATATTGATCTTGCTCCTTATAAACTCATGAAGTGAGGAAGGCTGTATTACTTCTAAAGAAAACCCACTGACTTTCGTGACCATCTCTTAGCACATTTATACTACACTAGTATTCCCAGCAACAATTTGGTGTTATTATCAATCAGGACAAGATGATCTTTTCAAAACATCAAGTGCTGTGCAATCTCAAAACACTGTTCATATTTGCCTAAAGACTGACACTAATAAATCTGATTTTGAAGTTGCAGCCCAGAACTTGATAGCCAGAAAATGCAAAGTAATTTCTGCATCCTTGCATCAAGGCTTCCATTTCTACAAGACCTGCAATCGTAAGATACAGCATTTGTGAACAAGTGTAAGGTAACAGTCCACCGGCACTATTACAAGAGTGTTCACTTTTTAAAAGTTATGTTCCTGCATGAAAAAGGCAGCCAAGAGAATACCGTTCTGAAGGTAACTGCTAGCCATTAATTTTTTGCTAGAAACATCTTTACCAATCTTCTGAAACAGGTAACTCAGAATTTCACAAAGCCTAAGACATTTAAAGGAAACAGCAATCTCTGGCCTTAACAGAGCAAGTAAAGTGAAGCAAGCATGGAGAATTCTAAGCAGAGGCCAGTATTTATTGTTTCAACAGTTTCTGTTATGTACACTATTTGTACTTCCTTCAACCCAAACTAAGGAGAGGAGGAGGTCCACAAAGTGGTTCCTTTAATTAAAAAGCCTATATTGGACAACTTACTTTTCCATAAAAATGTTTACGGCTGCTTATATTTCAGCTATTTTCACAAGTACAAATACATTTTCACACAGACTCTTAAAAAGGGAACAGGAATGTCATACCTACCTGTCACACTGTTGCATTATAGAGATTTCTTTAATTATTTCTTGAAGATCTGATTCCACAGGGACCTGTTTAATTGCTACAACTTGTCCAGATTCTTTGTGTATTGCTTTAAACACACTACCATAAGACCTAAAAATAAGAGGCAATTTTTTTAAAAAACAAGACAAACTGCTCCTGATTTCCATCATGCACAAAAAGTCACAGAAGCCACATGTTCATGCAGAAGTTTGAGGGTTTTTCAGGCTGCAAAAAGATCAGTTCTACCAGGACCTCCGGAAAAACTGTAGAACACATCTTTGTCAAGATCTGGAGTTTCAAATTCCATTACAGGTGCAAGTACATTTGCTGTGTTAACAAATAAGAGATATCAAAAATGCATCAATATATTAGGGAAAGTGTAGAATCTACTGATGCATGCATTTGCTTTAGCAGTAAAACTTGTCTATAGAGGCATTCCTTAGGACATTTACAGTCACTCTCTCTGTAACTTAATATTCCAACATATGCTTTATGTATTGTTTCCCTCTGATCCTATGCCCCTGTAAATAGCTGTACTTACCCTTCACCAAGCTTCTCCAGGACATCAAAGACTTCTTCAGGCTGCTTAGTTAAACTATCTTCACTCAGCTTTTTCAGTTTGCTAAAAGATAAAAGTTATTTATTTGTTTGGGGGAGAAAGAACTCAAGCAAATTTTCCCACAAGCAGACAGAATAAATTATCACAAAGAAAATTATATTCCAATGAAAATAAAATACTTAATGTGCAGCAACAAAATTTTAATCAACTATCACATAAGATGAATAAAATTATGACAATTTTTGTCACTATCAGTTTCCCACTAATGTTTGCTCAATTCAAAGCAGCATGGGACCAATTCACTCCTCAAACCACTTCCTTTGCTAAAGCAGAAACAGACAAAGAATACAGGAAAGTTTACCTTCCCTCAGAAAACAGCCAGCATGCAAACACATGCCCCTTACTGCCTAGAGGATGCCACAGTGTTCTCTTAATTATAAACCAATCCTTCACCCACATGAAGTACTCAGTTTCTAAACTATACCACTCATCAGCCAGTGAATGACATCATTAAAAGCAGAATTCTGAAGTCAAGATGATTCTGGGAGCATATGGTAGCACTTCCCAGGTAGCAGCAGAACACTGAAATTCCAAGAGCTGAGTACTGTAAGAGCTGCTGGGGCAGCTTCTCTTGCATCTTTGTGAATGTACATAGGGACAGGATACAACAAAATCTCTAATCTCTAACACCACCATATTTTGCCCTTAGTTCTCTCTCACACAGTCTCAAATCACTCAGTAACACCCTATGATTTCTTCCAGCACTTTCAACCCCCTTTTACCATTTGTTGTCCTTTGCAAGCAGTCCTAGCCTTTCCCTGGTCTCTAGTATTCCCAGCTATCCAGCCCCCCAGACTCCTGGCAAATCTCAAAACACAGCTTGGCTGCAAGCTTGCAATAGAGCCAACACTGAACATAGCACAGGAAAATATAACCACACACATATTGCGGCAAGGCCGGGTGGCTGCAACATGTAAATCCATCACCGTAAAGCTACAGGGAATTTTGCTGCAAGACTGAAGTAACAAGTTGACTCTACATGACAGCCAAGGGTACTATTAAAGTAGAAGAGCTGAAAAATAGCTGGTGCTGTAGTGTTAAATATAGACTATGTATTCCATATGCAAGAGGAGGAAAAGGGGGAAAAAAAAAAGAAAGTTTGAAGAACAGCAGATCATTGAGAACTTACAGAAAATACATTATCCCACAACACTTTCTGGAAACAAATACAAAATAGGGGAAGAAAGGAGGGCATGGGCAGAAAAGATTGACAAATCTTAACAGTGGAAGAACAGTGATCTAAAAATAAAAACCCCTTCATATTAGGAGACACAATTCTGCGATATATAACAATAATAAAAATTAAAGTGAATGACCAATGAGGGAAATCCTGAGTCAAAACAGCCTTGTAATTGCCAACGATCTAAGTAAAGGCAAAAAATATAAAGTAATTGTAAAAGCACACAGGTCATATGGATTGGTGCTAAACAAGGGAAGTAAGGCAAGGCAAAGACACAAGGGTGCACACATTTATACACCAAGAACTATTTCACAGATGTAGAAATTTATGAATACAAAAAGCATCCACAATCAGTAAGGAAAGGTGCATTAACTACAATAAAGACCATGCAGTTTGCTACAGTAAATAGTCAAGAAGCTGGAAAGTCTGTGTGATTAGGGAAAATAAAAATCTTCACAGCAAAGGAAAGGCACGACTCATGAATGTGGAGAAAAACACCAAAAAATTCAAATGAGAACAAGTAAATAATGTCTGCAAAACTTGCCTACAAGATCAAAACTCTTCTTTTTCACTCTCTCTGCTCGTTAGACACTTGAAAGCAGAGAGACAGAGCTTATAACTTGCAGAAGAGCACATATTACTGAACAAGCATGTGTTGAGACAAATCAAAGAGGAAAAAATATTTTGCAGATAGGTATTAAAGTAATAAATCCTTCATTTTGCTTCTTTGTTTCAAAGTTTTTTCCTCTCTGAACATGTTATATGCAGCCTTACAGTCAGCATTCAAGAATAAGTTGCTACAATCATCCCCTTCTTGCCACCAAAAAAACCCATGCACACTTTGTTTATAATATAAGCAGAGCCCTGAAAAATAAAAAGCATAACCTTTAGCTGAGTCTCTCGGTCAAAGAGCTGCGTAACAGAAGATGTACTAAACAGAAAAGCAGAGGGACTGAACTTTTCAGTAACAGAGGAGGAAAAGGGGGCATACACCTGTATGTATGTGTATAAGTACCCCTGACTGGAGATGCCCATTAAGAGAACACTTCCACCTGCTCATCGAAAGAGTATCACCTGCTAAAATGAAAAAGAAGAAGGAAAAAAAAAACCATACCAAAAGGCTTCCAACAGCACCATTAATGCCAAGGCATTGTGAGTGCTTGAGAAGAGTTAGTGAAACAATAACAAACAGCCATAAACCGATCAAAACCAAAGTCATTGTCAAATAACAGATTATCTGGAGTACTTGAGAGGCAAAGGAGATCAAAGAAATAAGCATGCTGTAGTTTTATAATTATTTTCATATTATCCAACTCTGACAAACATGCTATGAGACCAAATCACACTTAACACTAAGGCAGTTTAAGACAAAACCTGTTTACAGTAAGAAAGATATGACAACCTCAGGAATGTCATCACCAAATACCCTGCTCAAAGCACCTCCCATTCCTTCACAAACACTGTAACAGAACAGATGCTAGGGTCAGGTGTTCAAGTGACAGTATCAACACCACTGTTCTTTGAATCACAGAAAAATCCTAATGACTCAGACATTTTAATGATTCCTGTTTCTAGTTGTTTAAATAGAATATTCAGCTCTTGAACTACAGAACATCACGCGATATACCCTGAAGGGCTGCAATAAAGAAAGCATTTATGAAAACTCTATGAGAAGCAAGGAAGAAGGTGGTGACTGGTATAACTGGCTGCAAAGCACCAAGTAGAATACAAAAGACTAGAAACATTATCTTGTTGGTTAAAGGCAAGCAACAATCTTGGGACAGAGAAACACAGCTTAGACTTCAGCATCAGCTCTTATTGGTGGGGGGGAGCAGGGAAGGTGAAGAGGAGGCAAGAGGCAAAAATGAAGAAACAAAACGGCACAAGAACAATAGGAAATACAGAATGTGTCTCATTCCTCTCTCGCTCATTCACCCTCTATTTTCATAACACAAGCATTTAAAATACAACAAATAAATCAGTAGATCAGTAAATCCAGGCACTGCTTTATTCTGGCCAAAGGATACCAGTGCCATATGTATGTGTATATAGATATATATATCACTTTATATGAGAAAGTCTAAAGGAGATGCAGAGAAGTTCAGTATAAAACCTGGGTAGAAAGTCATTCTGTTAATTATTTTTTTCCTCTAGAAAATTATCAGGTAGTGATTAAGAGCCATTTTAGAGGTCTTCCAGATGGGAAGCTGTTCCTTAAACCAGAAGGACCAACTAAACTACAATTCCGGGAAGACCTGTCAAAAGGATTTTCTTGTTCCTAAGAGGTTTGACTTGCTGCCTGCAATATAGTCTCTTAACAAGAAAAATACATCCTAGCAAATAATCATACTTTTATAAATCCAGTTCATAGGAGAAAACATTAATTTTCAGTCTGACCAGAATCGTACTTGTCATTGAGTACATCAGCAAAACTCTAGGAAATGGAAAACCTAGAAAATGTAAGAGGCACCCAATCCCAGCATAAAGATGAGAAAAATTTGAACTGCGACATGAAAGAGCAAGAGATTTCCTCTCCAAAAATGAAAAAAAATGAGTATAGTATCCTACAGTCATTATATATAGATCTTACAAAATAAATTGGTGATGTGCTACAGAGGTAGGGATAAAAATTCCATGAAAGTTCAAAAATAAAAATAAAGCTGGAATAAAGAATAGAACACCATCAATTACTGTCATGAGTTACGAAAAACTAGACAGCTGCTCCAAGAAACATGAATATATGTGGTTTATTGTGCAGAAGAACTAGCACATTGAAACATTTAAAAAGAATGGCTGGGATCAATTATCCTGATATATTAAAAGAGAAAGTAGTAGGAGAAATCACTGCCGTCATCTGATGCAGAGGTGGGCATGTGGAAGCTTTGAGACATTTACTCTGCTTCACACCACTCACACAAGCAGGAGCAAGATTAAGACAGTTTAGACCATTGTACTGTGTACTTACATTTAGTGTTCTACCAATAAAGCCCAAACATTTTTGTCCTACTGTTTTCAGGAGGAACTTGACAACTGCCAACATGTCAATTGACACGAACATTAAAAAATACACTTTTTTCACAAACAGTTCATATTCTACTAAGAACAAGTTCTTCCTCTTTCCACAAAACCTGAAAAGTTGTGTTTTTCAGTCAAAGTTAAACTCAAGTTTAAAGAAAGGACTGGAAAACCTTAATTAACACTTCCCATGCTTTTTAAGCAGCCTTTCATTTGGCAGCAGCAGCATGTAGGAGATGGGCAAGATTAAAAACCGTGTACTTGAGAAAATTGTCTCTAACCTTTTTCCCTTGTATGCAACCTGTATCCTCACATGTGAGCTTGCCAAGGCATACAGGAAAATACAACAATAACAACAGAGGAATATTACACGATTAAGAGGCAAATATTGTAACTATTTCAAGAGCGAACCCCTTTTTTAGTGAGAGAAAAAAGTACAAAGCACATCTGAAGTACAGTTAGAGATTCAGATGCAAGAAAACACCGTGTCAACTACTGCACAAATTGTTCAGCATAAAATCAGAACATCAACTCTAAATTATTTTTAAAGTAAAAAATATTCTGAAAAGGACTCTCCCTTAGATGTCTCGTGTTATTGTTGCAGAACATCAGTCATAGAAAAAAGTGAATTATTTTGACAACACCCCCATTGAAAAGTCACAATGGCCTAGAATGTCACTTGGGCATCATCACTGCTACTTTCTGAAGGGCAGTATTAAAAAAATTACACAACAGGCAATTTCACCGTGTGCTCCTCTACAGTGAAGTGGGGATTGAAGTGCCCTATACTTCTAAGGGAACACTGGGATTCTAGGGCATCCATGCAGCTTTGAAGTGTACATATGAAATTCTTGCTACCTCTAAATGGATGTCTTGCACCACAGATATGATGCCAATAGAACCCTCTCAGTAACTGCTCCTGTGGAGAACAGGCACCAAAGTAAAGAATTCTAGTGTTCACATCTGCTTCGCCAAGTAAACATGGTCCATTTCAAGCCACAACTTCATTCAAGGACAGCACCAAAAATCCAGCCCATAAAAAATAAACTGCATTTCTTCTGGGCTTTCAGAGAAAGGGAGTGGCCTAGAAGAATAGCTGGGAATACTAACAATTGGGAAACACTACAAAACTACCAGTAAGACTATTATATACAGTCATGAAAAATTTGCCTCAAATCTTATTAAATAACCTGAGTTAATATCTTAGGAAAAACTGAGTTCAAATCTTCCACTGAAGAAACAAATCTAGTTCTCATCATAAATTTTCAGAAATAAGCTTCTAAAAACATGTGGAGTACAAAAACATGCCAGAGTTTAGACATTCCCGCATCTACTTCTTCCTGACTGAATCCAGATTTAAACATCTCTTAGTTTCAGTTAGGCCAGACACACACCTCCAGCAAGGCAATAAAGTTACAGCAAATGCCACATCTTTCCCGAAACACCTGGTAGGTTATGCTAACTTCACAGTTTGATTTTCTATCCTGTGATATCACCAGATCCCAGGGTTTCCACTGCTGCTGGTGACATTGATTACTCCTCAGAGATTTCCATTTCTTTTCCTAAATCCTCGCTGGTGCCTGTCCTACTTCCTTCATTTGAGATATGCAGCCCTGTCAGCCTGAAACTACAGTGTAGGTCTGTCCCTCCGTACCCCACTGCCTGCTAAACCCACCCTACACAGCAACTACAAACCAATTCTTTTTCAAAGTTTTCCACAGTAGGTACTGTCACTTGATGTGTTATTGGAGGAGAAATCATCAGAAGTTCAAGACTACATTCTTCTCAAGTCCTATCATCCAGCAGGAAGCTGCTTTTAAAGAATTCTGAAGGTTCTAAATGGAGGATGTAGAGGTTTCAAGTATGAATGCAAAAACTGATTAAAATCCTCTATCATAAATTTATATTGTGTAGTCCCTAGATTTTTCATTAAATTCTCAGGAAGCAAAAGTAAAATCAGAGCTCTAAGACAGTAAATATATATATGTAAACCATGTAACTACGTTCTGTACACCACACAACTACAGTCTGTGTATTGTACAACTATACCCAAGAAAGTCTAGTTCCAACTGAAATATATGATTAAATTTAACACAAAGCAGAATTATTTTATGCACTAATAAGTCAAATAATAAATTATTATAGAAAACGTTCATAGTAATTAATATGACCTGAGAGCCTATATGTTTGAGAAAATACATCTACTGTGGGAATATTCTTGGGTTTTGCCTCTTCCCACTCCCTGATTTGCAACTGCAATTATGCAACGCCCACCCCCACAAGCATCCATCCCTCCAGCAGCAGAACACAAGGACGCTTTCCAACGTGAAAAGAGAACTACTCGTGTGCGCTCCTGCCACAGACCTGAACTATCGAGTGAGAGACCCCCAGGCCAGAGAGGACTCTGCTCGGCGACCAAGTTTCCCTCACTTCACATTAAAAATATTTTTAAGTCAGCCAGCCCCCAAGGCTTTCGTCTCCACCAGGGCAGTTACTGGAGGGGTATTTCGTGGCACCCACCCCACAGAAGACCCTTCCCAACGTGACAGAGCCTTCCGGCCACTAGGCAGGGCTCAGCACCGTCCCTGTCCCACTGCCCCCTCACAGACCCCGGGACCGAGGCCTCACCCTGGCCGTGTCGCCCCTCCCGGGAGAGGAGNAGCTCCCGAGTGGCCTCTCTGCACCTTAACACAAGGCCCGCGCCCTCCCACGGCCGCGCTCCAGCTGCCGCCACTACCGCTACCTCCGGCGCGGCGGGAGCCCGCCCCCCATGTCGCTCATTGGCCACAGCCGCGCTAGAGCCGGCGGTGATAGGGTGATGTGGACGTCGCTCAGAGCGGTGGCTGCGAGAAAGCCCCGCCCATCGCCAGACGAGCGGGCGCTGCCGCGCCGGCGGGAGGGGAATATCATGGAGGCCGCGGTGCTGCCGAGCTCCCGGCATGCTCCGTAAGGCGACGGCCCGCGGGGCACGCCGGGAGGTGTAGTCCGCCCGCGGAACCCGCCCCGCCCGCGGGGCGTCCTTGCGAGCTGGGCCGGGCGAACCGGCATCCCCGCGGTGCCGTCCCGCCCCCGCGCCTCGTCCCCCGGCTCTGGGAGCTGCGCCTCCGGGCAAGGGCAGCCTAGGGCAGCACCGCCGCCTGAGGGCGGCTCTTACCCCGCGGCCACCCTATGGCCTCGGGGTAGCGCTCCCGGGCGGCCGAGCATTTCAGCCGGCTGCGTCCGCCGGGCGAGGCAGCGGCACCCAGCCCCTCCTCAGAAAGTCAAGGTCTTCGTGGACAGCCGGCTCCAGAGCAGTGCTGAAGGGAAGCTTGAAGTCAGTCACGACAGAACGGGGGGAGCTGCTCCCCCGCAGCCGCCTCGGGTGACACGGTAAAGCTTTTGAGGTGAAAAGTGCCGGCTCTTGGCACTTGGGTGTGTGGGGCCAAAGCACACAAGTTACCCTGCAAAGCCAGGGAAAGCTGTCACGTAATTATTCAAGCAGGAGGTTTCAGGCTCCAGGGCACCTCGTGACAGCTGCAAGGTCACCACTTTACAACTTCGACTTTCTGCTGTTAATGTACTTGAATCTGTTGGATCCAAGTAGATCCAGCCAAGTCAATACAAGAAAAGCTTACATGCTCAAGCCAATTTCTATATCTTTTCCTGACAGTAGGTTTATTTGCCTAACTAATGGAAGTTCAAGGTAGTAAAACACTTAGGCAAGTTCCATGAAAATACTGGGATGCCCACGTTCCACTTCAAACTGATTTTAGATGTGCAAGTATTACAACACTCCCACTTAATACAAAAATCTGCACTCCATACGTAATTTCGTTTCTTTGATGTGCATTAGCAAGGGAATTTAGAATGACTGAAGTCCTACTGTTGTGCAAGTCCTCTACTTTGTCTGAGTCAATCCAACCCAGTTGACTCACTGTGGTCGGGCCAAATGCACAATGGCAATATTGAATGAACCCACAAAACAAATCACACACCACCATATGACCTTTTAGGTTTCTTTGTTTTTCTGAGTCATGGAAAAACTGCAATAGAACATCTTCCTTTGCACAACAAATTAATGCAGAGCTCTTCCAAGTATCATCCCACAAGCCACAGTGGCTCACCAGCAGTACTGCCAGATGTGTCCATACCATAAACAACAGTTTGTAGGATACACCAAAAAAACCCAGCCAGGAGAAGGAGCCAGCAGATGCCTAAGATGAAGTATGGTATGAGTACCTCAGAGAGTGGTGAGGAGGAATCCCACAAGACATCTTATTTTCCAGTTCAAGGACAGGTGAGGTCAGGCAGATAGCAAATACCACGTGACTAGTGTCCAGCTTTGTTTTACAGGGTATTTGGCTATACCCACTGACCAATTATTATTTACAGTTCACCAATTTCACCTAATGAAGGGAAGCATGACATCCTTATTTGGCTTTAAGACTCCTGGAATGCAAAGGTTGTCTCCACATCCTTTAACACAAATATTTAAGGCAGTATTTTGTCCAGGTTCTTTCAGAGGCAGGTTTTGCTCCCACATCTCAAGCCAAAGCTGCCACAGACTATAGATTAAAGCAAGGGAAAGGATTCTTAGAAATAAAATATAGGTACTATGTTATAGTTGTAACAGCAATACAAAGAAACAGAGCCAAGAAGCGCTCCCTCTCCCCATTCACACATATATTTCATTTTCTGGAAAAACTTAGGGTAAACAGTCTAATCTGGCACTCTTACCTCTCCCTTAAACAACAGTTGACAAGAACAAAAGAAATTTTTTCCAAGCAAAAAATAGCAGATTTAGATATTTGTTCTGTTCATTCAAAACTAATACCACAATCCCCACTTCAAAAAGATACCCTGACTCCTCAGTAACTGAGGCAGATGGAGCAGGACTGTCCTCCATCTATGCCACTGAAGAAAGAGAAGGATGTAAAAAACCCAAGATGTCTGAAACAGAAAAAGTTAGGTAGCCTGGCTTTATAACATAGTGGGCACACAGTGCCAAAAAAAGTATGGACTAATTCAATGCCTATCTCACAGAAATTTAAGTTGTATCTTACTCAATTGCCAAAAAGCTTTCTAAGTACATTTAAACTGAAAATAAGACATCAGTAAGATAACATATATACAACAGTATTTTTCAAGATCACTTTATTCATCTCTTATAATTTCAAGTAGTATTTTTAGTCAATGACATTGGAATAAATAACAGTGTCTCACCTTTCCCCTGTGACATGAATTTGAGAACCATGCTGTGAAATATGACACTGATTTGGTATTCATCACAATACTGAACCTAGCCACTGGGAAAGAAGGAACTTTAAAAGGGAAAACAGATTCCCTCTGTTCTACTACCTCATTCAGGGTTTCCAGTCAAGAGAAGTCTAGATGTTCTGGAGGCATGAATATCCTATGAGATTGCTGGTGTCTAGACAAGATGGAGATGAGGAAGTTGCAGACACTGTACATGAGTATTCCCATGATTTCTTCCAACAGTAGGACTATCTAACATTACTAAGAAGGTGGCTGAGTAAGAAAAGGCTTGATGTAGCCCAATCCTAAAAATGTAGGAGAAAACTAACTGAATTACTCTTTTTCTTCTGAAGTATTTTATCCACTTTACAAATTTATCTGCCTGAATTAGGACTCCCTTCTCTGCAAAACTGTCATCAACATCAAATATAATTCCTTGGACCAAAGAATGGATGAAGACCATACTTAGTTTTTGAGTACTATTATTATTTTATATTACAATATAGTTTTGTAAACAGTTAAAATAATTTATATTGTAATTACTTATACTGCAATGAAATCAGGATTCATGATGGCATGGACAACTATTAGGTGCTGTATAAGAACAAACAAAGGAGGTCCTCAAGCCCCTAAAAATATGAACAAAAAAGTTCTAAGATATCAATCCTGTCTCAGTTGTATATAGTTCATAATAAAACTAAGAAGAATAAAAATTAATTGAGAAGCTCATGTCTGCGTTTCTAACAGGTATTACTAATGTTAGGATTTAAATTACAAATATATACTTCAAAGTCATTCATAAACATCATGCAAATAAATTACCTAGGTTATAGCAGGGACCTTATCTAGTGCCTTTGATAGCAAATAAAAGCAGCATTTACTTCAGAAGGTATTCGATCAGGCTCATGTAAACAAGGTTCATTGTAATGAATACCTGATGCTACTGTGAAACAGCAGAATTAATAAATAGTGCATGTTTTCCAAGAGGTACTTGTCATGAACACTCCCCAAACAAAATACCCCTAGTCCTTCATCATGTCTGTGGTGCCTTTCATAGCCCAGCTCTTTTCCCCATATGCTTTCTACCCTTTCACCATGGTACCCCCCAGTTCTTTCACACAGGGTCCTCAGTGTTCTCTCCCTTGATGTGGAACTACATCTTGCAGTAGTTCCATTCACCTCCTTGGCACACCAAAACCCACAATATCCATACAGACCCCCAAGCATGCTCCCAGCTCTATTGTCCTTAAAACCCTCCACATCACTGATATCTCACCGTGCCTTGGCCCAGTCTGGCATTACCCCACGGAGTTCCAAGGATGTTGTGTCTCCATCACACCTGCTGACTAGCTCGCAGGAGAAGGTGTTTGGCTCACAGGAGAAGGCTGCAGACCTGTCCACAGTGTGGTCCCAAACCCAGGTAAGGACTGAGTTTCCCTTACTTTTCCCTTGCCATGGGGTAGACAGCCCCACAAGCAGGGCATTCTCTCCTCTACCCTTGAGTTCTGTAAAAATAGGAACTTACTATAATTACAGACCTCCAGCTTTTCATGAAACGTGTTTAAGACTAGTAAGATAAGTCACAAATAATTGTGAAGGGGAAAAAGGCAGGGAATGGCAGGCAAGCACAAAGATGGAATGAATGCAGGAGCCTGCTTTCCTTGGAATCCAGTTCATAAATTCAATAGATAAATAGTCAACAACATGTTTGCATGTCTCTCCCTGTGACTGCCTGATAGTGATCTGGTATGCCAAAAGTTAAGGAAAAGGCCTTGAATGAAACATCAGCTTGTTTATACAAAAGATAAGGAAAACTGACTTCTGCCTGTATTTTTTCCCTACCTATCATGTCTAATGTGAAGTAACCTTGAAGACTTATCTAAGAATTTGTTATATACTTTCCTAACCTTGTCAGTCACAAAATAGTTATAAATAAAATATAAAAGAACACCACATTTTCAAGTCTGGAATAAAATTTATACTTTTCTATAGTGAGTTTTAAAGTAAGTTTAGGAATAAAGAACAAGGCAGAGGGAGGGGGGGGTCTCCTTTTCTGAACTATTCACAATTTAATGGTTAATTAATGTCACCTAAAAGGAAAATGAATTTTTGCTGCTCCAACAAAAGAAAGATGCAGAAAAGAAAAAGTCAGGAAATATAGGTAAAGCAACATAGGTTCTGCCATCCATATCCATTCTGTTAAAGTCAGAATGAGTCACAAAATTCCTACTTGACATTGAAAAGAGCCATTAAAAAAAACCATAAAATATTAGCTGCAGTGCTGCAATTCTTCTCACTACCTCATATACATTATTTTGATATCCAAAATGTTATTACTGGACCTAAAGACATTTGTTGATTAGGATAGGATTTTACTGTTGACTAACCATTTAGCTCACAGTCTTGGTAACAGGCTAAATATAGACTTAGCATTTGCTATTTTTCCTATTATAGCACTCTATGGTAAAAATAAACCATGGATACAGAGTTGCTATTTACAGTTGACCACAGAAGATATTCCGGTCTGTACTACAGCTGCATTGATTGTGCTCATGGGATCTACAGATTGGCACTAATGTGGAAAAAAAAAATCTCATTTTGGTTTGTGAAACAATTACTGTTGTTGTGGTAATACTGAGGGTTACTCTGGATTCTCTTCTGCACAAAAATATTCCTCCTCTTTCTGAGAGCAACCATCTGCTCTCCAGTCTGCAAAGAAGTGTGCTCACACCCTGGAGGATAAATAAATAACATTTAACTAGCAAGCCTTGATGCCTGCACTAGGAGTGGAAACTAGTATCAATAACAAAAGAAAGATTGAATCATCATTACTTGATGAAGCAAGTACTTCATGAAACCAACTTCAACTGCATGAATACACACAGCCTTATGCCCAAGGCTTCCACTACCGTGGTTGCTGGGTTTTCTCCTATCTTCCTATAGCTCCTGAGATCAGAATTTTAATAATACATAACAGAATTATTTAGGGGGGACAAGGATTTTTTTTACAATTTTTAGGGATAAAGCTTTCAAGAGGCTAACAAGACCCATTCTTCAGATTCAAAGGAGGGAAGTTTCTGTGCCTTTGTGGGCCTTTCACCTAAGTGCTGGAAGAGGAGTATAAATATGTGTGAAGCCAAACTACAGAATAACAAATAAGGAGAACTCAATACAACCTGAAAGCACATTGTGAATACTGAGCACTACCAATGCAATGCCATGAAGTGCTTACAGTTTACTCAGTTACAGAGTTTTAGGGGTTTTTGGTAAAACCCTTCCTATTTATTTCTGAAGCACACCTCCAGCTTGCTTCATAAATATTAAAAAGCAAGTGTTTTTATGAGGAAGAATCACTTATCTAAATGCATTACAATCCAGAAACCACATTTCAGTTTCTTACTTTCTTCCAGCTTTCCCAACCAAAACATGCCAGAAGATCATAATTCGAATCCAAATAAGCTACTTGTAACATGTGCAGTTACACTTAAAAAAAAAAAAAAATCCAAAACCTAAATAAAATTTCAGTCTTAAAACTTTACCTAAAAAAATTGTTCAGGGACGTAATGGCCATTTCATGACTGACTGTGAAGTAATGTGTCTGATTACAAGACAAGGTCCTGTGGAAAGTAGAACTAAAATCTGAACAAGAAAAATGTTAAGATTTGCACTTACATTCCCATTTTGCTCTTAAATGCAGTGGGAAGGCTTCCCTGCAGCAGCCTGTGTGCTAAAGAAACAGCAAAGCAGCAAATAATAAAGTTTCACAGAACTGGCTTTATACGATGCACTCATTTGAGTCTCCTCTAAGCGGTTTTGGTTTGGTTCAGTAGGGGAGAGTTTATGGCATCCTTACCACTACCCAGGATGAGTCCTTAAACTGCTGTCACTAGTGAGCAGGGGAACTTTCCGCTAAAAACGAAACTTTGAAGTGAATAAAGTGTACATAGGTAAGGCTATAAAACCACACCAAAACATAGAGCACATTACTATTTAGAGAGCTAATTAACCACATTAAATTTGAGAACTAAGTTTTTTCCATTATTCCTTCCTTAAAAATACTTTTCTTAGTGGACGATTAATGGATTTCTTTAATACCCCAAGAGAATTTATCAACAGCCATCAACACAGCCCATTTTCACCCAGCCTGGAGTAAGGAAAAAGAAAAAAGTTTTGGTGGCATAATTTTCTTTGCAGAGCTGAGGAAAATAGAGCAATTCCACATGCTAGGAGCTTTCTTAATAGAAACAGTTAATTTACCACATAAGGAATATCACATGCATACCACTTCCACCTAACATGAATCACTCCTTCCAGTTGAGAAAACTAAGGTCTTTTATCTTCCTCAGGGTGGAGTCCATCTCCTCCCATAGATCCCTGCAGAATAAAACTGCTAATCATTTTAAGATTTAAAGGAATTACTTCTTTTACTTTCTTGTGTTCATGTATCACATTTCAGTGTCTTCTAAACAAGAGAGAGCTTAATGTTTTTGTGTAACCTTGTACAGGCCAGTACATAACTTTTATTACTTCATCCTTGAGCTCTTCTGGAGTTCTGTGATCTAATTTGTTATACTGGTGGTATTAAGCTGCTCTTACCAGATTAACAATATGCAGTATAAATTCCTTAAAGCTAATTTTTAAAAGGATGTGCTGATTTGAATACTAGGTTAAACAAAGAAAAGCTGAAACAGAACAAAAAACCCAAACTACATGTTTTAATACACTGTGTTTCTCCTTCAGTAAGGTTAATAGATAGCAAATCACTGCTCTATGCAGTTCAAACTAGGAAGAATGCCTCTAGGACCTGATATAAAATCTGTTGACATCAGCAGAGTCTTTCTTTCAAATTTCTTTCAAATCCTACTTTGAGGATCAGTCCTTAAAGAGAGTCCTGTCTAATTTTCTCATGGGAGTGTGAGTATAAAGGCAGATTTTTGCTTGACCAGTGTTTCCATCCTTGGCCCAATTCATATCCCAGGAGGATGGAGGAAAACTGAAGATTTGAGACCGATCATGTTAGACACTACCATTTATTTGAAATAACCTCTTAATAATGTGTCATTGGTTCATTGGATCAGAAATTATGCAGTCAGAGAAGATAAACAGTGTAGAAGTTGTCCCCTTATTGTGGAATAGAAAGCATCTGAAATTTTAGACAGTGGGAAAATCTGCTATTCCTAATCACAGGCACACTTATGCAATGTTGTATAATATGCATTGCATGCTAATGTATTATGCATTACAATATCTATATATAATATGCATTGCATATTATACAATATGCAACGGTATAGCAATTTTTAGTGAGAAAATGTGTAGTAAGATTAAAACCACCCAACTCTGTTAATATACCCACAAGTATATACAGCACTAATTTTATATAAAGTAACAGGAACAGCACTTCATAAACACAAATGCTTGACTCAAATGCAATTGGCATTTTTCTTGACCTTTCAAAATGGTCTTTCAAAAACAAGCACCTCATTTTGATGGGTGTGGGATACTCAAAAGCTCTAAATTAAATGCCTCAAAAGCAGTCTTTAAAACTGTGTTCTAAAGTATATTGAATTAGGCTCCACAAGACCAGTTTTTGGCACCTGTTCTTGAAATGAAGGGGAAAAAAAGCACATTGAAACAAGATTATGCATTATTTTTCAGGAATTCAGCAATTTCTTGGAGAGATTAAATTTACTACAGCTTTGAAATAACAGAGTTAGTGCACATTTTGAATGGTTGCTGGACTGGGTAACAGCTAGCACAGGGGCCTCAGGGGATTTTGTTGTAGTTAACCCATCATTCTGTTCTGTTCCTACTTTTACATTCTACTTCTACATGCAAAAGAAAATGTTTGTGCTTAATACAATATTTATAGCTATAAGTAATAGTCAGTTCCTTTCTGGTTTTAATGTACCAGCATGTATAAGAGATACACAGAACTATATCTATATTATTGCTGCTACTTTGCAAAATGTTGTATATATTGCAAAGCTGGCTTTCTAATAGAAGGCAGTTAAAGACCTCTGCACTGAAATCTGCCAAAGCTGATACTGCAATCACAAACATGTGTTGTTACACTTCTCGTGGCTCATCTCCACATGGTGCAGCTGTTGCGTTGGCTAAAGAAAATGCAGGCCCAAGGGAAACAAATTTAATTCAGCTGGGGTGACTTCCACTAAAAGAAGTGCTTTAAGGAGAACAGGTGTCTTGAAGTAAGAAGGATTGTTTGAGAGGTTTTCCCCAAACTTGTTTTGCTTCTAGGAAAGCTATTCTAAAGTGGTATGCCTGTGATAATAATCTTTCGTGGTCTAATTTTTAAATAATACCCTTCAGAAATTCAGTGGATTCCAGAAATTCTATTTTTGTTTGTTTGGCTCAGTCCTAGGACAGGAAAGCTAGTACAGGTCCTTATGCCATAAGTTAGGAGCTGGAGGAAGGCTCATTGCTGGTATTCAGATTCCTCAGCCTCAAGAAGGTTTGTTTAATCAATAAATGATTGTACCAGGCAGACCTGCAGCCCATGTAAGTCACCAGCTGACACCCCTAGAGCTGTGCCTGTTTAAACCTGTATAACTATTGGTTTAAGTTTAATTTTTTTCTAAATTCACTTAAGTGTAGCTCCCTCCTAATTATGTTCCCATTTGGTCAAAATAAGCTAGGATACACTATGTTCTCTAAGAAAACAGTATTGAGTGTATGACTTTTTTTTCTTTTCCCTTTTTTCTTTTCCTTTACCTTATGTACTATGAAACCTCCTCTAGCTCCATCATGTGTTCCCACCTCTCTGCTTTCTGTCCTCTGGGTAATCCGAGTGGAAACTCTTTGAATGATGTTCAGCAGCCTTCACACTATGGGCAGTAGCACGTCCCTCAGCACTGAGGCGCTGGGATCCCTGGAAGCTGGGAAAGACTCTTCCCAGCAGGTTTTCAGGATGTCTCTCTCTGTCAGTGCTGACTGAACCAGCCCTTCAGACAGATACTGCAGCAGACGGCAGATCTTTCTCTTCCTCTTGTCAGCTCTCTTTCCAAAATAAGGTTGCTGCAGAGGGTACTCTCTTGTGTAGATGTCTTCATACTGCACTTAGCTCCTTTGGGCCTGTTTATTCTATCTCCTGCAAGTTCAGAATTCCTTCTCTTTGAGGCAACACAAGTCCAAACAGGGAATGATTTTTCCACACAGATCCCATTCCTTGGTTCTCCTATAGAATGTATAGGAGTTGCTTTCAGCTCTTCTTTATCACATCTTAACGAAATAAATGTTATGACAATATTCTATTTTTATTTCTGAAAAGTTAAGCTTCTTAGCTCCTTCTTCAGTACCCATTGCCACATTTTGTGTCTTCAAAGTGTCGTATGAAAACCTTGGGCTGATTCTCAGACTTTTTTTCGGATTTCTGAATTGAAGGCCCAGTACTTCTCCTTTTGAATAACATTCAGAACTCAACAAGGTCAATATCAAAATTCATGAGAATTTTGATCTGTCTCTCTGTCTGCACATGAAGACCTGCAACAAATCTTGCATTTTTGCCAACTTCTTCTTACCAAGGGAAAGTTGTTCTGCCCTTGCCACTTTTCTCAACATGACTTGTGACAAAAACCCTGAGTCACACTGATAGAAGGAACTGCCATGGATATGCCTGAATTCAAAAGCCGGGAGTAGAGGTACCTATACCCTGCCAGTGAGGGGAAAAAAGTATCCCAGTTAACAAAACGAGGAGAAACAACAGTGTCGTGAAACCTGAGTCTGCAGTGAAACCATTATGGAGACACTCGCTCTTTACTGTGTATATGTATAACCAGTATCCCTAACACCGGAAAAAAAAATATTATTTGTAGAGTGAGATGAATTCAACAGTGTCCAAGTGTCACTGAAGGAAGCTGCTTAGAGTGATATCTGAATTTAAGATTAACCTCTTGCTTTTCATGGTGTTGGACTCTGTGCTTATCAGGGAAGTTTTATGTTTGAGGTTCAGGGAGAAGGTGATGGCCATGTCCTCTGAATGCTTTCAGATGACTGATCTTCAGAATGCTGCTGGCATACTTCCAGCTGGAGGCCTGGCCATTAGATAAGCTTAACATTATGGTGGCCATTTGCAAAACAGATGAGAGCAGGAATAGCAAGAGGAAATGAGAAACCTAAGAAACCTACTGAAACTCCCTGAAAATAAAGACCTCGCATTAGAAGGAAAAGTCTTAGATCTTTCCACTGAAAGAAAAACTATTAAGCATAAATTTTCAGCTGGTAAAAGTATAACCACTACCCCAAGGGAGACAAAAACGCTGGCTGAAGCAATACTACGACAAATACCAGCTTAAAGAAATCTAGGAAACATTGCACAAGCTTCCTGTGTGAGAGTCTAGACAAAAGTTTTTAGATATTGCCAGATAGGATACATTTACTTCTGCTTTCATGTGGGGGATTGTTTTGTTTTGTTTTGTTTTGTTCTTTTTTTTTAATGGTGAAGCCCATACTCTGCTGGCTAAGAACCCTGTTTAATAATCTCTCCTCTGCCAGTATTTAAATTGTGTTAAATGGCATTGGAGCATTACACTACCAGAAGATTTGACAGATATCATTTGGCAGATCCTGTGGTGGCCATTCACATCACCCTTACAGCTGCCTCTTCTCTCTCTCTGCCAGAGATTACCGTTTCTGGAAGTGGCTTGGCAAAAGGATCATACCTGTACTTCAGCAATTCTTGTTCAGCCAGATGCTGTAATTCAACTTTGCAAGCAGAGGTAGCTGAGGGCTATTCATTTTTGTTCTACATTTAGTAGCTGAAGTCTCCTTTGCACTGGCATTTGGAAATGCTGTGAGCAGTGATCCTTGGTTACCACGTTTTCACTATCAGGCTTTCACATGGCAATGGAACTTTATGTGGTGGAAACAGGAATGGGGCTCTCTCCACTGATAATTTCCTGGCAGAGAGAAAATATTAAGTCATCTTTTTTTTAATCAAATAGCCTCACCTGAGTAAATATTCTAGCAATTCCAATTTTTAATTTTATTATCATAGTCTGTTGCTCAAGCTGTGTTTTCTGACTGTGCAGCAATAATAGTGCTATGAGCACATGAAGATTTTTCAAACTGGCATTGTATTCGGTTCCTTTTACATTTCCACACATAATCTGCATAACATTATTAAATCTTTCCTGTACATTATTTAGCCTCTGGGATCAAGTGAAATCATACATAACTGGAACTCTTTGGACTTTGACAGATGTCCTCTGGCAGATTTTTTGCAGCAGTTTTTAAGTTGTTACTGCTTTTTAGCTATTTTCTTGGCCTTTTCCTGGAATTGGACGTGTGTCAGCTGCTCTGGTGGAAAACACTAACCTCTTAGCTTTTAAAGATGATAAAAGTGGGTTTGAGTTACTGTACCAGACTTTGAACTGAAGCAGCTTGAAGCAAAGGTATGATCCTTTTCACCAGCTCACCTGCAGGAAGAGTAATGCTCCACAGACATCTGTCAAAAGGGTTGGGAAGTTAATGTGGAGGACTTGCTTGCAAGCTTCTGGAGGAATATTTACAGCATCTTGCCGCTGGTCCTTTTTTCGTGAGAGAGCACGGGGAAGCTGGGTATTCTCCTAAAACAGTGAAGGTCATGAAAAAAATACTAAACTTTTGCAGCTCTGTTTTGAAATAATACAGATTCTCCTGAAACCAACCTGCTTCGTGGGCTGTCTCCTACTGTGGTGTTATGAAGTTACCCTAAGTAATACTGTACCTAGACAGTGCACAGTTTGTTTCCTTTCATCTCTAAACCTGCACAAGACTTTTCATGTGTGGGAGAGCTTTTTCTACCTTGTGTATTTTGTAAGTAACCTCTTTGATAAAGAGAACCCTAGACTTATAATCTCTGCCTAAGTTCCTATACTTTCTACAGATTTGGAGCAAATAAAAATAGTCATCCCAACATCCAGCATTTGTTTTTTAAAAACTCTGTATCAACCATATAATACAGAAAAAATCTCACACCATCATATTTTAATGAGTTCAGGCATTTTTGAACAACTGAGAATTTAAATCTGTGAATAAACTGAAGAATGTGTCACTGCATTCAAGAAGCATACTTTCATTTTAAGAAACCACAGCTGCAACAATAAGATGGAAATTTGACACACACTAGGTTGGAGGTGGCAAGGATTAAAGGTGTGGAATTAGAAAAGAAACCCCTTATGCTGTTGAACAGAATATGGGACATAAATCAATGACTAACTTTGGCTAAGCTTTGCCTTATGAAGGTATGCAGCATTGCAGCTTCACAGTTATCAGTATTTGTCATCTTGAGTATCAGTACACATGCCAGATGCAAAAGAGGGGCCCAGAGAGAACATGGGGGATGAGGAAAAGAAAATTAATAGTTTCAGTAACAATGTACAGGATTTTGATGTGAAACAGAACTTCTGTAATACTTCAAGGGGCTTACATACATACATACATATATATATATATATATATGAACAAAAGCTGTTGGAAATAAGCTTTTGACTTCAAAATGTGCCTGATTAAAAAGAATACTGATAAAAATTGAGACGAGAACAGCTGGAACTTTGATTGCAGTTATACTTTCTTCTGGATGTTTATTTCTAGATTGCTTTTGCAGCTGCTTTTATCTACTCCTTAGAAGTTCTTTTAGATTTGAGGAACCATTAGCTGTAAAAGTAAACATCAGCTCAAGTCTGGTTTTACAGATCTTCTCAAAACCATTGAGGGTGGGAAAGATAATGTGAGACTAATGCTGAACTAGATGAGACTTAAGTGATGCTTTGAACAGCCTTTTAGCGTTTCAGAGTCCACCTGTAACTCTAACAGAATGTCGAATATTGCTAATATTGTTATTTATTAAGCAGTTAGGAATTTCCAAGCCCTAGGAATTAAAATACTCTTTTTGGAAAACTTAAATTCATGTCTCACTGTCGTTCAAAAGACAGAATGCTTTCAAGTATGCCTCCCCTATCTAGGTACAGAGATGGTCCTTAAAACTAATTCTGCTGCCTTTCAGTATCTGTCATATATAAATATTATGCTTTGAATAGAACAGATCTGCAGTTTTGACTCCACTTCACTCTGTTTTGTTATTGTAGTTGTTTAAGAGTTCTTTAATAACTTTGGTTTTTATTTGCTTAAGAGATGCCTGTTTGGAGACTGGAGAAAGGTCAGGGTTAACCCTGCTTAACCTTAGCTAATGACCTATATTGGTGGTCTCTTTTAGATCTCAGGAGTGTCAGCAATGATGCTGTGGCCACTGACTGACTTTCGTGCCAGGTCCCACTGAAGTAAACACACTGTTATACTTATGTTATGCTTCTTCCCAATAGAAATTTTTACCACACTATAGTGGTCAAAGCCCTCTGGCCAAAGTCACTGAGACTTCTCTGTTTTCAGATTTAAGATTTTAAGAATTCAAGTATTCAAGTTACATTTTGTTTAAAAAATCCTTTCAGATGGCTTCATGAGTCTTCTTATGGGACCATTCCTGGATTCAAAAAATATTTTTTCAGTTTCTATATTCAGCTTCCATTTCTCTGTCCTGAGAATTTCTGTTAATGATGATTTCCTCACAATTCTCCATAGGCACTCTCTCTAGACTCCCTGAAAACCCCTAGCCTTGCAGACACCATTGATCCTTGCTTCCATCACAGGCAGGAAGGCTGTGATTCCAAAGCATTCCTTGTTCCAGGGTCTCTTCTGCTCCCTTCCACACACCCACAGCCTCCTGACAGAGCAGGGTGCTGTACCTTCGCAGGCAGGCTCCATCCAGCAGTTCAGAAACACGCGGCCTCATGGCAAGAGGGACATTCAAAAACTCCTGGTTGCATTTGAGCAACCAGTAGTCATCAGGACAACTGAAGTGGAAAAGGAGAATATGTATTGCACTGGAAAGTTTGCTGTGTAGCTGACAGTATCTCTTTCCCCTCTTCTCTGAAGCTGAAAATAAGAGGCCTTGAGTCAATTGTGTTCCTGCTTCAATGTCATGTCCTTGGCTTTCAGAACTCCTCTGGTGCTAAAATGGGTTTTGGTGTTGAAATGAATGGGATTTATGTTTTTCTTGGAGACAGTTCCCAAAGGGGAATTTGAAAGAATAGTGTAACAACTGATAATTTTCACCAGCCTAGCACAGGTGAGCAAGTCAAATAAATTAAAGAGTTAATGCAAACAAGGCAGACCTGCAATAATCGTTGATACTGTTTATGAGACAGACCATGCCATCTGCTCTAGACTAAACGAGGAAAAGGGCCATTTGCAAGCTTCATCCTACCCTTCACCATCCTGTCCAAGTCCCTCAAATACCCCTGTGGGGTCTGTGAAAGGGAACTACGGAGAGCAAGCAAAATGCCAGTCCTCTGAGCAGGGACCTGTACCATCGCACGAAAAGAGAACAAAAGTCCATGAGGAAAGAAGGTGGAAATCCACTGCTGGATCTTCACTCTGATTTGTCCTGGTTTCACATGCTTTCAGTTTGTTGCTGACTCATGATGCACAGACACCAGAGACTGCCATGACACACTTGCTCAGCTTTACAGGAAGGGAAGGAAAATGGGATAGAAGAGTATTCTTTACCAGAACGTCTTCCGACTGGTCTGTGCCCAGCTCAGTTCCATTCTTGAACTGATCTGTTCCTTTACCCAGCTGTTGCTTTGACTGTACTCCAGAGTGATCTTGCCCTTATCTTTCCCCACAGTGGCTATGGAGATTTCATGGAGAAAAAGGACTCTTTTTCCCGCTCCATAAGCTACATTCTAACTGCTCTACACTGCAAAATCTCTGAGGTCTATCAGTCAGCATCACATCCACAGACTCTGTGTTGGTGCAACTGTCCTTTCACCCAACAGGATGATGAACACAGTGGTCCTATGAGGTGGCAGCAGAAGCTGAGAACACCAGCACTTAAGGCAAAAACAAGGTAGTCATACAGATAGCAGTGCCAACAACTTAACTCATGGAAAAGGACATGAATACAGGCATGGTGAAAATTTGTGCCTAGAACAGTAACTGCTCTTGGGTTTTTTATAAACTTTTGTTCATTTGTTTATTTTTATGAGGCAGTCTGAAAATAATATCCCTGATTTAGTAAATGTTTAAAACCAGCAGTAAACCACACATTCAGCAGATGACTGGCATATAAAGGCATTGAAGCACCTGCTTAGATACTGCCCTGGATAGCAATGATCTTAAGCATGCACTTAAATGCTTTTTGGATCATACCCAGTAGAGAGAGAGAGTTATGTTCAGCCTTGGCAGTGTCTTTAAATGCTTTCTAATGCCTTACCCTGGTAAGCTTTCCCTCGATTTCCTTGTATTTCAGCAATCTTCAATAACTTAACCTTCAAAACCCCTGATTTTATTATGAAATGCAGGGTTTCATCAGTAAGGTTTGTCTGGACATTGTAGAAGTGAGTTTGCCCAGGAATAACTGTTAGTTTTTTGTAATATACATTATTGTCCTTTTCTTTGAATTAGATGCCACAAACATCTGAAAAAAACACACAGATTAATACAGACATTGTGCACATCTGTAAGTGATGATTTGCATATGCTTGCACCGTGCTTGTAATGCTCTGAAAATATCTGAAATGCTCTGTAGTATCCTGGTTTATAACATATCCTTCACCACAGTTTACACATTGAGAATGCATGCTGAAAACAGGAAACATGCATATGGAGGGTAGGTAAAAGAGGATTATAGTATGCATGCATTCGACAGAATAGTCCCAGTTTAAGAGTATCATAAGCATCAGGCTTGCATAAACAAATCAGTGCTTAACCCACAGATGTATCTAATGACCATATGGATTGTGCATGTTTACAACTGGAAAAAGCTCTCTGAGCTTTTCTATTGTTTGTTGACTTACACCCTATAATATTAATTTTATTTGTGAAACCAGGTTATTCACTGGGATATTGCAAGTTCTTAAAAGGAAATGGAGTTATTTAATATGTGCCACAGGACAAGATGTATGGGTCTGTTCTCTGCTGCCTTGGAGTTCTCATGTCCTAGGTGAGTTACGAGGCATGAGACCAAATGTACAACTGCATTTCTTAATCCAATTTATCGCTTTTATACAACATTTCTTTTAGATTTCCCCCCAGCAGTTGGCTCGGAGATTGCAAACTTCATGATCCTTTTGGCCTGAGGCAGCTGCAGAACTTCATGGGAGCCTGAAACCCCCTTTAACACAGAAGTGGAGTCTACAAACCCATGATCGTGCAGCAGGCAGGCAGCCCTGAAGCGCTACCGACCTTCACCTTGCTGGTGTCCTTTGACATGTCTGTCACAAGAGGTAAAATGCCACCACCAGAGAGTAAGCAGAGCCTGTCAGCCTGGGGACCCTCTGCAGCCCCGAGGCTCAGCTTGGGGGGGGTCAGGAGGTATGGAGCAATGAGAAAGGGGCACACTCGTGTGCAATGGGTGTCTGTGCTTCCACAGCACAGCCCTGCTCAGTGTTTCTGTGCTGACGGCAGGAAAGACTTTAGCCAAAATGTTGCTTAACCAAACTATAGGTAGGTACGGCATGTTGTGTTTCTTTATGTCTTGACATCTGCTCACTTCAGACACCACAAAAACCTCTTATTGCTGATGGCGGGTAAAGGAACACTTTAGGCTAGAAAAGTGCATTTATCGAGGGCTCGGGGCCCGCCGTCGGGGCAAGACGGCAGCACCGCAGCTGGCAGCGTCCTCTCCTCGCTCCCCGCGGCGCCGGCGGCCGCCGCCGCACCATCCGTCGCCCCATCCACACCGCGCTATTGCACCGCGGCAATAGTTGAGGCACAGCGCGCAAGTTCCGCGGGACGAGCGGCCCCAACCGCTGAGCACACGGCAAAGCCGGACTCGGCCAAAGGCGGTTTGAGGCTTCTCCCGGTGCGCCCGTTGAGCCTCGCGGTGTCCGACATGGAGCCAAGAGCTTCGGGAGCGGGGAGCCGGGGCTCGGGAGTGGCTGGAGAACAAAAGCCCCCGGGGCTCTGTGTTCCCTAGAGAGAGGAAGACGAGCAGGAGGCACCCGTCGGCCTGGCTGCGGTGGTGATGCACGTCGGGGAGGCATCGGGGCGGGCAGCCGCGGTGCCGCGGGTGAGACGGCTGGGCCCGCTCCCTGCTGCCCAGGGGCAGCCCCGCGGCCGAGACCGCGGGCAGGGGCCGAGGGCGAGGGGGTGGCAGGGCTTGTGCGCCTGGGGTAGATGCGGGCGGTATCCAGCCCGCTGAGGTCGTTGCCTGCTTAATTACTTTCTTCTTTCATGGAAGTTAATCGCGGCGATATTCTACGGGGATCCGAGTCCGAAAAGGGAAAAAGGGTACACTGAGCGGGAGTTGCAGCGACGGTACCCCGGAGCCTGCCAAGCGCCGCGTCCCCGGCCGCCTACGCCTGTTTGTCAAATCTTGGCATTTCCTGACTAGTTCATTAAAAACAAAACAAAATATCCCACCCAATAAATCGGAGCGAAGTCAGTGATGATTTAGTCACCAAGAAACACCAGCGGAATCAGATGCCAGATAGACGGGCGGTCACTGTTTTCCTTAAAAAAAAAAAATTAAGTCCTCGGTGTGCAGCCGAGTCGTTTGCCTCACCGGCCTGTCTGTCGGCCGGCGTTAGCCTAGGGCTGGGCTCGGTCCGCGCGTGCCCTCGCTGCCCAGGGGCCTCTCTGCCCTGCGCGCCCCGGCAGCGCTCCCCGAGCCAGCGGCCGTCGGGGATCCTCGGGTCACCTCCCAAGCTAGGCTGCAGCGGTGCCCTGCACCGGGGACTGTGCTCCCGGCCCCTTCCCTTGGCTTAGTCCCTGTCATAAGCCGGAGCCGGCCCGAATACCCGCTGACCCTTGTCCTTGCGGCGCTGGCTGCGGGCGTACCCCTGACCCCATCTGAAGACTCTGCCCCATTCATTTTTGTGGGGCTGACTTCCCAGCGACCGCGGCCCCCCACTGCTGATAGCCGTGGTCTGAACCGCTACGTGCGTGCATCGCGCACCGCAGCCGCGCACGGTGCCCCGCGGGAGGGCCTGCCAAGCGCCGCCGCGGGGTCTCGCTGTGGTCCCCGGGCGCATTTCTGTGCTCAGAAAGGGACGAATGGTCAAGGTTTGGCCCAGGCTTCACGGCCGCGGAGGAACTGCTTTAATCTCTTCTTCGCAGCAAGAACAAGCACTGCCTATCTGCTTGCTACCCTGGACGGAATCCAGCGCTCCGGATGAATTTTTCTGGGGGTGTGGGAAGAGAGAGAGCGGGGGGAGGCTGAGATACCTGCAGCGATGCCTGCACCGGCGGGACGCGCGGATAGGAGAAGAGGGTGCGAGGTGAGCGCTCGGACGCCCGCGGATAGCGGTGCTACCTCCGTGCTCCTGGGGGCCCCGCGGCCGCCGTGTCTCGGGCGGTGTGGGGAGAGCCCCGCCCTGGGTCCAGCGGGACCCCCACCCCAATGCGCTGGGTCCGCCGGGACACCCACGGCGGAGCCGGGGCCCGTGCCGGGGCGAGCNGTGCTCGTGCCTGTCCCGGGCACAACGGGGCGGCCGTCCCTCCGAGGGGGGGAAGTCCCGTGGGTACGGGAGGGGCCCGCCCGAGGTGGACGCGGAAAGGTGACATGGCAGTACTGGGCTCCTGAGGGACCGGCGGCCCGTGCCCCGGCTAGGGTCACCCATGCTCGACGGGTGCCGTTGCCGTGGAGCCCCCCGGCGTCTGAGCGACCCCGGATTCCGGCTGGTGTGGAGCTGACACGGCACTACTGGTGGGCCTCGCGGCCGGCTCTCGCCACGCACCTACCGGCCGGGCCGGGCGAGGTGGCGCCGGGGTCACCGGGTCCTCCCGGCCAGCGCAGACGTGCGTGGCGGCCGCCGCGCTGCCGGTGATGGGAGAGCGCGGCGTGGCCGAAACGTGCCACGAGTGGCCGGGGAAACAACACGGAGGGCAGTGACGCCGCACCGCACCGTTCCCCTCCCGGGTTCCCTCCGCTTTGAGGCTTTTTCATTGCCTGGTCGGCTTGTGATTTGAGGAGGTCGTCGTTGTTTGGGGATTTTTTTTTTCCTAGATTCTGGTTTTGATTTTGGGTTGGTTGTTAAAAAATATATATAGATATATATGTGTTTGGGGGTTTTTTCCCTCCACGAGTGTGGCTTATTTCTACTTGCTGCAAAGGGCAAGAAATGATGGTTCTCCCGAAACAATTTCCTTTTGATCCTTGAGTCCGGGCGTGTTGTTCTTGGTATCCAGAAGCCAGCAGTGCGGGAAAGAAATTGCGACTCTAATGTCCCCTTTTCAATTCGTTCTTGAGGCAACCTGCCTCTTTCGAGAAAGAAAAACGAGGGGATGCGGGTCCTGCCCCCGCGTCCTGCCGGAGTCCCCCAGCTCAGCCGCGACCTATGAGCCCTTGCCCTGTGCAGGCTCCCCGAGGCGGCCCGCACCCACCTCACACCCGGCCCGAGGAAATCGCTCCTTCTCCCGGAATTGTGAACTTCCGTATCCTCACTGCCCGGGAGAAGAAATGCTATTTATTTAGGCTGTCTGGGATTTAAAACAGAGCATTTTCGAAAGACGGATTTATGAAAAGAAACGAAAAAAACCTCGGCGGCCGGCGGCAGCTGCGGGCTGCAACGTGCGCCATCCTCGGCTGCGCTGCCCTGTGAGGAGACACGGCCAAACCTTCTTCTGCTGACTCTTACTCTCCTCTTTGATTAATTTTTTTCTTACTGTACTCTAAAAGAAGAAAAAATCCCGATGTAGCTGTAATTTACGTCCTCTTCTCTGCCTCGGGCTTGAAGTAACTAGCACAGACCATACCTTTGAAAACTTTTCAAAGCTGTCCTTTAAGTGCCATTTTCCGCGACGTCTGTCCTTTTCCAATTCTACTTCCAATTTCCAGTCCAGATTATACGAGAAATTCCCCATACATGTGATTTAAATAATGCACATACCAAGATAATATTACAGATAAAAACTGTAACCCAAAGTTGGCATATGCAACCAGCCGCATTGCAGCTATTGACGAACGTGAATTGAGCGCCCAAATCGAGACATTTGAAGAGGGTTAGGGAGGCCTCATTTAGCAGTAAATTCCCCGGTATCAAATCGAAACTGCTTTCGAGACTATGTGTATGTTCCAGGTAGGGATTGTGTGCTTAGTCACCGCGCTTGGGGATGCCACTGCAGAGCTTCTGTCTCTGAATCCGCCCTTAGGCGACTCAATCGCAGTGAAAGGGCAGCGCTGAATAGCTGACGGTCCATAGGGCGACCCGACATGATGGTCACAAGCCCATTTGGGCGCGAGCACTATCTGCACCCACTCTCGGCGTCATGGGCACCCATAAAACCCCAGGCTCTAGGTTTGGGGGTGTTATTTTAGATATTTAAGCCAGTCGGGCCACCAATGTCACCCCAAGCTGGGGCAAGACGGGCAGCCGGGGTAGGTAGTGAGACGCAAGGAGTGCGCAAATACCCGCGGCCGGCAGTGGGACGGGGGGCGTTGAGCTGTTCTCGGAGGGAAAAGTCACCTTAGGTGACGCGGGGGGAGC
>VZRQ01000111.1:1016256-1081428 GCA_013397975.1 Machaerirhynchus nigripectus | reverse complement strand
GACAGTGCTCCACGCCACTCACCGCTGAAATGTGATGGACCGGGCAGGGGGCGGCTCAGACTCGCGCGGAGCCTCGCCGGGGTCGAAGGCGGGAGGCTGCGGGCGGGAGGCGGCGATCTATGCCGGGGCCCCGGGACCGCCGCGGCCAGAGCTCCCAGCCGCCGCCCAGCCTTCCGCAACATGCCGGTCGCCGCCGGGCCCCGGCCCCGCTGAGCGCCCCCGTTGTGGATCTAATGTCTCCGTGAAGGTGCCGCGGCCCTCGCCTCAGCTTTGCCCCAGGAGGAGCATCAGGCTGCGGTAGGTGAGTGGCTCCGCTGGCCCGCCCTGCCCGCTGCCGTCGGGAGTTCGCAGCTCCGCAGCGGGTTGGGGTGCGGGTCTTCCCCCCCCACGCCGCGGGCGCGTTGGTGTGAGGCCAGGGACGGCAACCTCCCGGGATGCGCTCTCGATGTTCTTCACGCGAAATTCCTATCAGGGAGAAGCCGGTCCGTGCACGGACTGCGGAGCTAAGCCGCGGGTCGCACTGCAGAAATCCTCTGTCAGGGGAAACACCTGGCTGCGCGGCCAGCGGCGGCCACGGCTTCGAGTGAGGCCGTCGGGGAGCGGAGGTGACCCGGTGCCCACCCGCTCCTGGGTAGGAGAGCAGCGCCTTCGGGGCACGGTCCCGGCCCAGCCGCGGGAGAACGAGGAGCGCGGGCCGGACCAGCAGGTCGGCGGCAAGCAGGTAGAGAGGGCTGTCCTGGCACCAGGCTTAATTTAATTACGCTCTCTGAATGAAAAGGGAAAAGGAAGTGCCAAGGTTTAAGTAACATCCGTTTTTGGTTGACTTTCAACCCCCCCCCTCCCCTCCCCGCCTCAACACACCTTAATATAAATGGTCTTAAAATCACGTAGGAAGGTGCTTTCTGGTCTTTTTTGATAGGTTTTTACAAAAGTTACCTTCAAATACAAATAGTACCAGATGTACCGCCATTCAGACAGCAGTGTAGTTTTAAAAGTTTCTACCTTAAAATGCGGATTTCGTGTTCCGAATAGTTTTCTCAGAGTTGGTTCTTGGACAGCAAAACGAGCGTGGTGCAATGACACCCCCCCACACAGCCACCAAACGCGGTAGTAACAGAGGGAGCTCTGCCCTACTGAAACACTGCCCCTCGTTCATAGCTCCCAGCCGGTGGCTCCAAAACCCAGCCTCAAACAACCGGGATGGAGGCAGGAGCCGCCGGAGCAGCCAGAGAAAAGCGATTTAATTGCTTCTGTTTTGGTTCCTCGCAGAAAGCAAATAGGAACTCACACTACGACATCTTTAAAAATAAGTCTCTATATCTAACCACCCCCCCCCGACAATAAAACTCAAAGGTCACCATATATAATAGGTCGTATCGATAACTGTCCCCGGTGTCGATAAAATCACAAATGAGGAAAACTGAGTAGCAGCGGAGGAAGCTCCGGGGAGCCAAGACTCGAGGAAAACGAAAACAGGGGTAGACAGCAGTGCAGTTCACACCCGATCCCCTTGCCGCATTTTTTTTTCCCAGTCGGCCAATTGTGCGGTGCCACAAACGTGGAGGAAAGGTATTTTAGGAAAAGCCCGAAAAGTAGCTTTCCAGCCGGAGTGTACGCTGTGCCAGCGGAACGGTAGGAGCCGGGCGGCAGCGGCCCGGGAGGCAGGGACACCGCTCACGGAGCGCGGGCTCTGCGCTCGCAGAGGTTCCTTTATTTTTGTTGTTGTTTGGAGGGAGTGGTTCAGAATTTTTTGTGGGGGGAGGGTCTCTTGTTTATTTTGGAAACTGCGCGTTACCAGACCCTCCACACAAATCCCTTGAGGTGCTGGGTCACCCTCGGCCCTACCTCTTGTTTACAGGCCCAGAGAGACCCTGGCGTTTGCTTTGGCCGCTTTCCTGGGTCGCGGCAGCCCCTTGGCTGCTGAAATTGAACCCTCAACGAAAGCAATAAAAAGGAAACGGCAGGGGCTTGTCCCCTGCGCCGATGTCCCCCTGCCCCGCGGGAGGGGAGCGTTTGCCCCGCGTCCGCCGAGGGGATCTCCTTGCGACGGGAGCAACGGGCCCGGCGGTTTCGGTTGAATGGGCTGAGTGAAACCCTCTGACAGTCACACACCGCTCATTAGCTCACGGCCCCGCCGCTCCGGCGGAGCTCCCGGCCGGGGGACGCCCGAAGGAGTGCGGGGCGCTCGGCCGCAAGGCTCCGTCCCGCCGGGGTTGCGCTCGCCCTTCTCGGCCCTGCGAGACGGAAGGAACAGACTGCGGGGCAGCGCAGTGCCGGGCGGCCCTCGGCGAGCCGGGGAGGCCTCCGGGCCGGCCGCTCTCCTCGCCGCCGGTGGGATGGCTGCGGCGCGGGGGGCTGGGTAGGAGGTGTGCGGGCGGGGTAGGGGCTCCTTTACTCTCCTTCGGTTATCTTGATAAATGAGTTGTTGTTGAAGGAAGAAAAATAAGCAACGGAGCTAGGACGAACGCGGGGTTTATTCCCCCCCGCTCCGCCCCCCGGGCCTGAGTCGGCTCTCCGTAAGCACCCTGCTCTATCCCGGGGAGGCCCCAGCCAGGAGGGGTCGGGGTCGGGGCCTCCGCGCCCTCAGGAGGCCGGGCGGAGGGTGGGAGCGACGCCGGGGGCCAGGTCGGCGCGGGGGGCAGGAGGGAGGCGGCTTCGGGGTCCCCGCGGTGGGCGCTGCGGGGGAAGGTAGCAGGGCGACGGAAATCGGAGAGGCTTCGTCCCCGGTCCCGTTTCCGTTCCTCCTGTATCTTTGCACTGTTCGTTTAATTTGAATCTGTGGCGCCTTCGGTTGGGTCGGTGCTGGGTTTTCTCCTTTTTATTTTAATTTGGGGTGGGTGTTTTGGGAACGCTATTTTTATTTATTTATTTCCTACGCTTTAGCTTCTCCGGTCGAAGCGATCGCGCCGTGGGTCAGTGTCAGCCGCCGGTCCCGGTGGAGGACGGGAGCCTGGGCTGCGGCGGGGTGCTGGGGCCGCGGCAAGGCAGCGCACCGGAGCCGTGCCTGGCCCTCCCTGGCTCCGCTGCTGCGGTCGCCTCGGCTAAGGAGTACCACGCTGCTCTCAGTAAAAGTCTTTCTCCCCTCCTTTCTCCCTCTCTCTGCCTAGGATTTTCTCCCCGTCTCGGAAGCCCATCAGAGGCACCAGCTGCTCCGCCGGCTCGCGCCCGCCTCGGGAACATGGGAAGCAAGGCTCTGCCAGCCCCCATCCCGCTGCACCCGTCCCTGCAACTCACTAACTACTCCTTCCTCCAGGCTGTGAACACCTTCCCCGCAGCTGTGGACCAGTTGCAAGGTCTGTACGGACTCAGCGCCGTGCAAACCATGCACATGAACCACTGGACATTGGGCTACCCCAATGTGCATGAAATCACCCGCTCTACCATCACGGAGATGGCGGCCGCGCAGGGCTTGGTGGACTCCCGCTTTCCTTTCCCCGCGCTCCCCTTTGCCACGCACCTTTTCCACCCCAAGCAAGGGGCCATCGCCCACGTCCTGCCAGCATTGCACAAGGACAGGCCCCGCTTTGACTTTGCCAACCTGGCCGTGGCCGCCACGCAGGAGGACCCCCCCAAGGTGGGGGAGCTCGCCAAGCTGAGTCCCGGACTGGCCTCGCCCCTGTCGGGCATCAGCAAGCTGTCCCCGGACAGGAAGCCTTCCCGCGGCCGCCTGCCCTCCAAGACGAAAAAGGAGTTCATCTGCAAGTTCTGCGGCAGGCACTTCACCAAGTCCTATAACCTCCTCATACACGAGCGAACCCACACAGACGAGCGGCCCTACACCTGCGACATCTGCCACAAGGCTTTCCGGAGGCAGGACCACCTGCGGGACCACCGGTGAGGGACCACCACGACCGGGGTCGGGCCGTGGGCAGCCGGGGTGGGGCGAGCCTCTCGAGGGGGATGAGACTCAGCGGCTCCAGGAGCTCTGGGCTGAGCCACGGAAACCGCACAGGAAAAGTCCCCGGCTGAGGTTCCGTGGCCACGGAGGGACGAGGGCAGCCGAAATCTGCGCTTTGTGTGGGACGGGCACCCGCCTGAGGGAGAGCCAGAGGGGTTCACAGCCGGAGATTTTGTGCTTCTGAGTCATGGCCCTGGGGGGTGCAGGGAACAGGACGGGTCGCAGGTGGGCGCTTCCCTGCTGCTCCCCCGCCCATCTCCGTGCGCCGCGGCCGGTGCTGAGGCGCCTACGGCCGCAGAGCGGAGAACCCTCTCCGCCTTCGGAGAAAAGCGGGCTTGGGTCCGGCCGGCAGCGCACATGCTGTCCTGGTCTGGCACCAGAGAGTGCAGTCACGCTTCGATACGAATTACTGCTAACGTTTCGAACCGGCCAAGAAGTTTAACCATAAACAGAATAATAATGGGCAAAGGAGGAAAGAGCAGGGTGAGGGCGTCTGGGGAAAGGTGTCGAGTTTGGGGGGTCTGGGGTCGTGTGGCCCACGCGCCTCCGGCAGCGCTGCTCACCCCACGGGTTGCCTTCCAGGTACATCCATTCCAAAGAGAAACCCTTCAAGTGCCAGGAGTGCGGGAAGGGCTTCTGCCAGTCCAGGACCCTGGCGGTTCACAAAACCCTACACATGCAGGTGAGCCCGGCGTTCCCCGGCCTCTCAACGCGTGTGCCGTCGGTGCGGACCCGGCCTGGCCCGGTTCGGCCCGGCTTGGCTCGGCTTGGCCCGCCGCGGGGCAGGGGTGGTGGCCACCGGGGGAACGGGGCTCTGGTGGGGAGGGGAGCGAGGGGGCTCCGGCACTGGACGGCCCCGTGGGTCCGCGGGGGGACAGCGGCCGGTGGTTATCTCCGCGGCCGCGGGAGACCCGCGGAAAAACGGCTGCCGTGGGAGACGGGCTTAAAGCCAGCGGGACGCGGTTGGCGGCGAGGAGTGNAGGTCGGCGCGGAGGCTGCTTTCTGTAAGCCTCAGGGGCGCGGAACATCACGACTCAAGAACTATAAAATAAGGCTTTTGGGGCAGGATAGGGAAAGGTGGGCAGCCGCCCGGCCGCATGGGGCTCCTCTCGTTTGTGTCCTCCCCCGATATCTCAAGTTGTGCGTTGCGATGAGAAAAAGTGCAGTGATACGTTAAACCAGGTGGTTTGTGAAGGATTAATCCTTTGCTTGCTTCAAATCTGAACAGGAATCTCCACACAAATGCCCCACATGTGGAAGAACCTTTAATCAAAGAAGTAACCTGAAAACTCACCTTCTTACCCATACAGACATCAAGCCCTACAACTGTGAGCAGTGCGGCAAAGTGTTCAGGCGAAACTGTGATCTACGGCGGCACAGTCTAACTCACACCCCGCGGCAGGACTTCTAGAGCAGCCAGGGACCCGCGCCCGCTCCGGCAGCTCCAACTTGCCCACTTTACTCAAGGACTGTATTGTAGGAACTCACAGACGCGCACACACACACGGAGACACGCACGCAGACTCGGGGCCAAGCTTTCCTACCACATGTCTGCGAAACTCGTTTAGAGAGTGCGGACTGCAGGATCGGGCCCCTCTCCAACCCACAGCCAAGCGTAAAGCTCATCTTGTAGATAATCGCGGCTCATTTTAGAGCTCTGTACAGGACGTGGTTTTTTCTTCGTTTGTTTGTTTTGTATCGTGTCAGATGCACATCGATAACAAATCGTGGAGGCAAAGTATCTCTTTAAAAATGTATTTCAAAATAAATCCTTTTTTTTTTTTCCAAATACCTCCCGCCTTCTTGTATTATTCTCTGAACATTTGGGCTTTTTTTTCCCTGCTGTGTCAATGCAATGGTAAAGCATATTGAATAAATTTCCTAGCTGGGTAATTGTACTGTCACAACAATTTTGGTGATCGCTTTTGTTTGGTCTGTTCCACTGTCGCTGTTGTGTTATCTATTGTTAAGTAAAATGAAAGTGACTTATTTGAGAGTTTATAGCTCTATTACTTAATAGCATAAATGTCTAAATATTAACTTCTGTACATTTTTTCCCCCTTAATTTTCCCAAACGATTTTTTTTAAGAAGAAAAGGAAAGAAATACTTGCAAATAAACAGATCTTAGGAAATAATGCATAGAGCCGTTCTTACGCCAAAGCGGCTTATTAGTAACTTATTTGCAATCAGCCCGTATATTGTAAAAGTTATCCCTCTCGCGGGGATTGCAGCAGGCAGCCTCCTGCCTGTAGACTTTGGACACAGGCAATTCACCCGCCTAGACAGGGACTTTATCCTGCAGAAGACGATTCTTTCCCGACAGCTCTGGAAGAAAACAGCGAGGCGCCAATACCGCCCTCCGCCCCGGGCTCATCCGTGGGCCCCTGGCAGAGCTGCGGCACTGGGAGCAGGGATCCCCTCTCCCCATTCCCCTCCTCCATCTGCGCTGCCGAGCACAAGTCACGCCCAGGGGGTTGGACGGAGAGGCAGTGAGGAGAGGGATTTTTTCCCCCCTCTCGGGAGATCGTCACCCCACCGTGGGGGCACCTAAGCCCTCCCCGCCAGGGTGGCTCTCGGCCACTCAGCATGTCCACCCCATGGGCTGCACGCTCAGTGCCTGCACCGGGTCTGCAGCCGGCAGGATGGTGGCACTGAACAATGGGCTCCCCTCCTTGTCATCCTTGCAAGCCCCTCACCAGTGCCTGTGGACTCTTCTGGAAAGGCGTGGTGCCAACACTGAGGGATTTTCCCTGATCTATCGTAGGGTGACTTGGATGTGCACCCCCTCATTACCATCCCACTGCTCCTGTCACTTCTGGCACCCTCTCCACAGTGTTTTGAGTAGTTTGGGGCCCCAAAAATTGTTCTTTCTCAGGCTAGGGGCAACCATCCTGCCCTGCTCCTCTGCCAAATTAATGACCAGGTTAGAATGGCAGGGAGAAATCTTTTCCCCAAGCCCAGGGAAGCCCTGTCCCAGGAGAGAGCAATCCCCTTGCTCCCAATTCAGCAGGGAGGGCTTCACTCCTGGACTCCACCTAGCAGGGTACAAGAACTCCAGGCTGGTCCATCCATGGGAAGGATCACAGATCCTAGCATGCCCAAGAGCAGCAGGTGCTGACAGAGCTTGTGTGGCTACACTGTCCCCCCTCCCTGATCCTCGTTGGTCCTTCGGCAGGGAACCACACTGCCTGAACGCTGTTAATGAGTAGCAAGTCAAAACCAGCAGTGCCTGGGCTGCAGTCAGACCATCAATGCAGAAACTGCTGCATCACTGCCTGCTCTGCCTCCACAGAGGGCTGCCATGGGGCAGGGACTACAATCCAGCCCTGCTCTGCCCCAGACCAGGCAGTCAGGTGAATTTCCAGTGGTACAGCAGATATGACAGTCCCAAACTCAGACAAAATTTCTTATGTGATCAAGGCCTATCTCTCCATCTGCTTCTGTCCAGGAAGATGGGGAAGGAAAGAACGTCTCTGCAGCCAGAAATACTGGTCTGCTGGCTGAAGAGCAGCGTCCCTAGTCAATGTTTATGTGAGTGCCATCTGCTCTCTTCCTCTTCACCGCCTGTGAACTTGCACCCCTTCTTTGCTGGGGTGCTGCACCCCTAGATCTATCTCTTCCCCCACCTCACCCTGCCCTGCTGGCAGCCCTTGTTCTCCCTCTTCAAAATGCTTCTCTCTCCACACTGCTCCTCTTCAAACTACCCTTCATGGGTTTCTTTTGCTCCCTCTTCATGGGCATCTTCCCAATATCTGATGTCTTCCCATCTGACTGATTTTTCTACTCTCAGTGCATTCCTGTTCTCTCAGTAGGTTGTTCCCTCTAAGTTTCACTATCCTTATTGTTCTCTGAGTTCCTGTCCCCAGGCCGTTTTACATCCCCAAGTATGCACAGCAAGGCTGGGATAACTCCATTTGAGTAAACACTCCTGTCAGGATACATATGGGCTTAGTCCGCTCCTCATGGGCCAAGTTCTATGTGAAGTTTGTTTGGAAAGAACTTAATCAGATGAACAATATCAAAGGACAAAATTAAAGTGATTGTATATAGCTAAGGTTTTATTTAATTGTTTGAGGTTGCTTGTTTAATAATCTTCCCCCTGAGCAGACACAGATTGTAAATTTATCCTCTGAGGATTTCTAAAGTTCAGCAGCCAGAAAAAAACCTGAATCACTGAAGCAGGTCAGTGACAAGCATCTCTAACCGTTGGTCCACAGACTGTTATTTTATATTTAAACCAGTAGCTATCATCTTAAAATGTCAGAGAATGATCTAGTATTTCTCTTTACTATCAATACACTTGCCTATAGCACTGCCACGCCCCATTCACTTTTTAAAAAATCATCTCTCCCTGGAAAATTTCAGAGGCAGCTATAAAGAACATGTTAAAATACACATATGGTTTGTTGGTTTTAGACCTGTTGGGAACAGAAACAAGTTCTGTAAAGCTACCTTTTGGGCAGGGCTGGGGGTTTTATAGCCATAAAGTTCCATCCTGACTTTCACAATGCAAACACTAAATACAGCAATATCCCCGTGACTGCCGTTTGTGCCTTTGTGAAGTATCCTCCTTCCCTCTGGAAGTTCTCTGCTCAGTTGCAAATACAGCACACAGCTCCATGCTTCTGCAGTTTCCCAGATCTTCCCAAACCACCTGCCTCCTGCTGCTCCATGTTCCTCTTCCCAAACCACCTGCCTCCTGCTGCTCCATGTTCCTCTCTCCCACTGTCACTTCTTTTTCAGCACTGCTTTTTTTTTTTTGCCTGCACTGGCATGGCTCATTCTGCACCCTTTGCTGTGTTAGAGGCAGCAGCTGCAGTGCTGTAGCAGGGAAAAGAACTATCTGTGCTACATACCAGGCAGAAAAAACCAGCAGATAATATGTCACAATAGTCTCCATTTTTAGGGGAAAATTATAGCCCTTTAAGTTGCATCTGAAAACTGAGCTCTTTGCACATCAGTTGCTGAAACAGATGCTGTCCACAGCTGATGGCAGAGCAGCTCAGCCCAGCTAACTATGCATAAAGCTTTCCTATGAGGTAAATGTTGCATAGCAATGGTGTATCATGCTATTCCAGACCAGCATAGACTACATCCGATCCCAGTGCAAATCTGCTGGCAAAGCCCAGCTTTATACCAGTACCACCTTAGGACTATGCACAGCCCATATCTAAATGTCAGACACCCAGCAGCAACTCAGGAATGCGGCATAGCCATGTCTGCCTGGGTCTAGGGGCTGGTGCCCAGGGTCCCTTTGAGTAAAACATGGGTAAAACCACTATTTACTGAACTCCTCTCTCCCTGCTCTCCCCTTTCTTTTTACTCTTCCTTCTTCCTTCTCACTGCTCTACTTTTGGATGTTTGCTTCAGGAGTTGCTTCTCTTACCCCAGACATCCTGTACTACACCCTGCCTCCTGCCTAGTCTCACCTCCATCTCCTTCCGTACTTTTTCTCTCCTGTTTCTTTTTTGCCTTCTGGTGTCTCACCCCACATTTCAACCTCTTTTCCCGAACAATTTCCTTCACTCATACTTTTTGGTTCCCTCTTTTGAACCACTCCAACTTCCACTTGTTGCCTCATTCTGTCCTTCAGCCACCAGCCCATATGAGCTCCTCTCTCTTCCCTGACTCAGAGCTCATGTTCCCTGTGTGGTATTCCTCACACACTGCTGGTCCTTCCTTGCTGATCCCATTAACTGATGCCATGTCCACGTGGTACTCAGGAGACACCAGAAAAGGTGCCATAGATGTACTTGGACCATTTTAAGCATGCTGGCTCTGACACAAAGCCACCAGCATAGTCCCAGGAGGACCAGGGCTGGTGGCACATACAGCTGGTGGAAACCTGGGCTGCTCAGAGTGGAAGCACTGCTCTCAGGAGTTCTGCAGCCCACAGACAGCAGGGGGACAGGCAGGCAGGGGACAGGCAGGCAGGGGGACAGACAGCAGGGGGAAAGGTAGGCAGGGGACAGGCAGGCAGGGGGACAGGCAGGGGGGGACATGGCTCAGTGGAGAACCCACATGCTGTGCTGGGAGATGCAGTGGCCCCAGAGGATGGACAGACTTCTTTTCTCAGACCTGGCAGCGCTGGCTGAAGATGGCATCTCTCCTGGCTGCAGGCTACCACCAGCTGCAGCAGCCAGGCCTTGCAGCCATCACAGGGCTGGTTTAGATTTGGTGAGATGAGGAGCACTCCTACAAGCTGTCCTCCATTGGGGCCACAGTGAAAGGGGGTTGAAGAGGGTGCTGGGCAGTCTCTGGAACAATTGGGATTCTCCAAGTGAATCTCCAAGCCTTCAGACTCCATTTGAAATCAGCCTCCTCTCAGGAGGAGAAGGGGAGCAGCAGGACTTTTGCTTCCCTGAAATTCTTGTAGGATCCAGAGAGTGGCTCCATCGCCTCACACGGCTGAGGGCTGCAGCTGGGAGAAGATTACAAACCCCAGGTCTTTTGACTTTCCCTCTCTGCAGAAATCCCCCAGATTTCTGTCTTTGAAACAGGCTAACTTCACCTTGCCTGCAGATCAGGGATAGAATCGGGAAGGAAACCTGCTGGCATGGGCGGTGCTGGAGGTGTCGTGCCGTAGGCAGTGCTGCGAGACTCCCACTGCCCCAGGCAGTGCCTTGACCTGAGGCTCCCTCGCTGCACGCTTGTGAGGGCTCTTCTACATGCCGGGGCATTTTGGAGACCCATTTGTTCATCTGGGGAAGCAGACTGACTGACTGACTGCTTTTCTTTTTTCAAGTGTAAGAGGAAGCAAAACCTTTATTTCTTTTTTCCCCTCAGAGATTATTTATAAGGCATTATCTCTACTACTGCCAGCTGACATCCTTTGGCGTCACTACCACTCAGTGCACTGAAGATGCCTCAAGGTGTGTCAGTCGTGCTTCACGTCAATGCGCCTTGATGTATCTCTTTGGCTGGAATTGAAAGGTACAGTTTCTAAATCTCCCGGTGACCCATTTTGCATGGATCACTGGTGTGCTAGAATGTAGCTACTCCTTCCCATCGTGTTAATGCAAGTTTGCCTGCGTTCAAAGCAGCCTGGCCTCCATGTGCCACGCTGAGCACAAACGGAGAGCTCGCGCTTGGGTCTCTGTGTGAAACGGGCACAGCTGCTTCAGACCTAATATCTTCCATGCAAGTTACATGCTTTAGGTGTTTTCATTGCTATATCATAGTCCCTTTATTTAAACATTGTAAATTCTTTTGCTTGATAAACATAGGCAGACAGCTGGATTATCTTAATCTTGGGGCTTGCAGTCAGCAAGCACAGTGACTGCTCCCAGGTTGTGGAGTCACCCTCTCCTGCCTGGGTCCTGTGGGCCCCCCCTCAGCTAAGCTGGGCAGCAATGCTCAGCGCTCCGTGTGTCACCAGGAAAAGGACCAAAACGCCTTCGAGGGAGCGGCTCTGGTCACAGGCTGCCTGCCTGAGTGTCCTTGAAGCCAGCCCTGGGGACAGCCCTAATTAATACCTCCAGCGCAGCCCCGTGGCTCCCCGCGCTCTGTTGGCTGTGCGCTGCCCTGTCTGCCGGCATGCTGGGATGGGAAGGAGGGTGGAGGGAAGGCAAACCCTCAGGGGCCCTTCTAGAAGGCCCTGAGGCCCAGCTGTGATGGCAGATGGGATTCATGGCCAGCTCCAGCCCCCAGCGTGCTCAGGCTGCCTGCAAGGGCAATGCAAAGGCAGTGCACCTGCCCGCAGGGTGCCATGGCCTCCAGAGTCCTTTAAAGGATGCCTGGCTGGGGTACAATGTAAACCCAGTGCTGATTTAGTCCAGGAGCTGGTTCTGCTGGGATGAATCATTTAGCCACACCCATGGCTCTGCCTCTCATTTCCATGCTGTGGCCTTCTTTTCCCACTCCACAGAGAAAATGATGGCCTGATCCTGGGCATGAACCCCAACAGAAAAATGCTAAGAAAACAAGGAAGCATTCGAGGAGATTTCTGTTATATATATGAACAAATCTGGGTGATTGGGTCAGATCCTCACCAACTTCTTTTGTCATGCACCTATTATCCTCTAATTTTATTTAATGAAAACTGGGTCTTGAAATTAATGCTGCATTAAGAGGTATGTGGCAGCTCACACTATCACGTGTAATGTTCCTGCCAAGTTACAACTGTAGCTTTGTCATGATTCATATTTTCAAACTCCCATTAAAAATGTTAAAAACAGACTTTCAGCAGTTCAGCTGTGGGCACCTCACATTTTTCTGAGTCTCATTTGCTTAGTTAAAAAAAACCCAAATTCTAGACACATCAAATTTTTAATGAAAAATTAGTCTACAATGCAGTCATGTGGTCCTGTCCTTTTTCTGGGGTGCACAACAGGTTCAGTTCCCTAAAATCACCCAGTAAATTCAAATGAGCTGGGACTATGGCCCAGGAGTGAGGGTTACTGGTGGGGACCTTGCTGCCTTTGCCTAGGTCTATCCTTACATAGGCAGCACTTGTTTGTCTACTTTAACAGGGCTTTCCAACTGGGAAGTGAGGATGTGGGCAAATGAACAAGTTACTGCAGGGAAAACAGGGGATGTGAAAGTTCAGCACCTCAGCTACTGCCCAGAAACTGCTCTAATGCATTCTTTAACCCCCTCATAAATGCAAACTCACTTTTCCACTCCCACAGGGAATGACATAGCTGGCTTTTGCTACAAGATACTGTGGGTAAGAGGGTGCAGGTGGACACTTGCCACCACAGAGCAGCCAAACTGTAGGTTGATGGCACTTTGTCTTGCAGTTGCTTGTCTCCCTAAACTGTGGGGCACAGCAGATTAATTTCCCTAAAGGCCCCACTGTAAAATCCTGATTCAAGTGAGGGAATGGCATGGGAGCTTCGGTGCTCAATTGGCCTTTGCCTCACAGCCACTTGCAGGCAGCAACCTGGTTTGACTAAAATTCTTCAGGTTTCAGCAACAGGAAATTGCAGATGAGAGAACGCTCTGTAAAGTGCATTTGCACAGTTTCAGTCGCAAGCTGTGAAAAGTAGCAGCTCCCCAAGCTCTCAACTTTAAGCCTGCTATTAATGCAGTTTTTTCTAATAGCATTGAGACTAATGGAGCATGAGGGTCTTGTTGTAGTAAACATCCTCCAATGATGCTCAAGAAACCCACGTCCTGTCTTCACACTGTTTGCTGTCTAAATGTCCCAGCAGACTCCCAAGCACCTTACAGTGGCCCAGCCAAAATACAGATGGTTAGGAAGGTGACTCTATTTTAAAACCTAGTTTTGAGGTGTTTCCTCTGCCACGCAGCAGAACAGGCACCCTGAAATGCTCCTTGAGGCAGTGATGGGTGCTATTCAGGGTTCATGAGAGGAAAAATTAGGGTTTTGGCCAGTGCCTTATTGCTTTTCCTTGGAGAGCCCCAGGGACTGTTCTCACACAGGTGCTTGGAGTGCAAGGCAGGAGAAAATCCCTACCCCAAAATTGGATGGGCTTTGCAAACTGCTTCCAAGGACTTAACACCACTCTGGTTTCCACACTGTTCTCACTGGTAATGTAGACAGTCTGTGGTAGCATAAAAGCTGGTCAAGATGGTTGAATAAACTACTAGGACTCTCTGCAGCACTGAAGCCTGAAAATATATTCCTCCCAAAGCAGACAGGAGAGGGATGGGTGCATGGCTGATAGGAGCAAGGCTGGCTGGTGTCTGCTCCATGGCAAGGTAGCGACTCTTCCCCCTCCCTGAGGACAATAGGCCCCATCCTGGGAGTGGACTGGTTTCAATATGGAACCCTCCATCTTGATCCAGTTTGGATGGGTCAAGACATGTTGAGACCTGCCCTTTCAATATGCTGCATTTTATTAAAAACAAAGTAACTGTGGGCCAGATTGTAAAACTAGGTGGGCCTCATTTGTCTGTCCCTACTGTAAGCCAATGAAACCTTCAACATATTCAAACTCTCACCTTTTTACCCATTTGAATGAAAAAGCATCACTAATAAAAGAAAATGACTCACCTAATGCTAAACCTGAGCTCTGTAGATCAGCTTTGATCAAATTCACTGACATTTGGATAACTGCGTTATTATAACTAAAACATCTTTTAAAGTTTTTTTTCCAGACGTTCATTCTTTAAAATTTGCTTTGATCACTGTGCATATCCTTTTCAGCAGAAATTTGTCCACAGAGGGTGAATTTTTTTCATTTGTTTTTCATATGGATTCTCTTTCCTTTGTTCATATTTTAAATCAGTGAAGCTACCCTTCAAGCTAGCCCTTACAATAAAAATGCAGCTACTGTGTGGCTTTTAACAACTCATTTAACCCATCTGTGCTTCAATAGTCTTGTTGGAAACCCAAGGCAAATCACACTTATTTATGCAATCAGGCTGATCATGAGGCTTAATTAGATTTTTTTTTTTAGGATAAAGTAAACATTTCAGAAGGGCAGAGCAGGGAAGTGACAGTTGCTGTTATGGTGGTCTGACAACACCAATTTGTAATATGTTACAACAGTAGTGTTACAAAACTCTGCACAGAAGGATATTTCTTTCAGAAAGTACTTTTGAATTAGTTCAAGTGCTCCAGTTTCCAAATAGGAGTCACAATCTGAGACAATTAAAATAAATGGAAACAGGAATGTGTCAGGACAATTATAAATTAAAAGATTGAAATCACTGGAGATGGAAGGGCAAAAATTTGCCTGTGTGTAAGTATGCATCTGTGTATGGAGCTCAGCTTTAGATGTCGAGGAGGGTAAAGTTTGACTTCTCTTTTTCTATGGAAATAATTCACACATGTATGATGCAATAAAATTTAATTTAGCAACAGATAAATGCATTTGTAACCAATTTTTCCCTTTCAAGCAGGCAGGAACACTGTTTAAGCTTTAATTTGCTAATTGTCATTTATTGTAATTTGACCATGCAGCTGGGGAAGGTGGTGCCGATTGTTCATCAAAGAGGGCGGCTGCCGGGCTCTAGAGTCAAGATAGTCTTATTAGTGGCTTTTTACAGCATGGGCAGGGTTCTTGTTAGAGCTTGTAACAGAGGTGGATTAACCACAAATAATTTTTAAAACTTTGAAGTCTAAAGCTGTAGCACCTTTTGCCGTATTCTAGGGGAAAAAAAGTGAATGTGTTCAGATATTGTTAGCTGGTGAGATTCTCCCCCTGGCTCGTACCAAAGTGCAGTCTTCACCCTCCCAGGGCTGCCTGTGCAGCCATTTTGCAAACGTGGATCCGTGTCATCCGACAGAGCGAGCCCTGGAACTCCGCACGGCTTCTGCCTCTGATAAAGCTATTTATGAGCGCACGCGTTTCCAAAGATCAGGCCCCGCGATCGTTAGTTCCACGCCAAGCTTCTTAGGGATCACTTGTTTTCCCAAAACACTTTAGGCTGAGAATTCCTATTAATATAAATCTGCTTTAAACAGGAGATAGTAATTTTTTAATGCAGACATCCTCTAATATTTTCATGATGTGGCTTTTACCTTAATAGATAGCAGTTGCAGTGCAGATCTGGCCACGCAGTTGCATAACATATTTGCGGTAATGAGAACCCTTGCCGACATGGAAAATTAATATTAAGAAAATTAATGTAAGGAAAATCTTTATTAGGTTTTTGTCTGTGTCTAATGCAATCTAGCAGTTAGCAGAAGGAAGAAATTTAGTACCAGGTGAGTAGCCAGCTCTTCAAAAATCGTGTTTTGTTGACCACATTTTAAGACCTACTGTTTTGATTTAGCGCATCAGGAGCAATATCTGCTTCGTAAACAACAGCATGAAACACCACACTCAGGATCCCGCCTGGCACACTCAGCTGTCAGAACCTTGCCCACAAGAAAGAGTTCTTTGGCACAAATGTTTCTCATGTTGGTGCCTGTTCTGTCCGGGGAAGTGCTTTGAAAGCTCAGAAACTTCAGCAGGGCAGGAGAGCAGCCTAATGCTCAAACCCACCTACCAGTGACTGGGTGAATATACATTATCTTTTCATAAGCAGCATTTGTCAAGTCCTTTGGCAAAACAGAAGTAGCTGTTTTCCCAGTAAGAAAGGCTGCTCTTATTTGTTGCATATCCAAGGACCATAGTGTTACAGCAATAGGGCAGCGTGCAGACACCGCTCAGCACAAAGGGGAAGAAATCCTGGATGGGAACCAACCTTCTCTGCCTCCCACCCCAGCCTCTGCCCCCCCAGCTCACAGGTGCCATCCCATCAGAGAACACCAGTGCTGGCATCAGCTTTTGTTCAAGGTGACCCATGGTTTAGACGTTAGAGTCTTTTCATCCGTTGCCTGGGTTTCTCTCGAATGAAGGAAGACTGGCATATTTTTCTCTTTTTTGCTGCTAGGAAGGTAGGTACTGACCCCCTTTATTTCCTGGTGATTGTGGATATTAGAGATGATGCAAGCACAAGATATCTGGCATGATGTTACAGAAATCAAAGGGAAAAGAATTTTTGGGAGAAACCCCATTTTTTTCAATTTAGACAGCTTGAAGTTGTTTTGTTTCACTACCTCCTACCTGAATCCCTTAAAAACAATACTTAGTTTTAAGGAACAATCCTTCCCTTAGAGAGGGAGGGATTTCTTGGTAAACATTGTGTATTGTATGCCATTTTTCAAGGAGTAGGCAGACTCCTAACAGCCTTCTGAGCCCTCCCTGAGAGACACCAATTGCGAGTGGAAGGGTTGTATTTGATCAATAAGAAACGTTTGTGTGTGTGCACAAATAAAAGGAGCAGCAAATCCAACCCTCTTATCTCTTTTCCTTCTTGAATGCCAGATCACCTTTGGCATCAGCTCCAGTCCTGCAGCTGCTGCTTTCAAGCAGCTCCCATCGACACCAGCCCTGGTTGCTGACCTGCTCTGGGTACAGATTCAGGCCCTGTCTTTCCTCATCCCTTCCCTTCACCCGTTCATTCCCACAGCCCAAAGGAAGTGGAAAATGAAAGTCAATTGTTTACTGCAGTTCTTCAAAATTAAACAGATATCAGAAGTTCTCTGGAAGTGAAAGATGACAATTATTTTCTAAAACACTGCCTTTTTTTTTTTTTTTAAACCCCCTACTGCTCATCCTTTCAGTACTGAGGGGGCACAGGGAGCAAGGCTTGTTTTATCACAGAACAGACTGTCTTCCTGGAAACCCCAACAGACATATAGAGAAATGTTGTTAGGTTGGAGGATCTTTCAAGATTTGGATAGCTAGTTTTGACCAGATAAGAACTAATTTATTATTCATAACTAAATCAGAAAATCCTTTAACCAGATTGACTAGCAATAAGTTAATATTCATCATCTTGAGTACTGGCAGTGGCTTGATCACATTGTTCAGAAATAATACACGAACAAAACATGCTTATAAAATAAAAATATTGGTGTCCATTCTGTGCTGCGCACGCCCATCTCATTTATTTATATGCCCAAATATTAATATAACCTCATTTTGCAACATGTGGATGGTTAGCTCATAGTTAGTTCATACACAGAAAGTAACAGAGTAATGAAATCTTGTACTTTTTTTCCTCCTGAAGAATGATATAAATTAAATCAACTTTTTTTCAGTTGCCTAAGGTATTTTTACAGAAGGAAGATAACATACATATGTATATTTGGATGCACACACATTAACACACACCCAAAATATATATGATGTTTTGTGGCTAAACCAGTTGCATTTGTCATCAATAATAGCAAAACATGGACCCGATCCAATTGCTTTGCAGCTTTCTGTCACATTAATGCAGTATAGAAATATAAAAATAACATATAATTATACTCACCATATTACAGTAGAAAGTTTTCTGTCTGGATATTGAACTCTATTCTCATCTCTACTAGAAACCACTATTTTATCTTGCTTTCCAATGTCCCTTTCACATCGCAAAAATTGCTGCTTATATTCGCATGAGCCATTCAGCAGAACGATAAAAATGTGCACAAAGAATAGAGGACAGAAGTTTATATCAAACAAAATACATCAAAGCAGAGAGACTTCACTTCCTTTTTGTTACCTCCAGCCGTAGATTTTCACATTAATCAAACCATTACTACATCATTGCTAGTAGCCCCAAATGGCTCATATTAATTCACTTCTTCTCATTAAAAATGATTTTTTTATTAAATCCTCAAGTATCATTATATCAAAATAATATGCTAATAAACATTTTAAATAGTTGATAATGTAGAACATTTGCCCTTTTAATTTTTGTTAGGTGGACCCCAAAACAAAAACACATCAAAAGAGAAAAGAATCTAAAATTTCAATTAATCTTAACCAGAAGTTCAAGCAATGACAGTATTGAAGAGACTTTGTAATACCTAATATCCCCTGACGATATTCAAATCCATATGTGAATATAAAATAACTCCTCGCTCGATTTCGTTGACCCAGAATTGTCAGTGGAATAGAAACTTCAGTAATTCCTAAAGGTATCAAAGTGTGATTTGCTCTGATTTCAGCTTAAATTATCTATTTGTCTATATCTGCCTTTTCTCTCTTTCAGAAAGCAGAGGGGATTTGTTCGTTCATGGTCTTTAAAAACACTGCCTTATTTTCATTAAGCTAAGCCCACTGCTGATGTAATTCTTGCATTACAAAGGTCTTAATTTAAACCATGACATAAATGCTTTTCATCAGTTGATTTTTTTGTTCTTTGTGCCAAATTTCTTGCATTTTTAAAATAAAGAATATGGTGTATAATAACTGCTGCGGGACAGGCTGCTTTATTCTCCAATATGAAAGACAAATGGGGTGTGACATGCATACGTTTCAACATGCAGCACTTACTTCTTCAGGACCTTTACTTTTTCCACTGTTTTCTCAGTAGACTATTTCACTTCCTTTGAATCAGGCCTAACGATAACACCGGATTTGAAGCACGGTTCTCGGCGTTGAGCACACTGACGGGACCAAGAGGTGAAAAGTGCTTCTAATCTCTCTCCTCTCTCTCTCTCCCCCTCCTCTCCCTCTTCCACTCCCTGCCTTCCTCTCCTTCCTTCCCCCTTCCACTCAAGGATTTGGGGTCTGCAGATGATAATTTACAGAGCGTTTTGGAAGAAGGGTGGGGATGCATTCCTAACACCCCAAATCCTGGTTTGCATTACACGTTAGGGATTTCAAAGCACACCAAGATTTAATCATAATCAGAAAGCAGAGAAATTGTTTCTATGACATTCTGCAGCATCGAGTCTTTTTTTTTTTCCTTTGGTACCTCTGTAACTAATACAGCAAAATTGTATTACCATCTTGTCCTACTATTATTTCAATGATCAGTGAGCTGTGTTAATGCATCTGGGAAAACTACACAACTTGTTTGGATATTATTTGGAGTTTAGGATCTTGGTTAATCTTCAGACAGAGTCAAAAGACACTAGCTGTTTCTCTACTTAAATGTGAAAGTACAGAAGAAATTTTTCTTGATTAACATTGCTACAAGTGAATCAAGATTACAATGGAAAGGATGCAAATGTTTTATTTAAGCAGAATTTTCAACAAGATCTACGCTAACACCAAACCACAGCATTAGTTCATTGATCTCCACAGGACAATATTATCAAATACAGAACAGATTTAAAAAATCTCAATTGAATTTGTGGAAGGAATAAAATCTATCAATGATCTTTCTGCATCTACTGCGTTCTAGAAGATGTTGACCTGATACTTCTATGTTTGTCCTGGCTTTATACTTGGTCTTTAAAGCAATGCTCTTAAAATTGCCAGAACCAGGATACAGGGACAGGTTGACAGTTACTCTGTCAACTTTCTTGTACTATGCAAGACATTAAAATGAAATGGAAAAGACGCCTTTTTTACTCAGATTAAGTATTTGTAATTAATCAATTTTACTTGAGGTAATAGATTAATTTTATTTCTTGAACATTGGGAATCTAAATAAATTTGAAGCTAGGGAAATAAATGTTTTTCCCATGAAGTACTTAGGACAACATGTTGTATATGTTGTGTATGTTGTAACATGTATGTTGAATACTTCTAAATTGCATATTATATCCATAAGGTTGGATATTATTTGGTCTGTTATTTTATATTTTCTCCTTTGTCTGTGCAACATTCTATTGCATGAACCTGAGCTGAAGAGAGCAGGGCGATTCTGTAAGGGTGTGTTCATTTTTACGTATTTTAAACCTATTTTGATAGATTTATATCAAGGCTGAAGTAATTCACTCTGGGAAAAAATTTGGCATCAAAACTTCTAAATACAAGCAGATTTTTCTTTCAATTTTTTTAAAAGAAAATTTAAAAATATTTCGGCATGTTCTTAAAGGCAAAGGTTTAAGTCCTGATTCATTTTAAGTCAATGGGAGTTTTGCCATAACTTCAGTGGTGCCAGGACTTCCTTCAAATGATGGGAAACAATTAGGTTTAGCATTTTCAGATGGAAATTTTGTGCTTGTATAAATTAGAATTGTCNNNAGGGGGGGTGTGTGTATACATATTGTATAATCCATAGCGTGAACTCATCTCTGGATATCTTTCTGTTAAGTGACTGTCTTTTTTTCATTAAGATAAGTAACAGTTCAACATATGTGGTTACTTAAGAAATTCCTCAGGATCTTTAGTGGAGTCTTTCGGGATAAGATGTGAAATCAGCCGTTGTCATTCATGACAAAGATCCCACATAATTTTTCCAAAGAGTTCGGCATGCCAATGAGAGTGGATCAGCATGAGTGATTGTATTTTGCCCAAGCACTTTCCATCTGAGGTTTGGATCCGAGATGGGACTTCTGCATTTCCTGCCCTAAGCTGCCTTCAAGTAGCACTTTGCATTAAAGTACCTTATGTTTTTGGCCAGGCCAGAAGAGCTGTGAACTTCATTACCTTGCCTTGCTTCACAGAAAGGCGAGGTTACCATTGGTGAAATCCTGCTCACTTTAATCACAGACAAAACCCAACCCTCAGAGAAGGAGTTAAGGACTGCTTGAGTGAGGTACCTGCAGGATGGGGCTGGCCTCTCTCTGTCCCTCAGGTAAAGCTGTTCTGAAGAGATTTACCATACCTGTCACCTCCAATTATTTTCAAATACCAGTGATACTAAAGCTATCCATGGCAGATGATACAATTTTTGTACAAAGGTTGTAGTTCAACCAGACCTGCCTGGAAGTTCCTGCCTTGAACCATCAGAACCCAAATATTTCCCTGAGAATTTAACCCCACATGAGGGGTCTTGGGGCCAAGCCAATGCTACTACCCCATGCCAGCAGGGTAGGACAATGTCCAGCTCTGTGTTTCAAGATGTTAGAAACTGGACCAGCCCTACTGTCGTAGTCTTAGACATGAGACAGCATCTAAGGCCTTTTGGAGTGTTTCCTGTGGACGTGAGATTGATGGTAATTCTCTGGTGCAATCCTGCTTATTTACAAAGAATAAATAGTCTGCTTTCCTGAACCCCATGAGGGATGAGCAGCAACATGCAACAGCTTTGCCTGGAGTCACTGGCCAGCACTTCCAGAGAGTTTTCTGCTGAAAGGGAGCTCTGCTCCCTGCTTTCCTCCCTAGTTCTGCCATCAACAGTGGCTCAGCTGCACCCTAGCTGTGGTTTCTCCACAAACTTTGTGGATCTTTCTCTCTCTTGCCTGTACACTTCACATTGTCTGCACCAAGGAAGGCTGAGGTCCCACACACCGCAGGTGCATGAGCTGTGCAGCCTGGGGAGATCAGAGCTTCCATACGTCTCCATGAAAATTCTGTGAACCTGAACAAACTTGGTCAGCACCACATTATGGCCATGCCCTCCCCAGCCAGGCACAGCTATGACAGAGCTGCCCTTGGCGTGTGTACCCTAGCTGTCTGCCCTTCCCAAACTCTGGTCAGAAAGCTGAGTGACAAGTGTCACCTAATTGTCCAAATAAATAGTTCCTTCTGCTAGATGCACATGTACCATGGCCTTTTGAGCTAAAGTGTGTATCCTACCGTGCTTGTGATGAACAAGGAACACTGCAAAGTCTTGAAAATGCAAATGCTGACAGTAAGCACCGAGGTGAGGCTGAAAAGTGAGTTTGATATGGCTAAAATCAGTGATTGCTCCGTGAGCAAACATGGAAACAGAGCCAAGAGAATAAACGCTGGGCTCTTATTCCTTCCTCCACAAATGGAGGAAGGAATAAAAATGGAATCCCAGTATGTCTTGGCTGTTCTCTGTATGTAAACGTACTATTGCAGTGTGTAGCTGCCTCCAGCCACACACTTTCTTCATAACATTAATTTCATCCTTCTGTGGGGAATAACTACATTACATGTTAATAATACCAGTAATTTTCACTGTTAACATTCTATTATACTCCCATAAAATCCACCAACAATCTCATATTTAGAACAAATAACTCTAAACCCCCACTCTAAATCTATGTATGTATGACCAAACATCATGTTTTGCTGATAGGATGAAGCACTTTCTAGATTTTAGAAGATTTTTTTTACATCAGCATGCAGTCCCAAGCCCAACATAGATCCCACAGAAGCTGGATGTTGCAGGGACTGCCAGGCAGCCCTATCACAACTGGATGTAGCCTTGTGCTGCTGTCTTGCGATACAGCTTTTGTTTCCACAATTATGATCTGTTATGTTATGGCTGTGACCAAATACACCTGGTTGATGTATTTGCAGTTTCAGTTTAATATATAAGGGGTTTAACTGTGTGATGAGAACTTGTTATTTCACTTTGCATAGCTTTTCGTGTATGCTGAAATAACATGCTTCTGTGCGTCTCCGATCTTTTAAACATTGTAGCCTTTTTATTTTGTTGCTCAGAGTAAACACCGGCCTCTATATATCCATCCTGCTCTCCATCTGGTATTCTGAGACTGCAAGCAGTAGTAAAGGTGGGGCTACAGACATCAAAGATACTCATATGTCTTGAAACTAAGCACTGTGCTAAACTCCCTTTAATGCCTCTGTGGGAAAGTGTCTCCATATGTCATCCCATGTATTTTCTTTGCTATTTAAAGTATTGCTTAATAGTACACTAAGCTGGTGGAAAACTATTTGCTTTGTTGGGTTAGTCCTACTTGGGCTTAATGCAGGGCTGGGTAAGCACCAGAGCCTGTGCAGGGGAGCGAGTGGGACCAGGAGCAGCTGGGGTGGGAGGAAGAGGGACTGGGGCACCCAGCAGGCAGTGGGATTTCCTTTGCTGGGATGTGGTTATCAGTCCAGCTGAGTGGAGAAATCCTTGGCTGGCTGGGAGGTGTTGAGGCAGGGGTGTAACTGGACTTGCACTTCATCAATTGCACAAACACCCTGTGGGAAGTGGGGTCTGTATCTGTGAAGTATTTTCAGACCTTGTAAATCCCCATCCCCATCTCCTTTACTAAAGTCCTACTCCTTTTGGACTGTTCTTCTCAACTTCATGTTTCCTCTCCCTTCTCAGCAATTAAAGCAATTCCTGCAATCTTGTCCTCTTGTTTCTTGTTGTCTCTGTCTTCTGTGGTTCTCTCAACTCTGTGATCACTCTTCTAGTAAGTCCCCTGGAAATTCCTTCTTATGTTCTCCTACTGATTTTCAAAGGACTCTTTCACCTTTTGACTTTGATCTCCTTCCCTGGTTTCTCTACTCTTCATCTCTGGACAGCCTCCTGCCAGAAACAAATAGAACTCATTATTGTGCTAACAAGTCATAGACCTACCATGCATCTCCTGCCAAATCCTCCTGCTTTCACTTTAAATGTCTACTTTTTAAAAAAAACCCCACCCTTTCCCATTTCTTAAATCTCTGCCACCACACATTCAGGAATGCAGAAGTCATGAGACCAGAAGGACAATCACTCCTTTAGTCTGGTTGTTTATCTGGACTTAAAAGTCAACTTCCTTTAGAACCTTGATTTTTTAAATTTGGAGTTGTTGTTCCCTCCTCGTTTATAAGTACAGATCAAATACCTTGTAAGAATTTGTCTTTCTTGGAGATGTTATTTCTTTTCCTCTCCAGCACACGGTGATATCTTTTGTGTCTTTCCAAGTTCTGTAGTTTTGGAGAGAGCAACCAACAAATTTCCCTCTGGCCATTCTTTGACACCACTTGGGCTACTGTGCTTTCTTGGTTGCTGCCCTATTTCTGCAAGATACCCCAAGCAAGAAATTGGGTTAAGAGGTAGGTTCCTGAAAATGAAAGTGATAAGACTGACAAGACTATCTTTCAATTAACAGTCTAGTTATCACTAGCTTAACTATTTTACCTGTGCTATCCCAGTGGTCGGGAGCCCTGCTGTTGCAGTAGGACTTCTCTTGTACTAGAGGAGGTTACATTAATGAAGGTCTTTGTGGACAATTTATTTGATCCAGCCCTAAATCTCTCCTCTATGCCCTCCTCCCTGTCCTCCTGCAAGATGGGATCAGGGTGGCCGACACCCTTGCATGAACACCCTGGTACAACCCTGCCTGCTGTTAGATGGTCATGCCCCTTACATCAGCAGCTGCACTCAACCCCATATGCACTTTTTTCATTGCAGTATACCAGAAGGAAAAGTTAGAAGACTTTAAATACAATGTTTTTATTGGAATAGGAAAAGGTGATTTTTCGAAGGTGACTTTTAAACAGATGGTAGAAAATGTCAAGGCTTCTGCTAGTGTTTAACTGTAATATGGCATTGATATGAAGGAGGCATTATCTAGAGGATGTGTGTGGCCAGCAGTTACACTTATTCCAAGGTCTTTTTTGAAATCTTACTATTCGTGAGCCATGCATGACTCAAGCTTGCCATATAGGAGAACTGTTTTATCTCTCCCTCCAGTTATAGTATTTACAATAAAAATAGACATTATAGTATACATTTAATATAAATATATAATTGTATTTTCCAAAGACCTGCACTTATGGAAAACTACCTTTGACCATCAGAAAATGAGTGCCCACTACATGCTACCCAAAAGACTTCATAGCATTTCAGTCTGAAAAAATCAGGTCTCACACCTCCTTATGAGGCAGCCTGGTATGACGATGTGAGAACTGCTTTTCATTTGGGAAGGTTGAAGAGAAGGGATTTGAGCAAACTAACTCCATACATTCAGGACTAGAAAAATGCTGGTCCATAAATTAAAACTTTTCAGAGAAATCAAATTCTACTCACTTTGTTGGAAGCACAACTCTGTTTCCAGCCAAAGGAATGAGCACGGTTGATCCCTCTACATATAGCTTTTTGAGTTTGGAAATTCAAACACGAGAGAAAGTATCTGTCTGACTCTTCTATAGAGGAACCATTTTTCCTGCACTGATGTGAGCTGGGCTGTACCAGTGTAAGTGAGGACAGCACTTGACTTGGCCCTGTGTTCATGCTTATAATATTGCCCCTATTCACAGAGTGGAAACTTGCTGGATTTTTTCCATTAGGAGGAGAAATTGATGATAGGAGTCAGGAATGTCTTTGGTTTATTTACAAAACATGTACTCAGAATCTTGTTTCTCTGAATGCAGCAGAAACAAACAGGCACTTTTCTTACTCAGAGTTTCCAAGCCTGAATCTGTAGTGCGGCGTGTGTTCCACAGAGCCGTGCTGCTCCGGCTTGGGCCCCTGGCAGGGCTGCTTCCCTGGCTGCTGCTCCTCAAGGGCAGTGAGGTGAGGCACACACATGCACACGCACACCCAAGCCCCCTCCTCCCCCCATCCAACCAGCTGGCTTCCTAACCCCCACATGCCATGCCACAGGGAACACTGGTCAAGCTCAGCCTGCTTCTGGTCAAGCTCTGTCACAATCCAGGTCGCATCTTCTGTTGTCTCCAGCCTCCTACTCCTGAAGGGACTAGAATGCTCTTTTCATTTAACTTGAAGGACAGACACATGCAATGGCTTTTCAGAGGTATGTGACTGTACATTAAAAAACTCCACTCCACGGGGGATGAAAAGCCCAAATATATACAACCCACATGTGTACATGCACACACATGCACACTCCTGCATGCAGAACCTCCAAGTCTTTGGAACAGCTGAGAACCTTGCAGTATAACAGAATTATAAAATTGTTTCATAGTTGTCTAAATAATTTATAATTCTCAGTTCCTTTATTGTAGGCACAGTTTCACACTAGTTTTACAACCAAACAGCTTATCTCAGATCTGTTGCATGTACTTTAGTCAAAGGGAGATAGGTAAATGGGATAATTTACAATAGGGAAATACCTTGACATTTAGGTTTCATTTCTGAATGCCTGCAACAAGACAATTTCTCACATTTCAAACAAGTGCTAATTTTTATGGTATTGAGCCAGTCACTCTTGAGCTCTGCTGATCACATTTCAATAGGAGGGTGCAATGTATAATGTCAAAGATTTTTCTTTCCATGAAAAAAATTTCCGATTCATTTCAAACGAAAAATGTGGAGACAATTGGCAGGCAGAGTTACACTGTGCTCTATTTCTCAGGTCACAGTCTTAAAGCTTTTTTCCATCTTTAGTAATAATTACTTGTAACAAAGAACATTAGAATAGTTGTAAGTGCAAGTGAAGCTAAAAGCAGACTCTTACCAAAACCCACTGCACAAAAACTGGAAAGCTGATAAAAGATGTTCTCATGGCATTGTAGCTTTGTAGTATTTCCATACTTTCTTCTCAGGACAACCTGCTTATCACCTGAATTGCACAAAGTTTCCCTTTTTCTCTGATCTCTACATTTCCCTGGTCCCTGTAATTTGTGAATTTTCGTATATAAAATTGATCTGATTAATTACATTCTAAGTACATACACAATTCTAAAACAATTAAAAAACTATTGCTAGAGTGGGATAAGCATTACATTTATCACATTTACATCAAATAAGAGAATAGCTAGTAGTTTATGAAACTTTGAACCTGATGTTGGACCAATAAGAAAGGGATGTTTTCAATGATTCTTTTCGTATGTTGATTGGATGCACACATTGCTTATATCTGTCAATAGCAATGAGAGCTATGACTAGATAGGGCAAAATAAACATTTTAAAACATGAACAGACTGCATTGGTAGCAGTGGAATGCATCTAGTTAGCTAAAGACCTTGTCCTCAGGCACTGAAGGGATCATAATTACAGTTGCAACTCCACCTTCTGGCTTATTTTGCTCCAAGGAGTCCAAGATTTTGGATCTTTCATTTGAATAAATGTGGACACTTCCTTCGGGGTTTGAAAAAGGGAAAAATTGACAGCCACATTCCAAAGAAAGCTTAGCTGGATGGAAAACGACTGTTTGCAATACTAACGTGCTCTTTGTTTAGTGGCACAAATCATTATCATCACTTTTAAAATGTGTAACTAGAATAAACACTGGATATGAGAGCAAAGACTTGTCTTCATTTCATGAGTTGAAGATTTCCATATGAAAATAAATGCATATGTGTGAAATCTTTTTTTGAACAACCTTCAAGAAATTTATGGGAAAAATACTCTGGAAAGCTCTTCTCACCAGTGGCATTTGGGCTACTTTAAAGGAACACACAAAGGATAAATGAATCACATGGAGATGGAGAGTGAAACAGCAGCTACATCCTTGACTAATTTTGCTCTGTGATAGCAAATAGTCTGAAATTTTCCATAGTTGACTCCATATTTGTAAAGCTAGGGTACTGCCACAGACACTCTTCTATACTAAAGACAGTATGTTTAACATTTAGTATTCCTCTTCACCACACCTATCTGTAGCCATCAATTTTGTGATTACTCTCAATGGCTTCAGAACAACATTCAAACTCATATATTCCTGGTCAGAAGGGTTTTAACCATACAGCTCTCTTTTTAAAAAGGAACATCACAGATTTGGTTATAAACATCTTTCTGCATCCTTAGAAATAAATAGAGACTCGGAGTCATACATGGGATTTACTGGAAAAAGTTGTAAACCTGTGTAAAGACAAGCACCAGCAGTGGAACAGTGATAAATGAAGCTGTTCAGGCTCCCTGGCATGTTGATTCTGTGGAATACATTTTACTGAAACAGTTTCCATATCATGTTTGGCCTCATGAATGTTCAGTGGTAGAGGCCAAATCCTGTCTTCAATCCAATCTCTGCAATTCCCTTCAACCACTTTGCAGCTTTCATCTGTTTTCTTGCATCAGATTCTTTCACGGGAGTTCAGCCCTGCCAAGCATCTTGAAATTGTATTACCAAGAATGTTTCAAGCACAAATTTCTTAGCCTCATCACTGAACACACGTGCCTTTGCCCAAGTGCAGAAGAGGTTTCTTTGCCTTGAATTCAAGGAGAAAAACTGGCAGTTTTGCACCATTTTGAGTCAAGTTCTTGGCCTTTAAAGCTGTGGCATAAACATAGGTGTTGAACCAAAGCAGGATTTGGACATTGGAAGAGGAATCAGTGTCTGTTGGAATCTGAGAAATGTTTCCGTGTGAAGAGAACATTCTCCAGAATGTCCCTAGACTGGCCTGTCCACAGGGCTTGGGAAAAACAGCATCTTGATTTTCTCCACTACAACTCACATTCAGACTGAAATTATAGCTGTGCCTTGGTCTGAACAGATTTCAACCCCTCCATCCCTGGGGTGTCAACCTTCTTGTAAGCAGAAGTTAATGGAAGAGGAGGGAAACTTTTGTTAGTCTTGGCTCAGGGCTGGCTGGGGCACTAATAGGCTGACCCAAGTGTCAAGATTTCCCCAGAGGAGAAAGGACTAAGCAAAACAAAAAACCCCGTGATGAGCAAAATCAAAACCAGGCAGGAGTGTGAGGCTTGAGGGCTCACATGTAGATCAGGAAGGTATCAGGGGGACCACATCAGGCAGAGAATTCCAGAAAATGCTCATCAGGCAGCAAGTATCCGGTTTACCTCTCACTTCATTACTTTTCCTTAGGTAAAATGCTGCACCTTGATAAAAAGCCTTTGCTGTCATCATTCCCCACGCTCCCCTACCTCACTGTGCCAGGCAGCAAGCATGTGCTGAAGGGACATGCCCTCTGCTCCTGTCCTGCTCCCTGGCAAAGGGTCTGGTTAGGCTCCAGGGACAGCTGCTTTCCTCCCCTTGCCAGTACCAGAACAGGTCCTGTCAAAAAATGGAAGAGGAGAGAAGGTTTTTCACAATGCTACCATGTTACCAATCCCAGTGTAGACAAGCCAGAGCAGGAACACTGCTGGTACTGGGACATTTAGGTGGTCATGGATCGGGTTTTGGGATGCTCAAGCACATTCTTAACTGGAGCCTCTTGTAAGAGAAGTTTCAGGCTAGGGATGGGAATGAGTGGAAAATAGAAGGAGGAAGCCAACTAGAAAAAGCAGCTGAGGAACAGCAAGGAAATGAGGAAGGTATTGTGTCTTTCCCTGCTGCAAATGGGACCATTCCACTTAAAGAAGAAACATCTGAGAAATTATTTTAAAATAGTGTCTCAAAACAGTTAGGACTAGCAGACATCGGTCAGGGGAAATCTGTCTTTAAGTTCCAGAGTCTGGAACTGTATTTCTATTGTGTTTGAACCAATTCAGTCAACCCCACTTAATTTCCATTGTTGAGGGAGTCTAAAATAGGCAGGAAAATAAGAAAAAAACAAAATCTACTGGAGAGATATGCTGAGAAAGAAAAGAGCATTTTGAGAAGAGGGCAAAAAAAAAGGGGAATTGACAGGAAGAATATAAAATGTAGCTAGTGAAGCAATTTTTTTTGTGTGTTTTCTTTTCTACAGAGAATTTGTCAGTGGATTGTAACTGTCCACCTGTACAGTATCTGTAAATACACTGACCATAACAAGCTAATCTGACTTTTCTTTACGTCACCCTTATGGGGAAAATGCCACAAGAGAAATTTATCTGACATGTTGTCATTTCTCTTTGCATTTTAAACCTGTCCAAAATGAAAAAGTGAAGTAGTTTGTTTGAGTTGCAGAAGGGGTTTTGGCTTACTCCCCATGAAAATATGATTATAAATTCCTCCTGCATTTACTGTTGGCATATTATAAACAATTGAGTCCACTGGTTACTGGGTTATATAAGAATTTTCATGTTATTTGAGACCTAATTCATCAGGTGTTCTATGAAAGTGACACAGATATTTTTTAACATCTAAAATTCAAACTAAAAGAAACTTTTTCTGTTCTGTGGGACTTTTATTACTAGCCTGGGGAGGAGGAAAGAAAACTGTGGGAGTTCTTGCCTCATACTCCCAAGATGATTGCTTTCAGTGCAATTTTTACCCATTTGCAGCTGGGCTGTGAGTATTCCTGCTCTGTGACAGTGTTGTCCCCATCCAGATACTAAAAAATGTCAGTGTCCTTATTTAAACCTCTGGGGTTCAGCCTCTGCATTTGATTCAAGATTTTGAAAGTCTTGGCACCTATCCTAATGATTCTTGATGAATTGTAGTGCATGAAAGAAGCTGCATTTTGACCACCCTGTTTTACCTTAGTGTAGAACACTGAATTACCTGTCAGAGATGGGCAAAACCCATGGGAATGAATGTAATCCATTTATTGGATTATGGTCACAAAGTCCTCAAGGGAATGTTCCAAAACCATAATGCTGGATTTGATATTTCTGTGAGTTAGCAGAAAAACATGACTTCCTATTAACTATATGCCCAGAAGTACCTAAATTTTTGATAAAGTCATCAAAGATGCAGAGCAGTCACATACACAAGTATTCCTGTAAGATATACTACAAATAATTAATTATTTTGGAAAAGCTTTCTGACATCTTCAAAACACAATTGTAGAAGAGATTATCTGCATAAGGATGACCCATCTGAAGAACATAATTTCAGAAAACATGACTACCCACACTACGGAATACATAGTTTTATGCATTCTATTGTATTCAATTGTATTTGTCATATTCTGACGTATTCTTGCAAACTGTATATTTTTGCCTATTACTGCTATACTGAGGCAAACCTGAACCTCAGCTATTTAGGTAAGTGAGAATGAGGGTGTTGTAAACTTCCTTTTTCTGCATGTTTCCCACAGGTTAAAAGGTTTCCTTAAGGAGAAATAAAGAGAAAGTAAAATATGTCCATTTTGTAGTTACAGTAAATTGGTCTCACATTGTCCCTTAAGTTCGCTTCAGCTTGATTATGAAAGGAACCTTGATATTAATAAGAGAGATTCTCTGAGTGAACTATCAGTCTTCACTCTCTCAGTTTGACTTGTCAGTTGTGGAACCAGTTTTCTGATATAAGGACATTTTCCTGGTCAGAAAACTGCGGAGACTATCGTGTTCTTTTGCTGGACTTGTGGCAACACCCAATACTTTAGATGACACTGGATTTTCAAAATACAACAAGCACATACTCCAAGATTTTTAGAATGGATCATAGAACCCATTTGATAAAATGTACAAGTGAGACATAATGTGAAACTTTTTAAACTGATATTTCAGGAACTGATTACTCATTGATAAGAGGCTCATACAGCAAATTAAGAACACACTGAAGAAGAACTTTATTAGATCAATTTCTACAGCTGGATTTGTGGCCCACAACATTAAAAGAAGCAGCAGGTCCTGTGTCCCACCTTTGATTCCATTATCAGCTATTTAATGGCATTGTTTATAAACATAATCATTATTTGTACAACAGTGTCACTTAGAAGCTTTAAATATGAGCCCAGAGTTGAGTAATTTCATCTCCAGGATTCAGTTTCCCAATCTCATAGTAATATTTCAGACCCATGTTGTTAGGAAGGCTTAGCAATGCTAGCTGAGCCCTTTGAAGAAATGAAGCAACATATTAAGGTATAAGGAGGGTTGTTATTTAAAAAAAATCGTAATTATTTTTCAAAAGCAAACAATTTTGGCAATATGATAAAAGGCAGAAAGAAAGAGGGAGTGTAGGACTGAAGATAGTATGTTCATTTTTTTCCTCACTAAACAGTAAACCCTTTAAGGAGCACTATATACTTTCATTCTCATTGTTCTATCGCCCAGCCTCTTGCACTCAAGAGCAGTCATTTCATATCTGTATTTACACTTCTCAAGCCATACTCTGTGCTCATGCTTTTCAGCACTTTATACATTTATTTAAGGATCAACTTGGAGCACTTATTTCTCCTACTGAGAAAACACATCACATTCACACACCACAGCCTGCAACTGCAAAACTACTATAAATCATAAAATATCACTGACATTCCCCTTTCATCTTCTGATAGATGCACTTTTCAGGGGTTTTGCTTTTATTTAGGTTGCTTTGCTACTTCTTCCTTGGGGTCGAAATACATCATCTTTAATTCCTTTTCTCAGCCAATAGATTTTTTCCTCCTGACAGTGCACAACAGTGTGATTTTAAGCTACTGGTGTATGCAAGTCCACCCATGCATCTTTGGCAATCAAAACTATACCACAAAGTCAAGTCCTTTACCAAAAGGCAATGCCCACATCAAAACCATTAATCTTACATTACATCTATCAGTAGTACATTTCCTGTAAATTTTGTTTGCGTAAGCACCGGTTTGGGGACGAAAAACATGAAGGTACAACTCAAACCATGACATTTGTGTTCTATGAGGAATAGGATAAAATGTTGACTTTGCTTTCCATGGTTTTAAGCTGAATTCAAGTAGTATAAAATCGGTAAGCGTCCAAGTGAGAGGAAAAAGTAATTCAGTCTATTGAAAAAGACATAACACAGAAGAGACAGTATCAGGAATGGAAGGGGGATGTCTAGAGGAGAGGCCAGTGGGAAATTTCATAGGCAGCCAGATGTGGGATGAGATTTGGAGTGTGTTACTGTAGAGGTACAGTCAGGACCATTAAAATAAGAAAAAAACAAAGAGGGTGTTATTAGTTTTTAGCTCTGCTGGTAATTCTGCAGCATACTTAAACTTCATCCACAAGTTGCTGCTTGTTGGCTCATTAAGTCAATCCACTTGCTTTTTAAATCACCTCTATTGCTGATGAGATGCATGTAAATATTTTGTGGCAATATTTTGTGACAACTACTTCCCATCATTGAAAATATGATCTAGCTCTGATGAAAAGGTGATTAATGAGACTCCACAGCTCTTTTGAAATTTCTTTTGTTATGACTACAAAAAATAGAAATATAATTTAAAAAAATATCCTAATTCCTCATGAACTTTAAACAAATGAGCAACAAAGAGTCTGATTGGGCCAGTTTGGGTAAATTTAGTTGGTGTGAATCAGTGGCTAACATGAAACAGCTGGATTTATGGGATTCCACCAAACTTCTTTCTGTTTTCTGCTTGAAGTCACCATTAAGTCCATTGATTGTTTTTAACTACCTAGTTTTTAAAAGCTGTGCATTACTTTAAATGATGTGTTCCATGAATCACAAGATACTGCCTTGACTGTGCATGAAAAATATGTTGGTGATAAACTGTTTGTATGTCTTTTTGTCTAACAAGGTTCAACTCTGTAAATGAAGTTAAGGCAGTCTACCTGGAATAGGAATTTAGCTTGTTTTAAAAGCCACTTTCTGTAAAGATTAATTTCCTATCTCTAAAGGTGAAATGGGCTCTTCTTGGATTAGAAAATACTGGCTTCTTCAGCATTTGCAGGATTATATCTCCACTGTGTGAACCCAATATTCACACAGGATTGTGTAATGGTAAAAGTATTTGCCTGGAACAGCCAGCTTTATGATTGACTGATGATATTCTACTGAAGATTGAAGTGAAGATAACGTTTTCAAAAGAAAAATATTGCTGGCACTTGACTACCTGCTCTGTACAGCATTTATTCGCACTTGTCAACTAACCAAAATAAAACCTTTAATGCTGCCAATTTGTGACCTTCTTTGCTGTAAAATATTCTGTTACTAAATCAGCACTTCTCTGCTGCCTGTGTTTGTCTTAAACCTTTTTGTGAAACAGTATCTACCCCCTTAGAGCCATTTACTGCTCTTGCTGTGTACGCAATGAGAGTTCTGTGCAAAGATCAAGGGGACATTAGGTGTAGTTACATCCAGGTGATAGTGATGCAGGGTTTACTTTAGGGTTGCTCATTTATTAGGATACATTTTGTGTGTTCTTACTGAAGGACAGCTCAGCGGTATTGGAGCCTGAACTCATTGTTCTCAACAGTTAAACACTTTTTATGCTGAATAGTTGGGATGAGCTGGGTAAATGTTTTGAGGTTTTTTAAGGTAATGAGTGAAAGACACATGAAACTAGAGTTATGTTTTACCAGCTTAATACAGCCATAAACTGTACTGCCTGATTCATAATGAGAAGATGTTAACATTTCTTATAATAATCTGTGATGAATAGGAAGTGTTTTTGCCTATGGCTATATTGTGCTAGGGTCTGATTATATCAGAGATCATAAATGAAAAAGTCAGAAGGGGCCACCGTGATCATCTGGCTTGGCCTCTTTTATAATACAAGCCATGGGACTTCCCTGAATTAATTCCTGTTTGAACTGGAGCACAAAGTTTAGAGAAGCAGCCAATCTCAATTAAAATATTTCCAGTGATGAAGAACCCACAGCAACCCCTAGTGAATTGTTTCAAGGAAAAGCTATCCTTGCCCTTACATTTTTGAGCCTTATTTTTATTTTGAATTTCCCTTAATTCAGCTTCCAGCAATTAAATCTTATTATGCCTTTGTCTGCTAGACTAACTCTTTATTTATCAAAATCATATTCCTGCCATAGATACTTACGGTCTGTGATCATCTCAACTCTTAGCCTCTTCTTTTCTAAAACAACATATGAAACTCTTAGAGTATGCTGTAAAACTTTTTCTAGTGGTTTAATCAGTCCCATGGCTCTTCTTCATAGTCTGTGTAATCCCTTAGCATCCTCTATGAATTGAAAACATCAAGAACGGACTGTAGCCCACCATGAGTCCTACCGATGCTAAGTGTAGTAGTGACATCATCTTCCTCCCTCTTTATGCATGCTCTTGGATCCCTTGGATCCCTTTTGGCTGCAGTGCTTTGAGAGGTTATATTCAGGAAGTTACTGACCATCAACATTCAGAGGTTCAAGTCAAAGTTAGAATTGTACTGAGTAACTTAGAAGTAAAAAAAANAAAAAAAAAAAAAAAAAAAAAAAAAAAAAAAAGAAATGTTTCAGGAGATATTTTAGCTTCCTTATGTAGAACCAAATTGCATCCAAGCTGAACATACCTGGACATGGGTGCAGGAAAAAATTGTGCTCACTGCCTGCCCCTCTTATATGTCTATGTATGTGGTTGTGTGCAACAGCTTTAGTGCTTACAGAAGCAACAAGGTTGAGCTTCAGGTGCTCCACTCCAGAGCACATGAACTGGTGAAGGGAAGCGAGGAGAGAAAGAGGTGTGGGTGTGGCTCCCACTGTATTTATTTGAGATACCAAAATTAATTGCAAGTACCATAGCCAATTTATGTGCTTAGCATTCTGTTACACACCCTTGAAGTCTGAAATTCATTAACATCATACATATTTTAACACACTCATATGTCTCTTTCTCTTTTCTTAACTGTGTGTAAGATCTAAGATATTTTCCTTGGGGCTTGGAGAGGTGTTGCTCCACACTGTGCTGTAGCTCGGATATTGTAGCTTGGATATACCCTGTAGGAGTTTAATGAGTGTTTATCTTCTGATAGTGCCAAGAGGCTGTCTTGCAGTCAATCCTTCCGGTGGCTGTAGTTTCTCAATGTAGTGCTGATCATATCTCAGTGAAGGTGGATCTTACTATCCTTCATAGCAATGCCAATGACCCAGTGTTGTAATAATGTCTCAGAGGAACACACTGCTGTATTATATCAACAAGAATTTACTTCTTCAATGCCCTGAATTTTTTCAAGATCACAGTTTGTCCTGGGGGGATCCCCAGTTAAAACGAAGTCTCCTGTTTAGAAGGCAATCAGGGTTCTGGTTGTAGTGAATTTCCATCTTTTTACATGCACTGTTCTTCCTTGTCCTCTCACCACCACTAGTGACAGTGGTGCTTGGGCTATGAGTCTAGAAATTTTAAGACGACACTGTGTGCAGCCTCAAGATGTTGTTCAGGCCCTCGGTACATGCAGTTCTTTATTCAGGAAGGGCTGGCTATATTTTTTCTTTGCTTTTTGCAGAGATAGAGTCTCACACTCTGTTCAGGCCATTGCAACCACACAAGCTAACACACTCCTGGGTTAAGTTACCATCTCTCTCAGTTGGGAAACTGTTCAAGTCACAACATGCAGCTTGAAAACAAAGTAATATGTGCTTAATTTACACTCAGCTGTGACAGTGCTTTAACTTCACTTTTGCAGGAGATGTACAAATATGTAATACCTTCTAACTCAAAATTGTAACTTCTCGGTGCATTTTCTTAGAAGGTCCGTTCCTACTATGCTGCAAGGCCTGCTAGGGTTGCTGCAGTTTTTCACAGCATCTTTTGCTGTTTGAACCACATTTCCCCACGTGTCTCACATCTGCTTACCAGGTTCCTGGATATCCTTGATGTAGTTTGGCCAGTCTGCTCTGCCTCTGGCTCTCCAGATACAGAATTCTCTTCCAAAATGGCTCTGTGTTATTCTTAAGAGTTTCTATTTTCAGTCATCCAACTGCCCTTACATACATATCTTCTGTGCCCAATTCATCTTGATAGCTCCAATATATTTGAGAAGCAAGCAAAATTTTTCCCTGATGTCTGGCTACCCTATCAGAAATCTAGACACAAGCCCTTGTAAATCTTTGTCTTGTGAAGTTTGTTTTCAGATATTTTCCAAATCCCTGCCTTGAAACCATCTGTATAAGAATAAAAAAAAAAAAAAGAAAACCATCCACTTCACACATACATTGGGCAGAAGCTCACAATTTTTTTCATCCTTGATAAAAATGGTATATGACTGGATTTTCTGTCAGAGTACTTCTTGCTCATTTTCACTGTTTTCATGCTGCAGAACTCTATGGCTAAAAATTAATTCTTTAGATAAAAAAGTAACATTCCTTTGCAGAGTCAGAAGCTTTTGTTAAAAGCTGTTTATGACTTTCTGCCCTTAAAATTACACAGACAACTCTATGACCATACACTCTTCCCAGTGCATGTTTTCATCCTTTGGGTAAGAGTGACCTTGACATAAAAGCTATGGAATATGTCTGTCTTCAGTGCAATGCCCCAGTTCCGTTTCAATTGTATCATATAATATACTTGCCTATTGATTTTAGTTATTCCATTTAAAGGCGTGAATATATTCCCTGATAGATGTGTTGGCAGCATTATGCTGAAATTTTCTTTTTATAGCACCTTTCTTCCGGAGCTGCATCAAGAGTTTCCCATGCATTCAAGATTCTTGGAATAAATATCAATAGATATTTTTATAATCTAATAAGAGAAATGAGAGAAAATAGTAATGAAAAGCATAAATATAAGTAATAAAATATATGTAAATAATATGATAAGAATATGAATTGAGAATGTAATGTAAAAAAGGAGACAGCAGTCAGCCTTTTTCTCTCTTCTGCATGTCCTTCTCCTGGCCACTGCTCCCTGGGAGTCAGATCTCGTTAGCATTGTCTCCACGCTGAGCCCGGCAGTGATCCCCCAGCTCACAGGGAGCCACGTCAGCATCTGGCATGGCACAGATCCCTGCTGTGCAAATGAGCTAGACAGGGGCTGGCAGAGGATGGCGTAAGGCAGAACTTGTTTGTTCAGGCACATTTCTACCACTTATCAGCCATGCCAGCTCAGGCAAAAGTTTCTTCATCAGCTGCGTAGACATGTCCTAGGCTCCTGGACATTATTTAATGCATGAGACTAAACAATGATCCTGTGGGACTTTCTGTGAGTTCAGACCTCAGTGACATTGTTTGTGCCTGCTTTTTCACATGAATAATACAGGAGGAAACCACTACTATGAAGATTTTAAACCAAAGCAGTATCAAGCCCAAAACAAAATGCGCTGGACGTTAGTCTGTTCTGTGGCATAACTGGCATACAGGTGAATCAGTCTGGAAACTGCTTACCATAAAAGAAGTTAGGTGACTGTAAAAAGAATGTGACATCATTTTATGCAAATAATAACTTGATGCTTAGAATGTGACTGGTATGTCATTATGAAATGATACAAACACTTAATTGATAGTTTGCTTCAATTGCTACGAAGGGCTGGCCAAAGATGGCTGGAAGACAAGCACATGGTCTCAGAGTTGCTGTCCAAGTTTATCTGACTTCCTACTCTTGCTTTATTTGTAAGACAGAAAACACTGACTTTCCTGGGGCACAAGTAAGGTGCAGGTCTTTCAGCATTGCTTGCTGATGGGCACTGAGAATTTCCCTGGCTGGCATAATGACCTGGAAACACTGTGGAGATCCTGAAATTAAGAAAGCAACAGATCTGCATAGGAACCCCACATTACATTGGGTTCTCAGTACATATGACTTTTCTCCTCAGTTCCATTGTTTCGTCCATCGTCCATTACTAAGAAGAAACTTTTGGCATCCTTTCCAGAGGAAAGCTGCCTTGTATTTTAACGAGATGCCCACTTTTGGTCTGAGGAATTGAAACCCCTGGGACACACCAAGCATGCACGCACCCACCAGCATGTCTAACTGCAGTCTGAAGAGCTGAATAGTTCCTTTTGCCTTGTAATAATTTCCCAGTGTGGCTGAGGAGCAAGCTAGATTGATATTAGGTTGAGTGGGGGGCCTGAGAACAGCTTGAGGGCTGAAGGCATGTGTAGGTTGGATCACAGGGTTTAGCTGTGTGGTGCAGGCCTTGAATAGAGAGGACACAGGGCAATAAACAGTTGATAAACAGTAGTCAAGATTAAGGTTTTTAAGCACCTCAGTGATCAACAAGTGGAAGTCTCATGGGAATTGAGAGGGTCTTGATGAGGGGAACATTGCAGAGGCCAAGGGCCACAATTCTTAAGGACTGTTGGCAAAGTACACCTTGATGCACTTGAGTGGTATCTTCACAGGGTAGCTGGCGTGTGCCTTGTGCTGGGGCTCTGGCCCACCCCTCACACAGGTGCAGGGCCCAGCCAGGCTGAACCGTGATCTCTGCGAGTGCCTGCCTTCTCTTATTGTAGCTGCAATACTGGGAGAGCTCTGCTGATCAGCAGTACGTTAGGCAGGCTGCAGAAAATGGTTCCAGTACAAAGGCTGGAGGTCATGTCTCCATACTGTCGTTAGCTGGGTGGGCAAGAGGAGGGCAAATTACTTGGAGAAAAGTTAAAATAATTTTCCCCAAGTCCTGATAAAATCAGATTCTGTGTGGGGTTTGTCAGCCTTTCTATGCCACTTACCCAGACCTGAAGAAGGGTTGTACTGTTTACACCTCAGTTATAAGTCACATAAGAATCAGTAGTTAGGGTTGTCCTTTCTTGCACTGCTTTGAGGAACCTCACTTCTGTCATGAAACTGCTCTTACCTTAGTTTTAAATTTCTTCTCTGACATGCCTGAAGTCAAGGAAAAAAGCCCAAAATCAAGGGTGATAAGAGCATGCTGTAAGTACTGTCCTCTGAAAAGTAAAATGAGCTTCCTCCTAAGATCAAGTAAAGATACTCTTCCAGCCCAGTTGTTCAGCAAGATGCTACCAAAATCCCACTTTTCAAAAGAAAGATGCTCCTTTGTTATTTTCAGGGAAAAAAATTTAAATATCCTTTCCTGAGAAAATCTGGAGAGCTTTTCCAAACTAGAGGAGCAAATCTGTCCCCCACAACACTCACTCAACTACTTTCAGTCCAGATGATTCCTTTTCACTAAAAATCTGAACATCTTTATTTAAAAGTCTTCTGAGGATGGATCTATCATGAAAGCAGAAAAGACATGAGAAGGAGGTTCTCTGCACATGTGGAAAAATGATCCAGAAGAAATTGGGGAAGAGAAATGTGTTTCAGTAAGAGGTTATATTACAATTCTCACATAAATTGGGTCTGCCAAGAACCTGTAAAGCAGAGTTCTACATGACAAACACATATAGGGAAAATCTTCATGTGTTCACATGCTTGGTTTAGTTTTGAATTGCCAGTGCAGCGTGTGTGCGTAGGAGAGAACAAGAGCACGCGCAAGTGAAAGCAGGAGAGAGTCAGTTTCTGTAGCTATGCCAGCAGGGCATGACTGTATAATTTGTAGTATGGGAAGAAGCTAGCACAGGAGACCTTTGCAATGATGAAATACCTGGGTTAAAAGACTGACACAAAGAGAGCACATAAAGAGTCAGAGTGAGGAGTACAGGAAGGCAAAGCATCAATAGGAGTGGTCCAGAGAGATAGGGAGGGACAGCACATAAAAGGCAGAGGAGAAAAGCAGGGCACCAACTAATGCCCAGTGTAAGAAGAAACACCTCAAAATTGAAGAAGATAGGAAACTTAAATGAGAAGAAATAATGTGAAGACATTGAACAAATACAAGGGACATAAAGCCGATTAAAAAAAAAAATTTTAGGTAAATTGGGGATTTTCTAGGGCGAGGACTTTTTGTTTGGGAGTTATTGCTCTTTTTGGCATAAAATGCACTATAGAGACAGAGAAGTGTCTACAGCCAGTACCGGCTGCTTGCTACCTCTCTTATGATTTTGGTTTTGGGTTTTTTGGTGTGCTGTAGTTCTTTTGATTGGTTAAATTCTTGCTTGGTTGCTTGGTTGGGTGGGTGGGGTTTTTTTAATTTGGACAGAATTTTTTTCGCTGTCTTGAAAAGCAGCTCCTTCTGGCTGTACCTGTGCACCCCTGTTAATGGCTAGTGTCCAAACTGTCCCATTTACTTCCCAAAAAAGAATCCAAAAAAGTTTCACAGATTTTGCCATGTTAAGGGAAATTCTCAGCTATTCCCTGAGCAGTTAATTCTCTTCACATCATTTGCAGGGAAAGATGAGATAGGGTGCGAATATCTTCCCTCCTAGTCTTGCCTGAGATATATCCATACTATTTTGTCAGGATTTCCATGTACAGATGAGATGTAAGCATGAAGGCTGCTGCAAAGGGAAGCACGAGCTAGAGAAGGGAAGTAAAGAGCCAGGCAGAAGAAAGATGCACAGATGAATGACACAAAGCAAGGGCAGTCGGGAGAGTCTACGAAACGTGGAGCAAAAGTAAAGCAGAATACAGAATAAAAACTTGATAGGTAGAGGAAATGAAGTGACATGCAAACTGCAAATAGAGCAAAAATAGAATTGAAAAGGAGAAAATTAGTGAGAAAATTAGTAAGCAAATGAAAACTTAACAAAATTTGGGCAAGAAATCTAGAATAGTGGGAAGAAACTAAAGGAAACTCTAGGGAAAACTAGAGAAAAGTAGAAAAAAAATAAGTAGAAGAAAAGCAGAAATAAGCCAGAGAGTATTTTTTTAAAGAGTAAATATTGACTGAAGTCAGTGTCCTGTTATTTATAGGTGTTGTTAGGGAAGAGATGCACGATATATTTATGAAACACCTGGGAGGTTGGACACAAATGATGGAAACAGGCACTCCTTCTGGAAGACATTTTTTTTTTCTTAGGCCTTTCATGAACACGCAGTTAGATCTCTGTAGCTAATTAGGCTGCTGCATTACTGATAGAGCATATTGACATTGAAAAAGAGTGGACAGGAGGCACAACAGGTTCAGTGGCATGTATATAAACATTTCTAGCTACATGGGAAAAAGTTCCAACCCTCTCCATGAAGAAAACAAGTCATGACCTTTGAGAAAGAAGCAAGAGATAGGTCTAAACTGCTAGATTTTTATTCCTGTCCAACAGGATAGAAAGGGGTGCTATGGAAATCAGAAATCTGGCTTAGTTTCTTGAACTCCACTTCTATGTGTACACACCTCTGTTTATTTTACCACAATGGTTCAGGTATTTGGGCTTTTCTTGGATCAGTTTCTAACCAGAAGCATGTCCCGTTATTCTATATACTTTTTACCCAAGTTTCGAAGCATTACCTGGATTAATATATATAGAGCCATTGACTTTGCTCATGTGTGTAAGTGCTTACCTTTGTTACTAAGGCCTTCTAAATGCTTTAATTCACAGAACAGATTGTTCTTTTGGTGTGAAACCATACTTTTTGTTGGTTAAACACTAGCAGATGGATGGACTTTAAACATGTTTTAATAGGGACTGTGAAACTGCCCTTTTGTTTTACATTTTCTTGTACTTGGATTGTGCCTTTATTCCTCGTATTTACTATTCACAGTATTTAATGTAGATAGTTAAGATGCTTATAAGAGAGAGTCAGGGAAGAGTTTAACCTCTGACAAGGGCAGCATTTTAAAATTCAAATGTAAGCATTTAGTTTAGGGGAATCTGTTTCTACTTTCTTGATGAACCCTTAAAAAAAAATTCAGGTTAACTACATACAGCAAAGCCATGACATCAGCCTTGCCACAAAAGGCCAAATCCTGCAGATCCCTATTTGCATGAGAAATTCTTCAAACTGTTGAGTCCTTTTCAAGTGAAAGCAATACACAGGTGATTTTAGGATTTGCAGAATTTGGCCTCCAGCTAATCACTTGGCAAAGTTGTGCCTCCACAAAATTTGTTTTCTCAAGTAAAACTTCCTAAGTGGTTTTTGATTCCTTCACAGTAGTATTAAGCTCCTTTAAGAAAAAAGACTGCCAGGTAATGAACTTCCCTGGGATTCAGAATGTTTGCTAAAATGATAACAAAAAGGCCCTAATAGCTGAGTCACGGAAGTTAGAAACCCAAAGTTTTACAACAGTGTAACTTAGAGATTAATGAATTAATCTAATTTCCTCTATGGATTTGAATAAATGTAAAAACAGAATTTGTATTGGACAAGATGATTTCAAATTGAATGATAATCTAGTCACTTTAAATGGGCCAAATTCCATAGCCTTACCAGAGGATAATTCCCTATGTTGTCATTTAACATCAAAGGAGTATTACCTGACTCAGGGCTGTAGCTCTGTAAAAGATGTTATTAGAGCTGACATTTTTATTTGCTTCCAGAAGTATTTTCAGAAGTGAAGCAAGGTTTCCCTTTCCTCTGTTGGAAGCAGAGAGGGATTCTTCTTTTCCAGCTTGTTTGATAAGAAGTACTGTACCACACCACTGTCTCTTCTTGCTTGTTACAACAAGAATGTCTCCTGCTGCTTCAGCAGATATTTGAGGGCACTGCGTGTGTCAGTCTCTCCAGGGATCCTCCTGCAGCCACTAATGTCACTTCATACGGCTCCACTGCATTTCAAGACAACACAGTATGGAATGGCATTCAGGATCCTACCAGAAAGGAGCAGATAAAACCCGGAGAGAAGGCATTCCTCAAGGAAGGTTCACACCAGAAAAAAAAATAAAACAGAGCTACTGTAGGTCAACAGCAGAACTACAACTGTTCACAACTCCACGGCATCTCTATCCGATTATCCCAAAGGATTTGGCAAATGCCCAAAAGGAATGATATGGTTGTCTACTTTTGTAGGAAGAAACAAAACTGCATAAAGTTAATTTCTTTCAATGACAGACATCTGTGATTTTTTACTGGGTTTACAAATGAAATGTGTTCCAAAAGGCTGGGGGTAGCATTATAGTCCTGAAGCCCTACGTCTGAATGTTAACTATTATTTTATTCTGAATGTATTTTCACTAAATCAGGTTTCTGATATTGTATGAGCTGAATTAGACATCTTAATAGAAAACTCTTTGTGATACAAGAATCCTCTAAAATAACCTGAAAATAGCTGCTCCACGTTTCATAACGCCAAAATTTTGCAGGCTGATGTCTCTACTGCTCTCCCCCTCTTTCACTGTTCCCCCCACTAATTTCTATCCTAGATGCAGCACTAAATACCTCCTTATCCAAGACCTATGCTTCTTCCACCTTTGAAGAGGAAAGGAAACCTTTATCTCGAAATACGTATTTTTGGTTGTTTGGTTCTTAATGTGTTTCAAGCTGTTTCAGATTAGTCTCGGAGGCCTAGGTGGTATACAGAACAGAAGGCAGGTGAGACAGTTCATGATAAATGAAATTTATCTCATGAACATCAGCACCTCATTTGTGTACAAGTGTGTTTTTCCCGTTGCTGAGTTAATTATTCTTGGTAATAATATTGAGTCAGACACATATCATTGCAGACAAACCCATGTTATTAATGCATTTTCACTAAAGTAATCCTTGCCACGGGCAAGATTTTAACCTTCTAAGGGGTTATAAGCTGCTCATGCACGTAGTTGCTCTTCCCAAGGAACAGACAGTGAACAAACTTAAACTTGTAGTTCTCATCTCTGGGGAGGAATAAGAGACAGCCACAACCATTTTAGTTTCTCTGAAGATTCTTTGATACAGATAAAGTTCTATGTAAAGATCATTTAAGAAAGAAATCCTGGGTTAAACAACACTTCTTTCTTAAAGTCACTGCAATTTCTTTATTAGGTACAGGAAGAAAGAAAAACACCAGCTCTTGTTCACGAAGGAGATAATCCCAGCTGTCATGCAGCCGCTCAGGGGAGTTGAGTCCTGTTTGCTCCAGTGACTAATTCCAGCTGAACAGAGCACATCGTGTCTCTGTCCTCTGTTTGAAGGACCTTACCACCCAAACCCTGGTATCTCTGTTTTTTCCTTTCCCTGCCCTGGTGGCTGGCAGTGCAGCTGCCTGCCTCTGGAACGCAACCCAGCTGCCCCAGCGCTGAGCACCGGCGGCTTAAAGCGGAGTCACGGGCAGCAGTGTTACAGAACACGCTCTTACTCAACACAGCACTTCCCTGCGTACCCTGGAATTAGTGCTGCTTACTTTTCTGACCAAAAGCCTGTTTTTACTGTTGTTAGCACTGTAGAGCCAAGGAGCTCCGAGAGGGCCAGCTGGCTTCTATTCTGTTTTGTACATCATCAACCAAATTCTCAGCTAATTTCCTATTGTGGAATCTTTATTACCAACAATGACCTATGAGGCAGAATGAATACTTGTTACTTTCAAATCTTGTGTGGAAGCTGTAGGTTGCCAGCTGGGACAAAATGGATTTCTGACCTGTAAATTTAGCAAATATGATAGGAAAGTAATTGAAAATGAAAAATAAGGATCTTCATTTTGTACCTGCTAAAGACTAACTGAATTATAAACGCATTTTTTAAAAGTGTTCTTTTCAGTTTCGTGTGAGTGCGTGATTTTTCCTTTTTTTTCCTTTTGTGTCTTTTTCTGTCAGATGTTCTTTAAGGCTCTGTTAAGTCTCTTGGTTTCAAATCACGTTGAAGCATATAGTTTTGTTAACCCTAAAACTGGAATCCTAGAAGTGTCAAAAATGAGACTGGCTTAAAAATCTTAAGTTCCAGAAAAAATAAGATGGAATTTTTAAAATTCTAATATTTTATCCCATTTATGTTTTTAGATGTTACAAATGTGAGCAGTAGAAATGCACACAAAGAAAAAGCAGCTTAAAACGGTCATGGGTTCATTCATGTCCAAGAATGGCAGTTATAAAGGAAGAAGCAAATATTGAAACTCAAGATAAAATCTTGAGACTTTTCAAAACTGAGCACCACCATCCCCCCAATCCAAAGCAGCTCTTGTTCTGGAATTTGGGTTGTAAATCTCTACTAAGAAGGTTGAGCAAAAATACAGCACAATGGTGTCATTTCTGTAAAGAAAAGTTAACTTTAAAAACATCCTGAGAGCAAAGCCACTTACAGCTCAGCAGCTGGTATGAAAAAACCTGAAGCACTGGAAGACTTGCAAGTGCAGATTAAGGTATACTTCTCCTAGCCAATTTTGTCTCCGTGTCTCTTTGCTCAGTGTATGTCCTTTTTGAGGTGAAGACAGTAAAAACCAACTGTCTCCTTACACTTTGTCGAGGTCAACAGTAGTTTTAAATGTGAAAGGACTGACGAACTTAGTCCTTGTCTGAGTAGCCATTATAGCAAGACCTGTTGACTGTATAGTTCCTTACCCTACACTGATATTTTAGGAACTCCAAAGAACACTTTAAATTATTCTGAGATGAATAAAATCATAAAGAAGAAAAGCATGTAACTGGAAAGCATCAGTCCTAGTGGAGAGTGGACTAAATTAAACCTATGCAGGAAAACAATTTAAACTGTTCTGTTTAAAAACAAAAAAACAAAACAAAACAAAACAAAAACAAAAAAAGAAAAAAAAAGAAAAAGAAAAAAAAGAAAAAAGAAAAAAAAAAGAAAAAAGAAAAGGGGGGGACATTTGCACAGTTTGTAACCTATAGAACAAAACTCTATCCCAGGCAAGGATCCAGTGGCAGGAAATATAGTGCAAATAGAATTGGACTCGAGGGGTAAACAGGGTTGAATTCAATTTGTATTAGAAAGCTCATAGTAGCTCTAATTCTACAGAAATCACAGCCACTCAACATAGTAAACAGCCTACAGGTAGAGATCCTAGTGCAGCTTCAAAAACAACAAGAAAAGTGGAGATCATCTGAATGACCTCTCTACCCCTGCAAAAAAAAGCACTGAAAATACATCACTGTTGTACTGAGGAGTAAGTGCTCGCTCAAAGAAAGCATGAAAAGTGCATAGATCTACAGGGCATAAGTTTTTCCTAAGTAGTGCCTCTCCAAGGTGTAAAATACCTTTTCAAGAACTACTTATCTATTGTTAAAAAAATGAGCTACTTTTGCTGATACAGAAGCCCATTTTATCAAAGCTTTTGCTGAAATCCAAATAAATTGTTCTGTGTGAACTTTTGTATTTTTATCAGCTTTGCAAAACTCTAAAAAGATAAAGTCAAGATAGAAGACTAATCAAAAAGAGGGAGCTTTTTACCATCCCTAGATGCAGTGAACTAACACAAAGTTAGTAAAACTAACGTGTGGAAGTAGTTTGCATAAAATTATTATCAGCAACTTTGCTCAAAACACAGAGAAAATTTTTTCTGAGAGTCCAAATGCCTGTTACATTTCTGAGAATGATTTTATTCCTTTACTATCCCATTTGCTCCACTTACTTTTGGCTGGAATGTACAGAATGGCTAACTTGTGTGCTGAGTGCAATCTTAAGCCAAACCAGAAATAACCTTTTTTGACAGCTGCTCCCTTGAGTTTTCCCTCCCAGATCTTCATACCCATAGAACCTGAGAAGTTGAAAAACTTAGATTGCTAGGTGTTCTTTCAGGTTGAACTCCTGAAAATTATTTCAGGGAAAACAAAATTAACATACTGTGTTAATTTCATTTCAGAATACACAACTTTTTTGAAAAAGATGAACAGAAAAAAGTTACAGAACTAGCCCATGTTTGAAAATCTTTGAATTTTTGATGCCTTTGTCACATACTCTACCTTTAACTTGATGAGAAATTATCTCTTTCCTGAGCCATCCCTAGATGCGTTTGCAGTTGCTGTTAGGTGAGAAAGGTGCACTCTGTTTCCTCCAAAAACAGAATTACTTTCATTTCTTGGGTTTTTTCTTGAAATTAAAAGAAAAACAACTTAAAGACCAAGAGAAAAGTGTAAAAGTTTTGTTTACATAAATAAAATACCCAAACCAAAACTAATATATGTATATAAAGTAAATAAACATAATCTATAACCATAGATGGTGTTATAATTTGGTACTTACCTGCATTTTCATCTATATTTTGTTGGAGAGAAAATAGGAAGCTGCACCAAGAGATGTAGCAGAGCTGCAGCACAGTGTCCACAACACCCTTCTCCAGAAGCAGTTGAATACACAGCAATTCCAGGCTCGATCCCTCATAATTACATCAGGTGTTACCATTAGTTTGCAAATCATCAGCATACAATATTTTAGTTTTAATCAAACACTAGCTATTGATTTTAATTACAAAATGGCTCAAATTTTGAGTAAAGAATCCAGACTTCAATTGCCAGTGCAAACCTACATTTTCTGTGGCAACTGCCGTTCTCCACAAGGGCAATAAGGAGAACTCCAAAAGGCAGTGGAAGAGCCCCTTGCCCAGTATCCCTATCAAGCAAGCCCATTTTGTCCTTTGGAATAATGCATTGTATGGTATTTTCTGCCTTGTTTGGTATTTAGAGTTGGAATTTATTGCCAGGCTTCCTGGCAGCAAGCTGTGCAGGTTGCAGGCGGAGGCTGATGGAGGTGAGTGAATTAATGTGGTGGCTGTTTGGAATGTCGTCCAGCTGCCAGGGAGAATTATGTTTGTTTGCCTTTGGCACAAGTGTGAAAGGAACAGCCGCAGATTTCAGAAGTGTGAGTCTACATTTTTATATCTCACACTAATGAATACATTTTTTTGTATCCTATACATTTGGGGAAATAGAATTTATTTGTAGATTTTATTTACCACTTGTGTGGTAGAGAAGGAATGTTTCCTCAGAGACTGAACTTGTACTTTAGAAAAGAAAAAGCAAAAAAAGAAAGAAAAAGAAAGAAAATACCTGACTAAGCCAAAACAATGTCAGTAAAAGTTATCCTAATTTCACTATTTTTGCACCTATATCTAAAGTTAGATCATAGAATGAGGAATTTCAGCAAGATTTGAAAATTTCTTCATGTAAGATTGTTTTCATGGTGCAGAAATGTCACTGAAAGACATAACTTTGTATTGTTTCCTGCTGGAAGTTTATTTCTTCCAGTCAAACCTTTCCTTTACCTATAACCTGTCAGTTATCCCTACCCCAACCCCTGTGCTATCAACAGAGGGATGATAATGCTATTTGTAATGTGCTCTGATGTGAAAAGTGCTATGGAAGATTGAATTGTTGTTGCTGATAGGACCAGAAATTTCCCCAACCAGATCTGTCAATAGCTGACACTAAAACAACAAGGTACAAAGTGCATTTGAAGACTGTCAGACACCATTGCTTTTTTGTTTTCTCTAGCAAACTATTCCTTAGATAACTGACTTGACCTAGAGTTGCTTAAAAAGATCAAGTGCTCAAAAGATCAAGTGTCTCAGAAAGAAAGAAAAGGCTGGAAAGAATAATATTAGTTACTCCATACTATGTAAAGCCTAATGATCTCTTGTCCCATTATAGTAAGTAAATAAAACTGTCACCTATACCTCTTCTGCTAGTCTTAAAAATATAGAAAGGAAAACAACTTTTTAGTTTTGGTACAGTAATGATCCACAAATAATAATTTGCAAAATTATCTCTTTTTAATAATTTGCAAAAGTCACACTATAGGACAGATTTTTAAAAATACAATAATGAATACCTATGCCTAGTATCTTAGTTTCTATGTACAGGCATGTAACTTACATGTATAATCAGAAAAACTGTGCTTTCAAATAAGCTTTGCAATTTGATTTTAATGATTCTGAATTTATTGTCTATATGTTAATTGATTGTTGTCAAGACTGCAATATTCTATAGCATACTTCAATGATTATTTGAGGAGAAGCAAATATATTAAAGAGAAAATAATTTGTTGAGTCAATATTCCTCAAATCTATGTTTCATTCTAACCATTTAAAGAAAAATATTTACAATCTTAATCAGAGCCCTTCAAGGAAGCAAGATGTTTTAAGTGGCATATCCAGCCGAAGAAAGAAAAATAGGTGTAAGCTTGCAAACAAGACTATTTTCTGGTAGGATGAAGATGTGAGATGTCACTTTGGAGATGGGATTAGGAACGAAGAGGCAGAGACAAGAACAAGGAAGAAGGAAAAGGGGGGAACAACAAGAATAAAAAGAACAATAGAAAATAGGGAGTGGAGGGTAAAGAATGTGACAGAGAAGACTGAAAATAAGAGTCAGTGGGGATAGAGAAAGAGCACAAGAAGCCAAGGGGTGAGGTAGAGCAAGAGCTACAAAAAATGAGGGTAGGGTGAAAAATCTGTAAAGGGAGGAAAAGAATCTCACATGAGTGCTAAACTTAAGGAAGAATGGCAAGTCCCTCCTGGATGAATCAATGCTTCCCAATTACCCACATGCAACCCCTCTGAGTTGCATGTGGGTAATTGGGTGCACAGCCACAGGATCGTGGCTGCACAGCCTTGATGCCAAGACAACTATTTGGAGCTGTGGTCCAGTGTCGGAGGGAGCAGAAAAGATGGCAGTAAGAGTCCTGTGGCAGGGAAACCTCACTTCTCCCCAAGCTAAGCATTCCTGCCAACAGACCCAGCTGCAGCTGGCTATGGCTGGAGTCGCTCGGTACTTGCTCTGCACGCAGGGTGAGCGACCCAAGAGCCCCGGGGGTGCCGCAGGCAGCCAGACCTCTACAGCTTCCCCTCTGCTTTGCAAGCCAGTGCCTGGGGGACTGAGGGTAGAATGGTATCTGAAGAACAGAGCAGCAGGAAAAATAGGGAAAAGGAAAACCAAAAGAGGGCAAAAGAGGGAAGAGAGTGAAAGAGGAAAGCAGTTAGTGGTCATGGCCTCTTTACAGCAAGAAATGACTCGTACTACATACATAAGTGATCCCTATGTGAACTGTGAGCGGGAAAGGCACAGCAAGGAGCCTGCTGTTGATCTCATGAGCTGAGTAATATACATGAAAGCACAAGAATGACTTATTTCTGTGTCAAATCCAACCACTCTTAAACATGGAAATACTTCTGCTGGGACAGTTCAATAGCATCTATACACATCAGTTCCTTTCTGATCAGCTTTGACCTTTTCCAGAAGGCAAGCCTGGATTTATCTTCTTTATTTTGCCAACATGGCTGTATTTTTCAGCATAGTAATTAGTTGAGTCAGTAGAGCTCTGGGAATAGACTTCCAGCTGACATGCGCTCCCTCTTCTGGTTGGCATTTGCTTCTACACACCGAGGTCAAAGTAAAGACAAATTTGGGTCCTCTAGCTTCTTAAAAAGAAAGAGCCTTAAAACACTCTGTTTACTCAGTTCTGATATGACTTTGAGATCTCTGCTGCTCACTGTCCTATTGGACCAAAAGGTTATGAACATTGATGCACCTGTGCCTTTCAGACACAAAGATTTTACCATCCATTAAGTCTATTAACTGATTTGTTTTTTAAAATAGTATTTCTATTGTTTTACTGATATGAGCATGCATTAGTGCCACTGTTTTCTTCCCCACAATGAAAGGTCACTCATGCTCCCTCACACAGCCATTCCCAGCTGAGCTCTTGAACACAAGGCAAAGTTTGATTTTGGGGGGATCTGATACATGATTAGAGGGGCAGTATTGCAGGAAGTCTTGCTCGTCCACCTCATTTGAATACACAGATAGTGGGAAAACACAATACAAAAATATATCCTTGGTGAAAGAGCTCAGTCTAAGAATTTCTGTGAAAAGCATTCACTCCTTACTTTGGCTGTGGCCTGTTGTGGCATAATCATGTGAGCAAGTACCTACAGTTGGTAATGGAGTGGCGCAGTTCAGAGGGCCAAAACCTGCTGCCTGCAGAAATGGGGTTGTCAGGGCTGGCTCAGCACTGGTTATTGAGCTAAACTTGACAGCAATCAACTCTTGAATTCTAATCTTGTCTCTAACACCGACTCCTGGTCAAAATCAGTTACGATCTTTCTGATTTGCTTCCACATCTACAGAGAGGGAATAATCCTTGCTTATAATATTTACCAGGCACACTGAAGCAGATCTTCAGCATTTACACCTCATATCATCTGTTAAACTGCCTCTACTTGACTGGGGACTGGGTCACACCTCTTTGGTTCTACCACATAAACATTAAAACTTAACCATCATCTGGTCTTCAAAAAGAGCAGCTGCAATTCCCTGCCTTTTTTTTTTTTTTTTTTTTTTTTTTTTTTTTTTTTTTTTTGGAAAGTAACTATTTGAAATATTGTTCTAATAAAAAGAACAGAATAAATGTCTACTTGGCCAGTTCTTATGTCAAGATCTAGGACAGATTGCTGGATAGTATTTAACATTCAGAGTGGAAGTATTATTTGGCCCTTAGGCAAAATGTACCAAAAACTTGTCTAGGGTCATGCCAAAAACAAATGATGAAGAAAGCAAACATTTTTTTATTTTAAATATATTCTTTGAGTTTTTTCAAATAGAGAGACTAAATTTGGACCATTGTCTTGGAAATAAACTCAGAGAAAATTTACATTTTTTTTCTTGTTCATCAATTTTCTAAAGATTCAAATTTAAAATAATCTGTCAATTTCTATTTCCTCTTCTAGAATTTTGTCTTTACTGGTTTTTAATTTTTTTTACCATTTTCACAGTTCAGTGCTTGCAGACAGTAAAGCAGCTCAACAAAATAGGCACCCACTAATATTTCCAGATCTTTTTCAACCCACAGGCAAAGCTATATTCCATTTGTCCATAAGAATGTCACTTAAACTTCTGGGGATTTCTTAGGGGTTTTTATTGTATGAAATCAATATTCAAATATATATATTCATTTAAGTTAAATTATCAGCTAATGCTTGCTAGAGCTTACATCAAATCTGGAAAAGTTGATTTTTATAGTATAAGCCAAATGGAAACGTAATTTGTGTGAGATTTGGTTTACTATCATTGTCCACCACATTATTGCAGAACAAATCAGCACATTGCTAAGACAATATTTGTGGGACACAAAATGCTCAAAGTACACAAAAACATTTGTTGATTATGTGATACAGATGTATCTCAAATGCATATGGTATCTAAATATCTTTCTGGCAACACTGTCTTTTTTCAGAGAAATAAACTGAATAATGCGTACTTTCATTTGAGACCAATGAAATAAAGCAGAGCTGATGGGGTTCATACTCTTTTCTGACCAAAATCCATTCATCTAACTACTTGCTCTGTTGGATACCCAATTCCTTGTAAACCCAAAGAAAAGCTGATACTTCAGAAACATATATCTTAGGCAAATATTTTATAGCTATAACACACAAACAACTCCAGTGACAGGAATTCTTGTGTCACATTATAGAAACCTGAGATATAAAACCACCACACACTGCCCTTTCACTTACATAATGCTTGCCCAAACTGCTTTGTGAGTGCCTGCTGAGTAGACTGTGGCCTCTAAGGGAACACCACTGGGCACAGGTTTAGAGAGTCCTGAGAGGCAGCAGAGTAGAGCACCAAGGCCTGTCACCTGCCTTGTGACCAAACGCACCACATGGGTCCCCTGGCACACCATTTAGCTCATAGTTAGATGATGTTCCAGAGGCGAAGCACTTGGCCAGCAGTGCTGCCCGTCCTGCTGAGAGAGGACCAGAGTTGCCTACCTCAACCTTAGAATGGAATTTCACTCAAAATGAGGAGGAAGGGCTTCACTTGTTGTGGTAACAAGGAAATTCATCTTGCCCATGGCACATCCAAGTTTAAATCACTGCTCTCATATTTGAAGCAGTGTCTGAAATGGGGATTCACCACGACAGGTATATACTTAGCCCCAGTTACGTGTCTGTCGTCTGTCTCCTTTGTGGATTCTCTTGCTTCCAAAACATGCTGAAAAGTCTTGATTTCACCCTGCATCAGAATGAAACCAAATGCCAAAACCTCAGAATTTTTCACGAAACAGAATCCTTGTTTCCTGGCCAGCCTTATTATTGAACCTTAATATGATACAACATGTGTCCATATTTGCACACATGGTCCACAGCCCTTACACATGTGTAAATCCTACTGAAGTCATGTATAAAGGATCAGGCTCTAAGGCTGTTATAGAAAAAGTTCATGTTTCACTGACTTTTTGGTATTCTTTGAAGATATTACATTTAGAGTAAATATAGAGAAGTACATGTTATATGCAAGATTTTCAGAGAACATTTAACTTCCACCCCAGAAGGTCACATCTAAGGCAATATGGTCTTGGAACAAGTTCAAAGTTGTCACACTTGATAAAAATAGCTTAAAGGGCACATAACTGTGCTGGAATATGGGAAAACAGTGGAACATGAGAGGGGGAATGATTGAAGGCCCCATTACTAATTATGTACATACTTTGTTGCTATTGAAAGCTAGGTTTCCAAGCATGTACATAGTACTTAAGTTAAATAGAAGTCCAAGCAATTAAAAAAATATGACCGCTTTTGCATTACTATATATAAGGAAAGAACCTTTTACAAATATAATTCCCTAGAATAAAGGAAAATCTTTTAAAAATAAACAAACAGACGATAACTGTGTCTAGGGTTTTTTTGTGTTTGTTCTTAGTTTCAAAATTATATTTATATACTTACATTTTTGCATTACTTGCTAGTAGTTTTTGTGTATTTTAATTGAAAATCAAAACATATATTTATTTGGTTAATGTAAGAAGCTACATTCACTTTTTTTCATGTCTCACTTCAAACGGCTTCAATTTTGTTAGCTTCTTCTAAGCTCCTAAAAGAGGGACAAATGTACACAACAAATTGAATCTCAGGAAAAGTTGAATCACACTGGAAGATGGGCTGTTATTACACAATACGTGGTACATTATAAATACAAGTTTACATTAAACTGCCTCTTGAAATACACATCGTATTGGCAGTAATCAGCCCTTAGGACTGTGTTCTATGTACTGGATACCTGTTAAACCACAGTCAACTCTCCTGAGGATGCTTCAGCCATACATTCAAGTGCGTGCAAAATCAGGTCCTAAAGCCCTCCTGAAAACTGATTCTCTTGCACCGAAGTCCCACTAAAGGGGAAGTTTTCCATGACTAGGACACTCAGTAAATCATGGGTCATATGTGTCCCACACACAAAGACACACCATACATCTTCTAGTTTAATGTTTTGATTTATTTTGCTATCATGTTAATTTTGCCCTTGTAAAGAACACGTCATGCAAATGAATCTTTTACTTTGCTTGTAACTGAGAAATTTGCTATATTTTGCAAATACTTTTTAATGATTGATGGCCTGGTGCAATCTTTGTGCCAAAACATGAAGAAAGCTAACGTTTAATGATTTTGTAATGCAAGACTCTTGACTTAGTTCTGCCCAGAATTACTACATGCAGGGCTCAGTCACGTCCTAATCCTATTCATCTCAGTGAGGCTCTTGATGATGAGGAAACAAAATTGCTACCTTCCATGCTTTGAAACAAATTTTTCACTCATCTGTATTCTTCCCTGTAGAGAAACTGTCTCAGATACAGATATTCTTGACCAGGTGTGGTCTCATAGGAGACTTATTTACATTACCATGGAAGGTAACCTATTTTACGGCAACAGTCTGCAAAAGGTATGTTCTGCGACAGCAACAGGTTTTTCTGCCATAGTAATGAAGTGCTTAAGAATTGAACATACCCTTCAACCAGAGAAAGACACCTGAAAGCAAAGGTGCCCCATGCCTCCCATGATGAAAACAGCTAACAGGAGGATTTTATATCTTTGAGGATTAGGAAGTAAATGATTGGAAAAAGGGCCTGAAAGCTGAACTCCAGGAGGTGCACTGGATACACAGAACTTTCTATACCCCCCTTTTAAAATGTATAACCATGGGGGAAGGTTATATTATATTGCAGCAGAGAAGCAACAATGTAATTTATGCTGCTCAGTTTAAAAGCGTCACATTTTTATACAATAACAAAAAAAGTAGAGAGTCTGAGTCATTAGAAAAATACTTGCACAGCTGGTAAATTGTATTTTTTATGGACCTTATACATGTGATTCTAAGCACTAAGTATACACATTATTAGGGTCAATCTAAATCCAGGCTGATGAAAAATCCAAAGTGTTGGAGGATTTAGAATCTTCCTGTGGATTTTGTTGTAGCCTCCACATCTATGCTTTCATTAAAATAATATCTGTTCTAACTTCCCAGGTTTTAAAAGGAGCTTTTACAACTTTAACCAGTGCACTGTCTCACAGACCGTACAGCCAACAGATTGAAACAATACTACCAGGATATATGGAATAACAACAATATTTATTCTGTATTTTTGTCTTCCTGGAATGGATTGACCACTGCTTCAGAAGCAAAGAATTACTGTGATATGGCCCTAGCTTCTCACTCAATTGGAGATGGCAATGTTTTAGTAGTTTTAGTGCTAACCATCTATGAAATAGCACAAAAGGCAGCACACCCCTGGAGAGCATGAAGACCAGGGTCTGTGTGGCTGTTACAACCCCGCTAAGAGGATTGTACTGCTCTGTTCTTTCATCTTTGTAAAGTAAGAGTGAAACAGTCCATCACAAAGCTGGGGAAAAAATTACTCATCTGCTGTCCATTCTTATTTTGTCTCTGTGTCTGGAAAGAAGTGCTTCATTTCTTACTGCATCTGGACAAAGATAGACCTACTGGAAGTGCTCCCAGCTCCCTGAAGATACTAGAATGTTTTGGGTTAAACTCATACTCTATTCAGGCTTGAGTTCACCTACTTTCACAGTCATATTTACACACCACATTTCTTTTGGCTGTATTTCTCTGTTGTCATGATATCCCTCTCTTTATGTAGTGTACAATTCTGAGAACTGCAGTGAACAGGAAGGTTTTTAGTCATCTTGCCAGTTCACATTATTTGCTGCTGGAAAGCCCTTGAGCTGCTAAAGATTGGAAGGCATGCAATTCTCCATGAGCTAATGCCCATTGCTTTTATCTCAAATGGTTTTAAGGGCCATCCAAGTAATGCAAACTGGATCTCCATTACTCCAGTCCAATGAATTGGATCTCATTGAAAGGATTTTGCTACCATCGTTTCTTCCAGTGCAGCAAAACTAAAAGCTGCAGTCAGGAATTGAAGTAATGTTTTACAGCATACTACACAAACTCAGAACAAAAAGATGATCCCTGCCTGAAAAATATACAACATAAAGGTGTCACTTGGCTTTACGCTTTGCCCAGATGTAGCAGTTGGCATGGGTTTGTACATCAGCTTTGCTACATGAAAAATGGTTGCACCTAATTACATCCTAAGGTAACAACATGGAGATGTGACAGATGGATGGGGAGCCCAAGGCCATAATCATATGACAGTGATCCATCAGACAGGGGGGGTATCAGTTCCCTTGCTCCTAGCTGTTGTCATGTTGATAGACATCCTGGTGACAGTGAATTTTATAGAAAGGAGTTGACAAAGTATAGTGAGGGTTTTCAGAGCTGTTTAAAACATGTCCTTTCCATGTATGAAAGACTGCTTAGGTGATAACATGCACAGGGTAAAAAAAACTTGGTGTTGGGATGGTTATTTGCATCTCTACCAGTGCAGAAGGGCCTAGGTATCTGCAAGAGTAAAGGAGGGAGAGTAAGGATAATGTGCTTGAAAGAAATGCAAAGCATTGAAAATTAAATCCTTCATCTCTATTGTGGTAAACTCAAACAGCCTAATGGAGAGGAGGTTAGTACTTTGTATAGAAATGGTATAGATTTGCAATAGTCAAGTGCTTTAGAGAGGATGCTGTTGTACATCAAGACATGAGCTGATGAGAACATGAATTTTGTCTTGCTAATTAATAGCAGCTGTTCTGCTTTCAGAAGTTTTCCATTTGTAAAGTCTAGGTTGTTGAGAATTGAGAATTTTGAGAATTTCTTTCCAGCTTCTCTGAAAGAAGTGTTCATCATTTCTCAGTATCAAATTTGTGTGCCTGAAAGGAGCAAATACACTCTCCTATGAAATACCACTATTTCTCCCTTTTCACACAGATTTGTTTCTTGTTGAAAAAGAAACTGTGTGAAACATGAGAGAAAGCAGAGGTATGAAGAAAAAATAGCCTAAACAGACTCAGTTTTCCCAGGTAATTTGTGACCAGATTTAAAATCAGCAGCTGTCTTCTGTTAAGAGAATATCTTAGAATACTAAATTGTTAGGCCTAATTTGAATTTCTAGAAATGTCACGTGTTTGTCTGAAAACACAGTCAAGGTTATGACAAAACATGTGGATGAAAGAACGAGACCCATTGCTGCAAAGCAGGTGATTCATGTAGCGTCAGCTTTTCAAACAAAAACTAAAAATTAATTTTGGAAAGTTCTTTCCATCTTATAGACTTGCTGGTATTTGTTCTTAGGCATGAGATATCTATGGAAATCTTGAATAAACTATCAGAAACATAGTGTCTGGATGTAAGCAAGCTTTATTTTTGCAGCCCACATCACAAATGTAAACTGCTGATAGACCAAGTTCATTGTATTCACTTCATTTCTCATACAGACCTTGAAAATTTCCAGTATCAAGCAAGATTCAGAAAAGAGTGAGAGCCATCACTAATAAAAGATTTTGCAATATCTTACACTATATTTCAATAATCTCTCACTATAAACATTCGCACACTTTATAAAAACAGTCTTTCAAATTTTGGCTACCATTAATAACCTGGGGTAAGTCAACACTCTTCCCATCCTTCCAGGTTTTAGATTATACAGAAAAAATAGTAAGTGTATATCATGTAATTGAAATGGCATCCACACCATCACATCCATCATCTTTGGACAAACAAATGCTATTAATCTGTAAAGAAATGTTCCCTGTATTATGGCTGGATGATATAAAATGCCTAACAAGAAGTATAGCAAGAAGTTCTTTGCATCACATCAATGCATGTGGGACACAACACATCGGAAATCAACACTAATTGATAGTGTGTTTCATAAAAGAATGGACTGACAAAAAAAAAACACCAAAACAAAAGTAAGTCCTTGGAATGAAATGCAAGATACACAGTCCTGCCTACTCAGAGAACTTAAGATTGAAGGGAGAAGTTTCAACTTTCTGCAACTTCCAATTCATACCTAGGTTGCTGTTGTTAGCAACACTGAATCTAAAATGTGGGCAGGAAATTCCATGAATGAAAAGAAAAAAAGATGGAAAGCAAGCAATTGATAATGGCTGCTGAAACAGCAAGAAGCACTCACTCAAAAGCAAAAATAAATACAGACCGTCTCACAATTTGCAACCAAACCAAAAATGTCTCAAAACTGCAATGTGATGAATAGACTCTAGACCTTGTTTTTCAGGGGCAGAGGGAGTTCTGAGAAGTCATTCTATCAGAAGTGGGATCCTTGCAGAGCTTTTATAGTTATTGATTTTTGGAGAGGTGTGAAACAGCTACTTAATTTCCTGGCAAAATACATCAGAAATTCATTTAAAGCTAACATCTGTAAGTTCTTGGAGGGAAAAAAATTAGCTTACCTAAGGCCTGTAAGTTACATGCTAGGACAAAGAGCTAAAAAAAGTTACCAAAACTTCTGGAAATGACAAAAAGCCTCCCTCTTATAGAAGATCAATGTGTCTCAATTATCTGCTTTCCATATTTTCTCTTTAGTCCTTTGTCCTTTTCATAGTCTGATTTCAATTTATACAGGTTGATTTCAATATTAGGATCCATGTTTACTTATCTATAAAGTCCAAGAAACCCAGGAGATCAGCCCTGAAATATTAAAGATTTTATTCACGTGGATTTGTGTCTGCCATTCAGGTGCCAAGGGTGACTTTGTGGAGCTGACACATTTTCTTGGCTTTGCAGTTTTTTTGCTGTCCAACATGCCTGATATTCATTAATATCAGCTCTACTATACGTAAATCAAATCTAAGATCATTTTTGTCCACATGATGAAGAAATTTTAGAACAGACTTCAGCTTCTGCAGGAATGTTCCTGGTACAGCTGCAGGACAAGCCAAAGAAAGGGCGTCACAGACTGTTATAGTTTCACTGAAAAACTCACTTTGATGATAAATATTGAAAGGAACTGGATTTTAGCATAATTCCAGCAAAAAGGTTCCTGAGCTTTGCCATTTTTATCTTCATCCTCTAAAGAACCAACAAATGACACAGAAAGATGTTGGTTACTTTTAAACTTTTGATAACATAAAAATTTTTACTGAAGAAAAATTATAATAGCAGAATATGTATAAATATTTACTTGAAATATATTGATAGCATATTTATGTATTTCATATTTACTGAAAATCATTTATAGATACAAGTACATATAAAATCATAGACTTGTAATTTTTTGTAAATGCAAATATGTAAATACCAGAGAAAAGTGATCATTTAACTCCTGAAAAGCAGGAGTATTTTAAAAGACTGCATGCTAGAAGTTGTCTTTAGAAATACAAATTTTGCAAGAAGAGTATATCAACAGTCTAGCAAAACCTGTGTGAAAGTTTAGTGCATAAATCTCCTCATACCCAGAGGTGGTAATAAGTTACATGTTTCTCTACATATTCAGTTTAAAATTGTCAAACATATATTTCATGTACTGGAACCAGAAACAACATCTTCTTGGCTGACTTTTTGATGTATTTCATAGTTAGGTGTAGAAGTCAAAGATACCACTTTCTACCCAAAGGATACATAAATCCTTCAAGCAAATCAGAACAGGTCAAATATCACTATATACCCTAAAATTTCTGTACTGCAAGGTAGGTAATTGTTCTCCTTTGTTACCAATTCATCAAAAACTTGAAAACACTTTCCAGTTTTAACTTTCCTGGTTAGACAGCCATGCTTGCCTCTCATGATTTACCTGAAAATTATACTCCTAGACAACTAAACTGTACATTTCCACCCTGTTCGATTCAGGTTTCTTATCTTGTCTTTCATTCATTCTGGTGTGTGAATAAAATTCAGGACCATGCATTCTGGAGATGTAATACCACCTTTTTATTTGGGGTTTAATAGTTCCCAAAGCAACCAAATGTATGTACAAAGAACTTATGCATGCAGGCTACATTTTAAAACACCAGCTACTGTAGCTAAATCCTTACATTTGAATGCACCATCACTGTCTGGACCAAACTGTTTCCAACCCAACCCTGCTCACCTGGGTTAAACTGGTTGTTAGTCCATTGCTCATCCTTGAGAAGAGGGGGTTGGACAGATCCCCATTAACTCAGAGTGAGCTCTCACCCACAGAGGAGATGTCAGGCGAGACTGGTAAAGCTGGAGTCGGGTTAGCATCTGAATCTGCATAAATGTGCCCTGCTCCCCACTGCCCTGTGCATTCTGTCCCCAAACTGCTGCAGGGATTTAAATTTAGCAGAGCTGGTAAAAGCGTTTTCCTAAAAAGCCAGATGAGGCAGCAACGAGCTGGGATTATATATCAAAATCTTCCAGAACTTCATGACCTTTGATCACTAAATACTTTTCTGTTTTACTCAGAGTGAATGTAACTGTTTCAACAGACTCTGGCTCATAATCATAGTTACAAATAAGAAATTTATTTTGATCTTTTTTGAATACCAATTTTCCATTTTAAAGGTGCCACACAAATCTATTTACCTTAACACTTGAAAAAAAATATCACTTCAAGACTACGGCTGAGAGCTTTTTCACTATGATTTTCAAGCACATTTAGGGAATAGAAGAACAAATAAAACTTATGATAGACAATTGTTTGCACCTTAACATTTAGACTATACCAAAAATTCAGATTACAGTGGAAGCCTATGTACAATTTAAAAAAAAAAAATTTGCTTTTATTGTTCCCAAATTTCAAATCTATGTGTATTTTGGTGAACTTGAAAATAACTCCATAGTAATGTGGGGGCTATTATAGTAAAGAAGTGGCATGGCAATTTTTGTTTCCCAGTTTCTGATTGCTATATATGATTTAATAATTAGGTAACATGACATCAACAATAACCTATTTAATTCTAATAGTAAAACAGACTGATTTACATTGTTTGTTTTTGTTGATGTAATTTTTTAATGTTTGAAAAATACTAGAAGAGACATCTTTTTAGTCAATTTAGTTTGAGCTCAGGAAATTCCCAGTAAAAGAGAGAGGGCAAATCTTAATATGTTTATAGTATATTATTCTTATATATTACAATATATACACATTTATACACATATTTTACACCTATCTATAACATATTACATCATTTACTACAAGTGTAATCTGGAGTAAAAACAGAAAAAGGAACCAACAAGAAATTTTACAAACCAACTAGTTCATGTTTTAGCACCTAGAACAGGAGACGAGAAAGAAGGTTAAGTAATTTTTATTTTCCTCACAGGTATTTCTGAAATGTCTCTATTCATATTGATAATTTATGATTACGATCTCTCTCACACTGTCAGCCTCATGCTGTCTACACAACACCTCAGTAGGCTCTAAAGAATCATAAACCCAGCAGTTTTCTGCCACATGAATGGACTAAAGGCTTCTGGGACCAGTTGCCCATATCCGTGCTGCTGTACTTGGAGGCATTGGAGCAGAACAGACGTGGACAGCAGTTTGCTCAGAAACCCGGTTAAAGTATCCAGTGTCAGCTGAGGGACATTGTGAAGGGGGTTGGAGGACTAAAAACCTTTTTCCAGTTAAAAAAGAAGATCCTCACAGGTTGTCTCTCAACCCTTCTTGCCAATAACCTCAGATTGTCCTATGTCCTGCAAAGTGCCCAGGCCAAACTTTTAAAATTCTTTTCAGATGTCTATTTTCCTTGTTTTTCCCCTTGACTGCAGCCTCAGGTAGTTTGCCCTGGTTGATGCCATGCCTGAAGTGCTGTGTCCAGTTCTGAGGTTTGTTTCCAGCTGAAGAAAAACAAGGAACTACTGGAGAGGGTCCAGTGGAGTGCTATGAATTTGATTAGGGGTCTGGAGCAACTCACTGATGAGAAAAGGCTGAGAGAGCTGGGGCTGTTTAGCCTGGAGAAGGAAAGACTGAGTAGGAATCTTACCAATGTCTATCAGTATCTGAAGGAAGGGTGTCAAGAGGATGGAGCCAGGCACCTCCCAGTGGTGCCAAGCAGTAGGATGAGGGCAACAGGCAGAAAATGATGCACAGAAAGATCCAACAGAACATGAGGAAGAACTTCACTCTGAAGGTGACAGAGAACCCAGGGAACAGGTTGCATAGTAGAGGTTGTGGAGTTTCTTTCTCTGGAGATATAAACCCTCCTTGATGCAATCCTGTGCAGCCTGCTCTAGGTGAACCTGCTTTAGCAGGAGGGTTGAACTGGGTGATCTCCAGAGGTGCCTTCCAACCTCAACCATTCAATGATTGAGTAATTCTGTAACAGCCACTTGATCATCCTCTACCATTTCCAGATCTTCCTCATTTTTAAATGAACTCTATTTTTCCCCTCCATTTGCATTTCATTGATCCTACTTCTGTTGCAGAAAATGGGAAATAGGATATAGCAACAACAACACTGAAGGCAGAAACATATTGACAGACTCTTTTATCAATAAAAAGTACTGCAGGTAGATATGTTTCCTGAGGACCTCCTTGAAGTGCTGGTTTTTTTCATGTCTGGCCAAAAGTGACACAATTTTGCATACACTTTTTCAGTCTCCAGGTAAACTGTATCTACTTTTGTTACCTTTTCAGGGATTTCCAATCACTCAAGATTGAACAAGATTTGCATACCACTAGATCTGCAATTTTTAATTACACCTATCCTGCATGTTTCACTGAAGTGTTGAAATACTGAATAAATTGGACTAGCTCAAGGAGCTGACATTTCTAGAAGACATGCCCTCGTTGCTGTAGTATGCCGAAGTTCATTACTGCACACCACCTGTCTACTACCTGCAAATTCCCCGTGTACTCAGCTCTCATCCCTCTGTGCATCAGGGACCTTTATAACCTTCTCCAGATACTCTTGTTTCATGCCACCCATTTCCTTTCCTTCAAAGATTTATTCCTGCATGATCCCTTCCTTCCATTTTTTTTTCTATTTTTTTTCCTACTGTAGGAAATAAATTATTCAGGGTGTCAACACACTTGAACTAGAACTGAGATGGAGGTAGTTATAATGAAATGCTAATAACTGCCAGGAAAATTACAGAGCTGTTCTCAGCTGCTAGGTCTGCCAAGCAGCTGCCAGGAGCACTATGTTTCCCCTATTCTTCTTCTCGTTTACTGATTTTTCACCAAAATAGGGCGTAGTCCTTCAATTCTGAACTTTCAGAAAACATTCCAGCACTGATTGGATATGTCATTCAAAAGTAATAACATAATGGACAAAGAAACAGAGGAATGTTTTTCTGTTGAAATAAGGGCTTTTGATGCAGGCTTTGGGTGTGCTTCAACATTACACTTATCTGTTGGCACATCCCTCTGTTGTGTCAATGCAACTCTGTGGGGAGGCTATGCTATAAATTAGGTTGTTTCTATTAACATTAATTATTTCACTGAGCTGGCTTGCAGTGCAGACTCCTGAAAAGTTTTACCAGTAAAATTCACAACTCTAGCAGAGGGACAGAAAGGTATAACAGTTCTGAAAAGGAATTCTTCAAGAACTTTAGTCCTAGATAAATTGCTTAGTCAGAAGCACAACTTTAATTAAAAACCACTGACACTGATAAAATCTTCCTGTCCCTCACCTGCCTGCTACCACCTCTTAGCCACAGGTTAACATTCCACAGGTGCTGGAGAATGGTTGAACATACACTCAAGTATGAGCTGTGGGAGTGGTGACCACTGTAAGAAGAGAAGCAGTCGAAGCTGCTTTGACTTTTTGTGAGGTGAAATACTGTCTTATGGGCTGTGATTCATGAGTGAAGATGGCACGGCAAGTGTGGCAATGGTGTATGCAAAATGAAGTTTGATTCATGGTTAACTCAGCATGTGTATACCAGAGGCAGGACAGGTAATCCAGCAGGAGTTGGAGCCTCCAGACCTTGATTAGCTCAGCCACATTTAAATACACGTACTGCTATAGGGGTAGGCTCCTACCTGAGCACTTGCTGTTTGGGCTTTACATGAACTATCTCAGATGCTGTACAATGTTGTCTTTTCTGTTTTCAGCCACATAACTACACTGCAGATCAAACACGTGGGATTTCAAATATCCGGCACGAATATGTAACTCAAGAGGCATATGCCAGGCTTTCCTTTAAAACTCAAATCAGAGGCCTTTGTAAAAGCTTATTCATTATCTACATCAAAGCCATGCCCACAGGCAGTTTACTACATTTTTCCCTGACAAAAATGAGCCCAGCTCCTTTCCAGATCATCCACATGCCAACGTGCCAGCCTGAGAGGATTCTATTAACTCACCTTTCCAGGGCATTTTCTGAGTGCCACAAGCAACCCCAAAAGGACTCGGGGCTTCTGGAGAGGGCTTTCCTCTCTGATCTAGAGAAATGAGAAGCACTCTGAGCATGCAGAACATCAAGGGCATTCCTGGGTGTCAGGAACTTCTCTCACATCTGAAATGGTGAAATTGAGAACCTAAGCAGAACCTTGCTCTAAACCAAGCCAGAAAATGCGCACCTGTATTAAGAAGAGTGGGAACAACAAGTGTTTGCCACCACACGGCCATTTGTCAATTGTTAACACGCACCAAACCTTGGAGCTGGGGCTGGTCGAGGCAGTGGCACATCTCAGAGGTTCACAATGCTCCGCGTCAGAGCCCGCCGTGCCCAGGCTCCCCACCGCAGGGAAACACACACCCCTGCGGGGTGGCCGGGCCACTCCGCCCTGGGAGGAGACTGTGGAGAGAGCTGAGTGCAGTTCTGGGCCCCCCAACTCAGGAAGGACATTGGGGTGCTGGACAGAGTCCAGAGAAAGGCAATGGAGCTGTTGAAGGGTCTGGAGCACAAGTCCTATGAGGAGCAGCTGAGGGAGCTGGGGGTGTTTACCCCGGAGAAAAGGAGGCTCAGGCGTGACCTTATCGCTCTCTACAACTGGCTGAAAGGAGGTTGTAGCCAGGTGGGAATTGGCGCCTCCTCCCAGAAAACAATGGGAGAGAACACGAGGATATAGACTCAACCTGTGACAGAGGATGTTCAGGTTGGACATTAGGAGGAATTTCTTCATATAAAGGGTGATTAGACACTGGAATAGGCTTCCCAGGGAGATGGTGGAGTCATCGTCCCTGGGGGTGTTTATAAGTAAAGACTGGACGTGGCA
>VZRQ01000111.1:855626-1016079 GCA_013397975.1 Machaerirhynchus nigripectus | reverse complement strand
GCCGGAGGCGCTGCGTGCGCGGCGCTTCCGCGGCCCGACCGGCCCGCAGTGGGCGCGGAGCCTCGGGGCGCAGTGCGGGGCCAGGTAAAGGGGCCCTGAGGGGGCGAGGGGCCGCGGGAGGGACGTGCGAGGATGTGTCCCGAAGGTACGGGCGCGGGGTTCTCGGGTTTGTGGAGGTGTCCGGGTGAGACTGCGGCGGTGACGGGACGGGGAGGGGTCTCTCCAGGACGACGGGAGTTTGGGAAAGAGTGTGGGGAGGGACGGGAGTGATGGCAGACCTTAATGTAACCTCAGCTCGGTTCATGAAAGATGTTGGTTTCTTGGCGTTTAGGGTGGCACGAAACTGGCGGAGTTGCCTTGTACACGGTGCTGAGACCGATGAGCAGCATCTAAGGCGATATTTTAGTGTGGAGTCTTATCAGTTAGAAACGACCCCTTTTTGATGTTATCAAAATTTATCCTTTTGATGACTCCAAAAAGGAGTTTTCCTGTTACTTAAATGCTATGTGAAAGCATGGTAAACTGCTCGATCACCTTTTCTGTTTCTTCGTTTGTTTGTATTTTCTTTTGAACAAGCTAGTTACTAGTGCGTATGTATATACGTATATGTACACATATATGTGTGTGTGTATATACAGATATCTATATATATGTAACCTGAAAATTCGTAAATGCAAATAGATGTACTTGCATCTTTCTATAAATTTTATTTTTGTATGTAGCTATATGAATCTCTGACTATGAACAATGTTTAGAATTATTTTAATACATTCAAACAATGGGAGTGTTGCATTATTGAAAATTAGACTGGAGATTTATAACTAATATCTCAATCTCTTGTCCTCTTTTCCTAGTGCGTGACCTGTAATACAGAGATCTTCCAGAATGCTGGAGTCCTATGTAACTCCTATTTTGATGAGTTATGTGAATCGTTACATAAAGAACTTGAAGCCTTCAGATCTGCAGTTGTCCCTCTGGGGAGGAGATGTTGTACTTAGTAAACTTGAATTAAAGTTGGATGTACTTGAACAGGTATGTTACGTTTATAGCAGCTACAGTCCGGGTCTTTGATTTAAACGAAGTTGGCTGAAATAGTTTAGAATGATCTGCACAGCTAAGTAATAACTTAGTGCTTGCTGGTCTTCTTCTTATGCAAGTATTTTTTCCCCCCTGTGTTTAGTTGTTCTTGCTTTAATTTCATGCCATTTGTTTAGCAATGAGTGGTACTTCTTTACACATTCTGTAAGTTACGGAGTGTGAAGAGAGGCTTTTTTGTAGACATGTTTCTTCTTTCAGTAACTATTGTTTTAGGGTATGATCATTAAATAAATTGCTTTTCCAGTCATATTTACTAATTACATATAGTAACTAAGTTGAAAGGTCACAAAGTAAAGTGGGATCTCTTTTTAATTATGCATACTAAACCCGTTTGTGCTCTTTGTATTGTTTTCCAACTCCAGATTTCATAGTTTCAATTGTATCTAAACTTAAGAGTAATTGAGGAATAGATTTGATCATCTGGTTTCTGAGAAGTAAATCAAAGACTCAGTAAAACTTAGCCTTAAAACAGCAAGCTTGACCAAGTAAAACACTAGGTACAGAATTTGGAGCCTGCTGTCAATATGAACTGGTAAAGACTTAGCACAGGGATGGTTTCCTTTTATGCTTATCTGAGTTGACAGCTTGGGTGTGTGAGACCAATAAAGCTGCTTTCTGTTGTGCATGGTGTAGCAGGGCTTAGCTGGAGTCCTGTGGCCAGATGTAGTCCAACCAAGTGAAGGAACTGAGAGAAATGCGGCAAAGAATAGGAAATTTAGACAATACCTCCCATGAAAGAAGAACAAAATATACAGGGAATGTGATTTTAATATTGACTAAAATAAGGTGAGACAAGATAGGGCAAGAACTATTTGGATCTGACAAGAAGCAAGTGAATAAACTGAATGTTGGGAGGCTTAGGTTAGACATAAATGGAAATCTCATTTATGTGTTGGATTATGAGGCATTGGAATAGGCTGGGGTGACTGCGTGTCTCTATCAGGGACACCTTTTAAAATGTGAAAGAAATACATATGATTAATTAACACTCTCTGATCCTGTTCTGGAAGAGGAGACAGCCTTACAAGAGATCTTCTCCTATTTTCTGTGCTTTTTAAGGAACCTTACTTGTCTTCCTTTAAGTGTTTCGTAGCTGCTGTATTTTCTCTCAAGTCTATGACATGGTACATCTTGTCCACACAGTTGATGTTCTGTAGGATGTGTTCCCCTGTGGGCCTTTTAAAATGTGTATGTTGTAGAACCAAAGAAGGGTTGATCAGAAAGGAGGTCATTTAGTCCAGTCTCCTGTTCTGAGCAGGGCTGTCAGATCAACTTGTGGCTTTTTTCAGCTGAGTCTTGAAATCTTGTTATCTCCTGTCTGGTGAGAACCTCCTCTTTGGATAAGCTGTTTCAGTGCTCTGCTGTGCAAAGAGAAAGTTTGTCCTAATAACAAATGATGACTTGGGATGGATATATCAAACTTGCTATATTACCTGACACTCTTAAGAATTTTGTTGCTGTCATTGGTGATGTTCCCTTTCCAGTAGTTGCAGTTTTCTGATGGTCTCTTGCTTCATCCTTGTCTGCTTATGAACTGGGTTCCTAAATATCCAGCTCAATCTGATAATGTCATGTCTCTTGAGGCAAATATTGCCATATGTACCCATGCTTATTTAAATGGGAATATGAAAATGGGATGGATGCAAAATTTAGCCCAGATTCATTGTTTTTACATTTTTTGGCTGGGTGTTTGTGAAATGCAGTTGTCTTCATTTGGCTCTTGTTATTCTTCCGAACTTCTCTGGACCCACAGACTGCATTTAGAGTGTCTTTCTCTTTTTTTCTGGAGGCAATGCTGTTTATGTCTGCTCAGCAAAACCCTTTGAGTAAGCAGTATGTTTACTTCCCCAAGCCCTTGCAGCTGGAAGGAGCTCCCTTGAAAAGCTGCTCTCTAGAAATTACCAGTATATATTATTTTAGTTGTGTTCTGTCCCTGGGTGGATTCATGATACCTGAAGTTAGTCACCTTAACTGCTCTGCTCTTGTAACATCCTTCTGTCCTGGGTTGCTATCCCCAGCCTGGTTCCCTGCTCCTTATCTGACATGAGCATGGCTTTAATTTCACGCTTCAGGTTCTTAGATACAAGTGCACCTATTGTGGATGTATTTGACTAGAGCCTTAAACATTTTCAGAGAATTCCATCTTTTATGGAGTTATACATGGCTTTTTGAGAATGTTAGCCTAGGTGCCAAACGACCTGGACACAGCACCTTATAACAGATTTGGAAAGAAGTCTGTGCTTCCTGCTCACTGCACTTCAGCTGATGTTCGTGTTCCCATGTTGTGTTGTGCTCTTACGAGCCACCAAACAGAATCCCAAAGGACAGATGAGAACAGAGCATACTACTGTTTGTCTTATAGAAGATTTAACTTTATTTTTGGGACCAAGTTGTAACCAATACCTCTTGAAATCAGATGTAATACAGTTGTTAACACAGAAAATTTACCACGTGTGAAGAGAATGTTCCAGTACCTGAAAATACTTTGCATGTTTTTTACATATATTTGTGTAAGTTTTATGCTCTCATTAAATTAAGCTGAATGTCTTTGTAATAACTCTTAGGGTCTGTCCTTCTTTCTGTCCCCTTTGTTTTTGTACAGTATCAGTTGGGTAGTGAGAGTCAAGTACTAGTTTGTACTCGGCTTGAATCTTGTAGGTACAATGTAGCTTTTGGATATAATTGTGTCACTCTCTGAGTTAATTTTATAATAATTATCTTTAGTTAAATATTAAATCTAATAAAATTTTGATATTTTTTTCTATCCTGAATGATTCAACTACTAGAAGACTAAGCAGTCCAAGAAATTTTCCATCTGTAATAATATGCATATTGTACAAAAGCTACTTCAAGAAAGTAATTTGTAATAAAATTTTGAAATTAATACCTTAAAGAGTGTTTTTTGTAAAGTGTTTTAAGCACTTTTTTCAACTTTTGTGTGAAGTCCCCATAGTACCAGAGGTAACAGAACTCTGTTACCTCTGTTACCTCTGAACTTGGTAAGTAGCTTGTGTGTAGTATATCTGTTGATAAAGTGGTGCCAAAAAGATAAGATACATCGTGATCTCTTCTTGTTGCTTGTGTATATTCCCATAATTAGTTTTTAGCTGTTTTGTAAATGCAGAAGGGAAAGATGAAGTAGTCTTGGGAAGACAAAGGATACCTTGATCTAAAGATTATTGAGTTTTATCATAGTGTGGATTTTTCATATCCAAAAGAATTTGTAAAGAAAGATATATGAAAAATTCTAATATACTTAAAACAATTTTAAGGAAATGGGAGCATTGTTATATCCTTATTTTAAGTCTGTGTTATGTGCCACTGGTTACTTGTGAAATACAGCCTTGACTGTGAAAAAAACGTATTTGAGTTAACACTGATGTGGAGAACAAGTGCTTGCCTATCACCCCGATCTTTAGAATAGTCCTGTGTTTTAGAGCAAGGGGAGATTTTAGGCAAAGGGGGATTATGATCATCTAGTCTGCAGTCTGACATGTTAGTTGGTTATTTATGGGTCAAGCCCGGAAGATTGTTTTTAGTCATATGATGTTAGTCAGTTTTTTATGGGTCAAGCCCAGAAATTTGGTTTTAGTCATATATATTTTTGTGAACGATTTATATGATTAAATTGAAAGTCTAAAATGCAAAGTCTATTCAGTCATTGGTACAGAAGAAATATTAAGAATTTCAAGCAGTACTTAATGAAAGGAGAAAGATTGCATAGGAAACAAGGAGGAATAAAAATGTTCTTTGTTATGTTGTATTATGAACAAGTTACTAAATTTGGCGCACATTTGTATTGTCTACTGAATAGTACAACAAAGAGTTCTTTACATTGCTTTATTCTAATTCCCTAGCTGTAACCAGGACGTGTTTCCTTAATGCCAGATAAAATTGTATCTAAATTTCTTTGAAAAGGAACTATCTTCTAAATATGTTGGGCATTTGCTTTTATCACCTTTATTTTGAAATAATTCCTACTTCAGTTTCTTTCAATGTCTTGCAGTTAACTAGACAAAAATGAAAATGTGTTAAATGTATCCAGCAAATAGTAGAAAAATATTCTATTCTCTGAAATATAAAATATTCTATTCCAGAATTTCTGTTTCCAAATATTCTATTACTTTTGAAGTAAAGACAAGTCAGGATCTACACAGATATTTTGGTATTGTTGAGTGACAAAAACTTACACATCTACAAGTCCAGAATGGGAATTAGTCTTTGGAAGACAAAAAACTTTGTATTATTGTTAACAGTGGGGGTTTGCTGCTTTGATCTCTCAAACCATTGTCTCTTATGTTTTAATGTATTTTTAGATTGCATGTTTTTNCTCTGGGACAAAAGACACTACTTAAGTTATTGTATGATTAATCATGTAGCAAGATCTGTAGCTAAACAGCCCAATATTTGCTTTTCAGTGTCTTAACTGAAACTGTCTGGATTAAAATTTTATTCGTGCTGCTTGTGAGCCTAGGGCTGAATTTTTAGGAAAGGCTTTTGGCTAAAATCCTGAAGTGTAGTTGTGAATGAGATGAAGAAAAAAAATTTTTTAAAAACAAATTAACAATTTTCTTGGAACTTTTAATGAGAAAGTCTCTAACTGTCATCTCTTAGAATGGGGACTTAAAATTAGATATGACTTTATGTAAGCATGGCTGAGGGAGAAGTCAAGAGTTTCCCTAGCATGAGATGGGTGTGTTTTTTTTAAACTTCATTAATCAATACTCATTATGACCCAAAAACTACTTACAAACTGAAAGCTGTACCTGGCAAAAAAACCTTTGTGTAGTTTCCTCCTTCTGAAGAGTTTGTCAGCAGTGAATATACAACACTCTTAGGTCCTGGATACAGGATGAACTTCTTTGTAGTACCAGTAAAAAGGTTTAGGAGGTATCAGCTGCAGAATGGGGGAGAGTGTTCCCCAAAGTTGCTCCTATGAGTAGCTGTTGTTGCTGTGATCGTGTAGGTATTGGTAAGAATGGTTGACTTGCCTCTAGTCATACCAAAGACTATCTCAAGATGCAAACCTGTCGCAGGTGTAAGTAGTGGTTGTTTCAACTCTGAACTTAGAAGATCATTAACTACTTAAGAAAATAAAAAATTTGAGTGGGCTTTCAAAACATATCAGTAAGATTTGAATATATATTAATTATTCACGAATTTGTCACTGATAAATGTATTTATTTCAATATATTTAGAAAAAAATTACATTTGCTAGCTTCACAGAAATATTGTATAGGCAGACTTTAAGACTTTATAATACATATCAAGTAGTGAATGTAAACTGCCCTTGTCGCCAAATTTTATTCATATAGAAGTTCTATACAGCAGGGGTAGGTCTGGGGGTCCAGCAGTGCAGGAAAAGAGGCTTTCTGGATCCAATTGTAGATGTTTGTCTGAAATTCCCTAGCAACTTGCCCGCTTGATTTCTGAGTTTCATGGACCTTCTCTGTGTAACATCTACTCATTCACAGGAATTCTGAGTTGAATGATGTATGTACCTTAACTGAGCCAAGGGGGAAAAGTGCTTAAACCCTGGCTTATAATAATTTTGGAGTCTGAACAAAGGTTTGTGTTCCTGAGTTTACCAGAATACAGTAAGAACCTCGGTGTGCTGGTCGGCAGCAGGCTCAGTAGAGTCAGCAGTGTGCCCTGACAGCACAGAGGACAAAGCCCTTCGTGGGCTGCATCAAACTCAGCATCCCCAGCCAGTCACAGAGGTGACTGTCCCACTGTACAGCCTTGGTGCAGCCTCACCTTGAGCTCTGTGTGCTGCTCTGGGCCCCACAGCTGAAGAATGATGGTAAAGGATGTGAACTTGTCCAGAGTATGACAACAAAGGTGGTGAAAGGGCTGGAGGCAATGTCCTGTTTGAAGGGACTGAGGACTTTGGGCTTGTTTTATTCAGAAAAAAGGAGGCTGAGGGGTGACCTCACAGCTCTCTACAGCTTCCTGAGGAGGGGACAAGGAGAGGGAAATGCTGAGCTCTTCCCCCTGGTATTCAGGGATAGGACATGAGAATGGTTCAAAGCTGCACCAGGGGAAGTGTAAACTGGACATTAGGTCCAGCAATTCTTTACTGAGGATGGTCAAACCCTGGAACAGGCTTCCTACAGGAGGTGGATGCCCCAAGCCTGCCACTGTGTAAAAGGCATTTGGAGAATGCCCTTAATAACATGCTTTGACTTCTGGTCAGCCCTGAACTGGTCAGGCAGTTGGACTGTATGGTCATTGTAGGTTGGCCAAAATTGCTGCCCTGCATCCAGGAGACTTAGATTCACTTATTTCTCACCCTGAGAACATACTACACCTGTATGAACATACTACAACCCAGCATCTAAGATGATGATGAAAACACCAGGCTATAACCAACTTGGAGATGTGTTGTTTTTTCTCCAGTAAAGCTTTAAAACTTGATATTAAAAAATGTCAGAATATGAGATTAGAAAGGGGAAAAGATGAATCATCACTGAAACCTGACCATTAGAATACTTAGTATTGGGAATACTGACTTAAAATTCTGACATATCAAATACTGCTTCTTTATTCTACCATAAACACTTATTTTCATTATTCGGAATCTTGATTGCTAGTCCTGGGGCCAGCTCTCTAGCCTGACCCTTCTGTTATTTAAGTGTTAAACTTATTTTTTGCAGGAGAACACCTGAAGCTACTGGGGAAATTGCAACAGTTTGTATTGTATGTATCCCAACATACTTAGTTGGGTACTTTTAATCTAAACTTTGGCACCTTATTTCCTTCTGAATTGCTGCAAGCAGCAGCTGGCTCCCTGCATCTGTCCTGCAGAGTTGTGATCTATGCATTGGCTGGATGGAGTGCCCAGGCATTTTTGAGGAGTTCTGGACTGACATGCCCGGTTTTTAAAGCAGTGTGACATCTACATTCCACCTTAGTGTACAGGAGTCTGGTTTTGCCAATGAAAAATTTAAGAACTTTGTATTTACTAAGCAGTTTGATGTGAAAGGGGCAACAATGGGCCAGTCTTAAGAGCATTGACCTCTTAAAACTCTTAAACACTGAAATATTTTGAAAGAAATTGCCTTGCTGCGGCACTGTCAATGTTTAATTCCAGATTTGTGCTTTTCACAATAATACAGGTTGCATATCAGTTTAAGTATTTACCTTCACCTTGTTTGCTCCTACTTGTCTCTTGAATAGCGAAACATTTTGCAGTAGTTTCATGTGAGAGAGAGGTGGTTTTAAACTATCTTTTATTATTAAGGACATGGTAATCCAAGTGTCTCCTTTGCACAGGCTAATTGCAGCATATTCGTACAAATTATTATAAAGGCAAATGCCAAATCCTGTGACCCACTGCTGATTAAGGGAGGAAGAATAACTTTTGACTTGTTTTGTGATAGTACCTTAGTATTTTGAGTTACAAATGTGTCTGGAATTTTGGTATGTTTCAGTAGTTAATTCTGCATTCTTTGTTGTTGTTAGGAGCTGAAACTGCCATTTACTTTTTTAAGTGGGCATATTCATGAACTTCGGATTCATGTGCCATGGACGAAATTGGGATCAGAGCCAGTTGTCATCACTATCAATACAATGGAATGCATCTTGAAGTTAAAGGATGGTGCTCAGGTAAGAAATGTGATTAATGCTTTTCCAACATTGTGAGGTTCATGAGAATAAGAGCTTCTATAGGTCACTTTCTTGAAAGCCTTCTGAAGAATCTGGCATATGAAGTTGGGATCCCTTTTGTTTTCTGAAAAGCTAATATTGTTTTTCTTGTCATGGCTATTATTTTCCTTCATGCTTATTTTTAAACTCTTATTAGCTCTAGCTGTGTTCTTGTAGATGTGGAAGCAAGCTAAGAGTGCTCTGTCAGATTTTTCCTATGACTAGAGAGGAAATGGATATCAAGAGCAGCACAGCATCCTGTGTGCTTCCAGGTTCTGCCTCCCAAGAAGCAGTGCTGGTTGCTTGAGTCAGCTGTATGTGGCACAACTCAGCACTGGGTGTTTTTCAAAACTTGTGTTGCTATTATTGAAGTAATGCTTTGAAGGTCCTGGAGTCTAATTTTTACCTTAAGTTACAGTGCTTGCTTGAGTGTACTTGGAAGACTTCTTGTATGTAAGGGTCTTCAGGGTTTCTTTTTCTTCTAGTTGCTCAGATTAATTTTGCATTAGGCTGTTTTCACAGGCTCAGGAAAGGTTTCCTTCTGATACAATGAAGCTGAAATATGCAGTGGCTTAATTTTTGTCATATGTCTAACTTAGTTACTAACAAAAGTACTTGGTTATATTAATGTTGAACTTGTGGGGGTTTTTTTAATCAGTATGGTGCTTTAATTCTAAAGAGGCTTACAAGTTTGTTTTGCTTGTTGGTTTTTTTAAAGTGTTGTTCACATTTCAATTTCAACAGTCCTTCACTTATGGTAAGGACCATGCAAACAAAAATTCCAGTTTGTGAAAAACTCAAGTGTTTGGTAGGGTGCCTGATGAGCTGTTAACATTTAACATCAATAACTAGATACAAGGCAGCAAGAACATTGGAAAACGACTTTCTTGTTATGTTTGATATTTCTTGTTATATTCTTTTAAAGTTACAGAGCCAAAAGGCTTTTTTGCTGGAGTAGAAATCTCTAGTCCTAGCCACCCACAGAGGACATGCTTGCATTCTGTAGTTACACTTAATCTGTGTGCGTATGTGTGTATATACACACCAATAGCCAAATACTGAGTACTTTTCCAATGTTAAGGTAAGCTTTTAAGACCAGATGTTTAATGAGAAGTGTGTTTTTGGAAGCAGCAAATTGCAACTAATTATGAGTTGCAGAAAAAGATTTGTAGCCCATGACTTTGTGCAACCCAGAACTAATATTTGATATTAGCAGATGGCTACTGCTGGAATGATCAGATTTCCTGCTTTTGTGGTATTTGAAACTTAAATTTTGTGGTGTATACATCAAAAGGTCAAGTGTCATGAATGTAAAGCACTCTCAAAACAAGTATTTGTTACAGATGTTTAAGATTCAGAGGCGAGAAAAGAGTTTTGAAAATTGGAACTGACATTTGAACAAATTATTCATTGGTATGTATGCTCAGGAGGGTAAAATTTGGGTCTGTGCCATAGAAGGATTATCTTTGACTAGCAAGAATGTAGATGAAAACACTTTTATAGTGTTTTCTGAGGATATGGTTTAAAGAGTTGACAGGTTGAATTTCATTTTTTAAATTACTATTTGAAAGTGTTCAAAGTATGGCAGTGTACTTGGCTAAAACCAATTGTCATAAAAATTTCTGTAATCAGTGAATCTTAATTATGAATGAAATGAAATGAAATATTTCTGTGGAAAATGGTAGTAAAATGAATTTACAGTGAGTTTAGCTCCAGTTGGAACTGTTCTGCCAAGAACTTCGTATCAGTGAAGAGCATAATTAGCAAGGAAGTTTAGTTTAGTTCTCAAATTGATTGGCTTGATCCTGTGTTTCCTTCCTCAGATGAAACCTCTAATGAGCACATGCATAATTTCACCTGAGCAAAAAATAAAGTTCTTGACCTCAGCTTAGTGAGATGTGTTTTTTTTGGAAAGGTGCTATTTCAAACAATGTTTCTGTTGAAGATAGATGAGGATTAAAATACATGGCATTGTTTGAAGCTATTGTTCAGTGGACCCTACAGATTTTGTAAAAGGAAGAGAGGGTTTTGCTCACATTTTTGAAGAGTATCAGTTCCCTGGTGTGCTTTTGTATATATATTATGCTTTACTGTGATGCTGTGTTGTTGTTAGTTCAGCTTCAGTGTTAGTTTAGTTAGGTTTTTTGTTGTTGTTTATGTTTATTGCAGCATCTTCTCAGCTAAGTTTGGATTAGACAGTAATGGCTCAACTCCTAGTTTTATGCAAAAATTCTTTTTCTAAGCAGAAGTGTTGTATAAGTAGTAAGTTCACGTGATGTACAAAATCCAGAATTATGTAGAATTAGTGGTGTTTACATTTTGAAGGCCATTGCTTTTCCCCTTTCTCTTCTGTGCTTTTTTCCTTTTTTTTCCTTTTCTACATCTGATACTACTACTTCTAAAAAGCAAATGTTAAATGTTGCTATTTTACAAGAAAATTAAACTGAAGTGCATCAGGAACAGAACTTTGCAGTGATTAAAGTGGTGTTTAGTTAAACATGCTTTGTATGTGCACTTTTGGTTATGAGTTAGGTTAGTGTCAGTACTTGAAATAGAATTTGGGTGGGAGGTGTTTCACATTGCTTTTTGATGTCTGTCTGCCTAATGCAACTGTGCCTGGCTTTTTTTTTTTTTCCTCTTGAGCTAACCTTCTGCAGCACTGAGTTTTAAGTATGAGCATTTATAATGTTCTCAAATATGTTGGTATGATTTTTAAATCTGTTGTTAAACACTTAAATGTGATTCTGAAGTTTGCTTCACTTGTATTTAAGTTGTAGTAATTGACTGTCCTGGACACTGTTCTCCATGAGTGCTTTGTTTTGATTTAGAAGGTGGTTAAAGTTCCAGTATTATATTCTTCTCATTACCTATCTCTGTATTTTAAATCTCCGGACTTCATATAGAATTGAAAACACTTTGTTTAACCTGTGTTGGTTGCTGTTTTACATCCCAGAGGTTTTCTCCCTTTGTCCTCTTGGACTGTTCTTACCCCTTTCCTCTTCTACAATTTTTTTTTTTTTAAGCTATTCAAAATTCTTTGCTCTTTTCTCTTCCTCTCCATACTAAGATATCTCTGTGCCCAAACTGGAGGCTTTAAATTCAGGTAGTGCAAATTGGGAAGGACAAGCCTGTAAGCCCATGTCTGTTTTCTTCACCTTCCTGCCATTATAACTAAGCACAAGACTGTTCTTCGTGTTCAGCCTTGAATTCTGTGGTTTTTCGTCTTGGAACTGATGCAAATGAGGAGATCAAGGAGAAACACGTTATTTGTAGTACTGCTTCACATCTGAGTCCTTGCCTTTAAGCAGAACACAGTACACCAGAAATATGCTGATGTATATGAAGGTTCTCTGTACTCCAAGGATAATTAATTATGGAATTGGGGAAGACTGTTAGGTTGAAGCACTTAGAGGGGCACAGGGAAACAGTTTGGATCAGCATACAGACAATTGAGCACTGCTCCTTTCACAAGGCATTACAAAGAAAGTTGTGAAGGAATACAGTAACTTTGTGGAAGCAGTGGAGACCAGTCCACAAGCATGACTGTCAGAATACCAGACACATTCTTACTTGACAATTGGTAGAGACTGCCACCAAAGAATGCTGCAAGCAGAAATTGGTCTTGACCGAGAAATGATTGAGATAGGAGATAAGGTGTGTTGACAGATTATGCAGGACTTCGAAGGTGAAGACAGAAGGCTTGTGTTTGAGGGTATAGTTATATAAAGTCTTTTTGCTTAGGTGTTAAAGTTAGCTCCAGATCTGAAGCAGTGCTTTAATGTTTTTTTCCCTCACCTGGGTTGTAGTAGTTCAGTCAAATGTGGCTGTATGGACAAGCAGTGCTGTTTTTTTCCATTTGAGTCTATAAGTCTGCTGTCCTGTGGCAGCAAAAATATGGTAAGACATGAAGTCAGAAGACTTAGCTAACAGTCTTTATTGGCTCACCTTTATGCTTTTTATTTGCTCATGTGGAAACTCAAGGTCTTTATTTTAAAAATAAATTTCATTTGTTACTTACTTTCCTAGTAGTATATTTAGTTCAGTAAATCTGATATTGAGTTTTAGCTCTTGTATGCAAAATTTAAGGTGAAGGTTATATTGAGAGTTGTTCTATAGAAAGCAAACTATGTTATCAGCTAGCATTGAATCATATCAGGTTAAGGATGAATATGACATTCTTACTAAACAGCCAATTCCTGATGCTCTTATTTGTGTTTTAATAGATTAGTATAAGAAAAAACAGGATTTTATGTTTCTGTGTGTGCATGCATACAAATTAGTGTATATACAAGTTACAAAAATTTTTTCCATATTATTTTGAATTTAAACATTGCTTTGTGCAAATCAGACTGTAATTTAGTGTTTTCCAAAGGTTCGGGAAGGTTTGGCAGTCTTTTGTTGGGTTTTGTGCCATGTTCTGTCAAGAACTCCTGTCTGAAGGATTCTTACGTTTTCTTTGAATTGCTTTATGTGAACAAAAGTGTTTTAGGTAGGAGGTTCTCTTTCAAGGATATTATCCTTTTGAGGGATAAATACCATGCCCCACAAATCTCTTGTGAAAACATATAGTAAACTTACTCTTTCAATAGACGAAGTAGTAAAGGCAGGCTGTAACAGATGCTAGAAGAAGCCTTGGTTCAGCATTTGGTTCAGACACTTTGTTGTCTTTCTCCAGTGATTTCAAATGAGAGGCTTAGGAGGAGATGAGCAGCTTTGCTTAAAGCTGGATAGATACTCACATGTACTACCTGGGCATGTAAGAGTGACCATGTAATTTACCTATTTTTGTTCCTACTAACCATTTTAATAGACTTTAAAAGCAGAGTATCAGATGCTTTAGATTGCAGTAATGCTGCTTATGAAAGAAGAAATTGCCTTTGTGAATTTGTTCAAAGACTCCTGCAGGCATATTCCTTAATACTCTAGCTGTGGGAGTCCTGCCACTGCCCTTGTGTTGCCTCAATCTGAATACCTGTCTTGTTTACCTGAATGCCTGTTACTGATGTTATACCTTAATACCTGTTGTAATAATGACCAGCCTGATTTTAGAACCATAGAATCATTTAGGTTGGAAAGGACTTTTAAGATCATCAAGTCTGTTAACTGTTTTGACAACATTAAAAGATTTTCTTGACAAGAACTGCATTCAAAATCTGAGCTATTTTCAATAACTTTTTTTGTTCAAGTGAATGCACTTTGAATGTTACGAAGAGAAAGCAAGGTAAGGGTATGGCCCTGGGTTGGTATAGGTGTTGCAAGTTAAGGAAGCTGCCAGGAGCTGTGTGTAGTTACAGTTTTCCCTTCAGTTCCTGTAGCAGCTGGAGCAATAGTATCTAGTAAGTAAATGTTGCCTTTTCTCATCTTGTTTTCTGAACAAGATCTCTGTGTACGCCTTTGTGGTGGTGTTCAGACCAAGTTGGTGATTTTGAAGAAACTCCTGGCTGTTCAGGCTTACTGCGCTTTGACCTCTGTTACAGGGTTGTCTCAGAACTAATGGGCTGGATACCTTCTTGTTCAAACTACCATTCTTCTAGAGCACATTAAAAGGAAAATGTGCTGCAGCTGTTTACTGAAATGAGAAGAGCACAAGATTGTGTGAGTTGGTAATAGAATCAATATCCTGTCATGGATCACCAGGCATGGTGTGTCTTACGTTTGGGAGCACAGTGAATCTCATGGGTTTTCTTTTTTCAGAAGCTGTTCTGGCCGTCTAGGTTCAAAAAGTCTACATCTAACCTACATTTAATACCTGTCTGCTTTTCGTAGTTGGTGTGTCTGGGACAGTAGGCATCTCACAAAATATCTAATTATGGGCATGTGCAAGCACCACTTGTTTTTTTCCTCCTCTCCTTCTTTGTGGAAGCACATCCCTCTAGTGCCTGCTGAAACTAGCAAAATTGCATGTTCTTATCTAAGGGTTCAGAAAAGGGTTTATATGGTAAAAAAAAAGGAATCTGAGCTTCCAAAATTATGGGTTTCTATCACTTTGTTTATTTTTATAATGATTTAAGTAGCAAGCCTTCTGCAAACAATCCGAAATTGCTTTCTCAGAATGTCATCTCACTCAAGCTAGAAGAAAAAGGAAAACCGCCTCTGACAGTCAAGCAGGTCCCATATTACAGGCAAAGACCAGTGCTTGATATCTATGTATTTGACCCTGACAGGAGACAGCAAATTAATTACTCATATTCTACTTCCAGCAGTGTTCTGAACTCTGTATCAACAGTAGAACATTCTGGTATGAGATTATTTATCAAGAAGACTTCAGTGTAAATTGGAAGAATTTTAGGCACATGAGAATGCAGTGATACCTTAATAAGGAAGATAATGAATACTGGCACAACCAAGCAGTGTAGCCGTACTTCAGATTGTCAATGAAATTTCTTTCTTAGGCCTTGTGGTGGGTTGACCCTGGATGGCTGTCAGGTGCCTATCAGAGAGCTCTATCACTCCCCTTCTCAGCTAGACAGGAGAGAAAAATATTATGAAAGACTCATGGGTTGAGATAAACATAGGGGCAGATCACTCACCAATTACTGTCACAGGCAAAACAGACTTGACTTGGGAAAATTAATTAAATGTTTTACCAATCATATCAGAGTAGGATAATTAAAAGTAAACCCAAATCTTAAAAATACCTTCCCCCACCACTCCCATCTTCCTGCGCTTCACTCTATGCCTGGTTCTCTACTTCCTCCTGACAGTGGCACAGGGGACAGCAAATGGGGGTTGTGGTTAGCTTATCACACTGCTGCTGCTTCCTCCTTAGTGGGAGGACTTCTCCCCATGCTCCAGAGTGGGGTCTCTCCCACGAGGGACAGTCCTCCACAAACCTCTCCACTGTTGAGTCCCTTCCATGGGCTGCAGTTCTTCATTAACTGCTCCAGCGTGGGTCTCTTCCATGGGGTGCATTCCTTCAGCAGGAAGGAATCCTTCAGGAACAGCCCAAGGGATGCCAAGTCCTGCTAGCAAACCTGCTCCAGTGTGCCACGAGTCTACAGGTGCTGCCAGGACACTGCTCCAGTGTGGGCTTCCCATGGTATCACGGTTTCCTTTAGGCATCCACCTGCTCTGGTGTGGGGTCCTTCACAGGCTGCAGGTGGATCTCTGCTCCACCATGGACTGCAGTGGCACAGCTGCCTCACCATGAGCTTCAGGGGGATCTCTGTTCCGTGCCTGGAGCAAGCACCTCTTCTCTACCTTTCACTGGCCTTGGTGTTTTCAGGGTTCTTTAGCTCCCATGTCCATATTTCTCTCTACTCTGTCTATAATTGCTTCTGTTCAACAGTTTCTTTTTCCATCTTAAATCTCTTTCCTGGTAATTACCACTGATGGCCTTGGCCAGTGATGGGTCTGTCTTGGAGTTGGTATGGCCTCCATCAAACATAAGGGAAGCTTCTAGCAGCTTCCCTCACAAAGCCACCCCTGTAGATCCCTGCTGCCAAAACCTTGCCCTGCAAACCCAGTCCAGGCATGAACCAGTGAAGTCCTTTTGTCCTTCGTACTAACAAACCTCAAAGTTGTAGTCTTATTATTATGCATAGACATCACATACTTTTGCTGGTGTTTATTTTGTGCTCCAATGTACTGTAGAATCTATTGCAGTACTGGTAGAGAGCAAGAAGTTTCTGCTTTTCACATTTTGGAAGTAAAGCTCAAATTCCTGTTGTCTTGTGTCTTTTTCTTTCTGTTGCCTGAACTCTCTCTTTCTAAACTGATGGTTTTCTTTTGTTTGCGAAAAGTAATTGAAAGACAGTCTTCATAATGCAGTGCTGGTAGCTGGAAAGCTAACGTGACATGGCTGTGTTATCTTATAGCTGCTATCTCAGTGCAGAGCTCCTGTTTAAAAACAACTCTTTTCAGCATTAGTAATGCCTACCAACTGTTGGGGTTTGGTTGAACCTGTTCAAGGCCTCAGGTTCCCTAGCTGCCTTGTCATAATTCATAGTACTTATCTTTTAGTATACTCATACAGTTGGTTTGTCTTAGGTGTATGGACTAGGCTTCTTGTCATCTATTCCAAGTTGCCTTTTGCTTTTCTAAAATTTAAGTATTTAGAATTAAGGATTGTTTGGGGTTTTGTATTACTATTTGGGTGTATTGGCTTAGACTGGCGCTTTGCCTTTTTGAGATGTCAGCTGTGTGTTGGGAAACGTGCCCTTGCCAAAAAGGAGATAACACTTTTCAAGTTTTAAACAACTCATTACCCTCCAAAAAAACAGTTGAATTGTCCTTAAAATTCAAGAAGGACAGAAATTTGTTTACTTATGTATAAATGTGGATTATATACATTAATGTATCAATTCTTTATACACAGTGTACGTGAACTTTCTTTAAACTGCCAAATCAGTGTCCCAGGTTTGGAGTCTGGATTTGGGCCTCTTTTTTTAAATATTTGTGAGATGCTAGTACTGTACCTGAGTTTATGACCTTTCTGTAGGCTGTTAAGAAGCCTTACAAATGCAGAGACTGCAGCTTCAATTTTCTTCCTTCAGCTGGTAAAGTTTGAGGCAGCCAGATTGAAACACGTATTTCCTGCAACCAAGAGAGCTCTTCTGGAGTCTTGCTATGGTGTCCCAAGTATATTTACAAAAGTAGGCACTAAATAATTTCTATCAGGTTTATGGTGTTGTTTGCTTAGTACAAGACGCTTGTTTGGAGCATGACTTTTGAAGTTTTTTGGTCTGATGTGGAACATCAGTTGGGATTCTGTCTTTCTCAAGCAGCAGGAAAAGAGGAAAGGATAGTGCAAGAGGAAAGGATAATGTAGATGGGAGTAGTACGTGAAGGAATACTGAGGCACCTAAATGGCCAAATGGGTTAGGTGAGAGGAGATTAAAAAAAACTGATGTATAGAAAGGGAAAGGTTGGTTTTTTTTGGGGTAGTGCCTGGTAATCCTTTAAGCTTTCATATCTTTACAGGTAATTCTAAATAGATTGTTTAATCAGGTGAGGGCAGCACGCTTACATGAAGAATTCCACTTGTTTGCCTTGGAACACCTGACTAGCTGAGAAATATCTCACTTATTTTGATGGAACCTTTTCAGGATGCCATATTTTGGAAAGAAGTGATCCTAATTTTAGACGTGTTGGAGTAGTTTTCCATGTATGTATATTTTTTTGGGAATACTGTGTAGTGCTGAATTTATTGAATCTGTCATAATATTTCAGACCTAGTAGTTTAATATGTTATTTTCTCCTATGCTTTGAAAGAAGTATTTTCAGAGCAGATTACTACAACACAGTTATTGCGTGGGTTTGTTCTAAAATAGATGTTGATATGGGGCTTGCTGTTTTCTGGATCAACTTGTATTTCAGCAGAAACCAGTGCTTTATGTGACATGTGTTTTGGATTTGTACTTTTTAAAAGCCTTGTGCTTTTGAGCAGACATTCTTAAATTAAACTGTGGTTCTCACTATTTTTGTTAATTGCTGTTTTTTTCTTACCCTGTTCTTTTACCTGTGTTGGTTTTTTTTAAAGTACTTGAACTCTGGGCCCCGGCTTCCTAGCTAGATTCCTCCTTTCTACTTAGAATTCCAGTTTAACTATAACTGTGCTTTGACTATTAGCTGTGGAAGTTGATTCCTTTTCTTTTTGGAACCTCTTCACTCATCCAGGTGTTGTCTAAGCGTATCCTTGTCTGATCAGTCTCATTCCACTAAATTATGTATTGAGTAGCTATCAGCTGACCTGCTGAACTGATCTTTCTGAACTATAGCCAGTGCTTTATTTTTTTTCCAAGAGTTGTGTTTTGGGACTAGAGAGCGTCCAAGACCCAGTGGCTGTCTTGCAATGCCATGTCAATGCACTTAGCAATTTTAATGTTGGCAACTCAGAGAGTGAAGAAGCAGAATGGGTTCACTTTCAAAACAGAGTTGTTTGGGAAATAACATGGTGGGAATTCAGAACCTCAAAATTTAATTTTAGATCAGTAAATGTTTATAAATATGTTCTTTTTTTTTTCAACACTGTCTTTGTTGATGGAAGATATTTGCTTTGATTTGCTGAAAGTTGAAGTGTCATGAGCTTGTTGCACATGGGCTGCTGCTTCTGAAAACAAGAACTGATAGCAATCTATGAGACTTTTCCTGGAACTGGAGTGTATTAGGATTAGAGATTTGTTGGCATAGAAGGTGCAAGCTGTGCTTGGGAGTGTGTTCTGACAAGCATTTCCCCATATCTTAGTTGTGGAAACTTGTATATTGTTGAACATATTGTTATCAATAGGGCACAAGTAACAGTCAACCCATTTACCTCTCCCTGTCTCCCCCCAATTCTTTTTTTATTTCTGCTTCCATAGCATTCTCTAAAACTACTTCTAGAATTTGACTGTAACTTGCCACTGGTACGTCATGCGCCATTAAGAAAAGAAAAATTGTAAATCAAATTATGTGAGCCAACAGCTGTTTGACCCCAGATATGCACATTTCTTTTTATTTATGCACATGAAAGCTAATAAACCTATGCTAAATGCCTGTGTTAACAAAATATGTATTGTTTGTTTTAACCAAAAGCAGGTGCTTCTCTTCTCAGCATGATGAATCATATTTCTATGCTCATCTCTGTACAAGTTCTGGCCTGCAATACAATTTCCAGTGAGCTGCCTCTTACTTCTTTTGACACGTAGAATCTATACATATCCCACTTGTCTTGTGAAGTAGTTTGAATGTTGACAGTTTTAGTAGCCTTGCCCATGTGAAGGGGAGGAGTGTTTGTCTCAGAGGAAGCCCGTGTTCCTTCTTTTACTTATTTAAAACTGTAGTTCTTTATTTTCTGCTTTGTTGTTCCAGATTCCCTTGCTTGGGGGATTGTGATGTTACTTAACAAGCGAGGAAGCAGCAACCCCACTTACCTTTTGTACTGCCCTGCTACAGGAGCTAGGTCTCGATACATACCTTTGTGTGGGTGTATATATGTGCATATGTATGCCTATTAAAGACATCTTTCCATCTGACTTTTTTATTTCATTATTGCTTGATGGTAAGAAGGAACAGTTAGGACAGGAAGTATGGATTACACTCAGTACATTGGTGAACAGTTGTTTTGCATTTGATATAATTTCACATTAATCCAGTTAGTAAGGCAGTGAGAGCAGGCAAGAGCCATTTTCTGATTGTGTTGTGGGCAGGCATTGTCACACATGCCGAGCTGAATGGTAGTCAACGTATATTTAACTTGCTTCCCTCAAACAAAACCACTTTTTTTTTCTGAGGTTTTTTCATGGACTCATCTTCACACGTTCTGTGATCACTAGAAAACTGTAGACCCCAGACTGTTTTACACTACATAGTACAGCTGTACTCTGGAAAATTCAAGAGTGTGAATGCTATGGTTGTTTATAAAGCAAATCACCTGAATATGCTGTGTGGCAAGAGGACATGATATATATAGGCTGCAAAATGAACTTGGAAACTGAATGTCAGGTTGAACTCCTGGCAAAGCATCAGTTAGAAAGTGAGTTGTTGAAATGTAAATAATGGTTTTGTTCTGTACCAGCTATCATAGTATCCAGTAATTTTTCAGTGAAGTGGCTGTGCTGCTAGGGAATTGAAGGAATTACATACAGCAAATCAACATCATAGCAAGGAAATGGATGGCATAATTTTAATATTAGATCTAATGCAACTTTGAGCAATTTAACTTGTATTTTAGAACTGTGGATTATGTTGTGGGTCTCAAAATTGTGGATTTGAATGTGAATGTAATAGAATTGCTTTTAGTGCAGCTTAATATGTAACATTTCTAGAAAAAATCCCAAATAGTCAACAGGTTAGCAGGTAAAAAAACTACTAATACCTGTAACTAAAGCTAGTGATTTGCATATGCTTATGTATTTTGGATGAGTTTACCTGTGTTAAACTGTTTATTGCCTCTGGGATATGTGTGAGTACAAAGAGGGTTTGTGTGTTTAGGTAAATGAGTTTTCTAAAATCTTTGAGTGCTCATGTTCAAGAAAACTCTGTCAAACTGACTGGTATGTCCAAAAGGTGACAGGGTTGTTGGCTGTTCAGGTCTTCTGGACGTTCATTCCTGACACAGGTCCCCTTGCAGATAATTCTCTGGCTCTGTATGTCATACTTCTATTATTACATCAAAATTAGCAGGGAAAATAGCACATCATCTTACCAGAAACTTATGTGTTAATACATAATGATTTTTGAAATACGTAAGTAACCTAAATGCCAATACTTACAAAGATAATTACAAGTGTTCTATTTGTAAGTTTATGTATTAGGAGACTATCCATGGAGACAGAGAGGAGGGTGATACAAGAGTTCATCTATTTGAGGAACTGTGCTGCAGGATAGTCCTGGACAAGAAACTGAGTTGGTCTGTGCTAGCCAGCCAGCAGATCTGTTCCTCCCTGCCACAACCCCTTTACTTCCCTTTGGTGTATACGAAGCATTTGGAGAACAGAAGCTGGCATATCACTGATGAGACTGAATTTGCATTTGCTGTTAGGCAGCTCAGGGTTTAAACCTATACCAGCTGCTTTTAGAATAAGGTTGCCACAGCATGTCTTCGCTGTTCATGGTGGTGCACCAGGTAGGAAAGGTTGTTTGGTTTCTTTTTTGCTGTGGTTAATTTGGTAAATTAGTATTTGGGAGTCATGGTATGTATTCCTGAATATTGGAAAGGAACCCATTTGCACAGGAGCAGAGACTGACAGTGGTTGCAACGTAAGAGTTGAAACTCAGATACCACAACATTGCTGATTTGTGTTACAGAAAATAGGTTTACTAAGACAAATACAAGTACTAACATGTGAATAGTATATTTGTCTTTATGAAGTACAGAGGACCTGTTCTGATGTGTAGATACAGTTGTATAAAGTAGAAAGATTAAGAGTAATCCCTGTCCATTTACTGATCTTTACTCAACTTTTTCCCTGACCTACTTACAGCAAGGAAATTTAATGCCAATAGTCAATGTCTTTGTTCCAAGGTACAGGGAGAAAGGGTTTATATATAATCTTTGGCATAATTCCTAGAAGTTTAGGGTCATATTCTGATTCAGCTTTCCTGGTATAGGTCTGGACTACTTCAATTGATTTACTTTGGAGTAATTCCAGATTTATCCCAATCCAGCTGACTTCAAATCAGGACCCTACAATCCAGCTTTGTTTCATGTAGTTGGGTGAAGAGTTTGGATTTGTGTGGTTTAATGGGGAATGAGGTGAGGTAATGCATTTTAAAATATTTCCTTGGAGAGGAAGTAGTTTTTCCTCATTTGTTGATAGATTAAAGCATAGATAAATTTGTTGGAATGTATTTTAGCTCCTCATTACAGCAAACCCTACTATTTGAGAATGGGCATAATTACAGTTTTTGTAGTGGAAAAATCCTGTAATTTATTCACGTTCGGTAAAAGCATCTTAAAGTTCCAAAAGACAAAATAATCTTAATTCTTTCAGTACAAAGTGTACTCTAACTTTATAGCTTGTTCTTTTTGGAAGGAGTAGTATTTTCTCTAAAAGGGTGTAATTGAATTATAAATTATTAGATACAATTTAAGCAGAAGAATTCCCTTTACTCACCTATTGCTTGTGACTTGCCTTGCAATACCTCCACTTGAAGAGTGGTTCCTGCTAAATAATTGTGATGCACAACTGATGTAGATTGTGTTTTGTTTTGAACACTTAAGGATAATAATAAATTCAGTATCAGTGAGCTTCACGTCTTCCAAAAGAATAGGTAAATGTTTAGGTTTCAATGCGTGTTTTCTAAGGAGAAGTAATTGTCTTCCCTCTTTACAGGCCATAGAACCTCAGGGAAATTGTACTGTGCTAGTGGCAGTACTCTGGACCATCTAGTCTTGCTCCAACTGTTATAAAAGCATAAACTTCAAATGTAAATATTTATTTCTTTGCCTCTGGAGAAAATTGAACAAACTTGATTACTCTATTGAGAAATATGAAATTTTCTTTCTTCCCTCTCCTTCAGCATGTTTTAGTGGTTCTGCCACTGATTTGCTAAGCAACTGTGATCTGAGGCCCTCACCTTGGCTTCAAGGGATCCACTTGGCTTCCTTTACACATGCAAAGTTCTACAGAGCCCGGAATGCTATGTGTTATCCTTCATTTTCAGTTTAAGTCCTTATGTATTGCACCTAATTGGAGGATGAACAATGCAAAACTGCTTTTCCTTTTTTGTGTGAATCATTCTTGGGGAAGATTTTGTCATGTAAAGGCTTCTATTGATTTATTTAGTTTGCAAATATTTTCAGTTAAAGCTGAAAATGTCTTTCGGTTTCATTAGATATCAAAGCCTGTTAGGCCTTTTTACCTCTCAGCATTATTCAATATTTCAGATTAGCTTAGGATTTCCAGAAATGAATTAACAGCTGCTGCAGCAGCAGTAGTGTGTAATTACTTAGAATTAAACCCCAAGATCATTAGTCCTGGTATTCTGGAAGTGTGTTGGTAATGTGGGACTACTTTTCAAAGAACCGCAGTGGTTTTCCATGCAGTTGTAGGAGGTGAGAGGCCTCCTGATCAATGCAATCAGTGTTGCTCTGCTGTCTGCTATGGGGAGCACAGTAGACAGCAGTGTTCCAGTTCTTGGGTGGGTGGGCTGCTTTTGGGTTTGTTTTTTATTCCCAGTGGCAGGAGAGTGTCATATTTCACAGCTTCTGGAACACTTTCTGTAGGTGAATATCATCTGGATTGTGTTGTATATGTGTGTAGTTCTGCTGCCTTCTGTAAGTCTCTGCCTTCCTGTATCTCTACTGGATTCCAGGTGTTTAAGCTTTCAACCCTGCAGTTTTTCCTCAGCAGGGCCTGATGAAGACCTGAGAAAGAGGGCAGACAGGGTGTGCTGCTGACTCCATACAACTAATTCAGCCTGTTCTTGATGGTCCTCTTCCCATATGTTCCTCAGATGTGGACAGTGATGATGTTGAGGGATAAATGCATTGTTCTGGCAGTGGGAAGTGGACATCTTTCTTGGAAGCTCTTCAACCCTTTTCCCAGCATGCATTTAAAAGATGGGCTTATTATATGATGAGGGAGAGGCTGCAAGCCCCCTAGATAAAATGGTTGTGGGGAACAGACTGCCTGTTCCACTGCAGTCATCTGGTGTGCAGCTGAGGTTCTTAGGAGAGGCAGCCAAAGGGAACAAGCTAGATGAATTGTCCTGCCACACTGCATATGGCCTGTGGGTTATGAGTTGTTCATCGTAGATATTTGCTTATGATCCTTAAGAACATTAAGATTTTGCAGTAAAACTTTAGAAAAATACTTAACAGCATGAAAAAAATCTGCTTAAGCCACAATGAACTCTCTAATTCTTTTTACCAGCCTTTCACAAAGAGAGAGCATCTGGTGGACAGAAAAGATCAGAGTCCTGAGTGCATATGCTAGTGGTTTCATTGTCATCAACAGACATTACATTTTTGTTGATTTATTTTGTGCAATGACTAAAACTTCATTTCCTGCTCTGTTAAGGATGTTCTACTTTGCTTGACTTGTACAAAAATGAAGTATGGTTGTTGTATCCATATAAAAGTTGAAAGCAATTGTGTGGCGTGGAGTTAATGGTGGACATATCTTTTATCTACTTATGCGTATGTACCAGTTCTTTTCATCTGAAATCCTCTAGTTGTTGATGATGCTAAATCTTCTGCAGTTAACTTTCCCTTCTCAGGACTCTAATCTAAAGGTCAGGATACTGTAATCTATTCTTCATTTATTGCATATCAAAGAGTATTCCGCTCATAAATGTGGCTTATAAAACTGTAGTTTATTACCCATATACCAATTGTTTAAGCACTTCTGTTCTCAGTCAAGTAGAACCAAGTAAACTGTTCATATAGCTGTAGGAAAGTCAGAGATTCACTTCTAATGGTGTCTGTTTAAGCCATCAACTTGAAAAAGGAGTATGCTATAGCTGCTCAGTCATTTTACTTCTGGCGTTTTTGATGAAAACATAATTTCTGCAAAATGGTGTTTTTAGTGTCTCTTTTGTCTTGGGGAAAAAAACCCCAAACAAGATACTGCGTTTGGAACAGTGCAGGGCAGTATTTTTCTGCTTGTCAAAGCAGGGCCCTCATGTTTTTGGTCCTATTCAGTATTGAGCTGTGTCTAATTGAACTGCTCCTGTGTTGTCTGTGGAGGGTAGCTTGGATGTCTGGTTCTCTCTCTATTCTGGACTGTGTTCCTGGCTGTGTTTCCTCAGCAGCATTGCTGCCTTTTCCTCTGAAGTGCTTAACGAGGTACACGAATCCTATGGTTACAGGGCACTGCCAGGGAGATGTTCTTTTGGAGGAGAAAACTGGCTACACTCAGAGCTTGTGTGTCTTGCAGCCGCATTTTTTTTCAGGTGGATGCTTTCTTGTGTGTGAAAATAGCAGAGTACTTTCATCAGACAAAATAAAGTTGTGCTGCTTTCATTAATGTTGGAAAACTTTATTTGAAACAGAAATAGCAAAATACAAATTTTCAGAAATCTGAAAGTGAACTTTGATGTGTCCAACTAAATGCTTCTTTTTCCACTGCTTTTCATGTTGATCTTGTACTAAAAACAAGTATCAAGGTTATGAAACCTCAGCAGCCTGACTCGGTGAATTGTCCTGTATGTTAGTATCTGGTGAGGGACAGGCTTGCCTCAGAACTGCCAGCTCTTGAGCACTCACCTTCCCTCTGGCTGTGCTGGACCTGGCTACAGGTTAATCATTCTGGCCCAAAGGTTCTTAGTTTAGGATGCAATTATAAGATTCTGACTCTATTTAAGGGCAAACTGCAGCTAATTTGAAGCTAATACTAAATGTCTTGACACATTTTTTAACCAAACTGATGATTATACTAGTACCAAGATCCTATCCTGCCCTTGGCACCAGTGGGATTGGTATGAGTTCTGTGAGTGTTGCTTGTTAATAGAAGATAGATCCTGGCTCTTCAAGTATTTTTTATGATCTGCTGACACTGGTATTTCATGATTTCAGGTTTAATAGGCTTTTGAGTTCTCCTGAGCAGAGAACAAGCCGATGTGCTCCCTTCTCATCTTTTGTGGGAAACAACTTGTAGGCAGTTTGCTGGTTCCAGAATAAATAATTGCTAGTGCCACAAGGAGAGAGAAAGCTGAGGGAATTGCAGCTAGCAATTGTGAAGAGATTCCCTGCTTGTGAGATTCTACTCTAACAGAAAGGTTAAGGAAGCATGGTGTGGTGGGATTGAGCTTTTTGAGTGGCGGTGCCCTTCTTCTTTCAACTTTGTCCTGTCCTGCTCTGCTTGAAAAGAGTTAAAACAGCATCACACACATACCTGTTCCATTCTTGCCACTTTCTTCTGCCTCATTTTAAAATGATATTAATGGTTCTTTTTTTTTTTTTGTCCTAGGGTTTTTGATCCCCTGTTTTTATGATTGTAATATTCTTGGATATCTTTACCCAATTAAAACTCCTAATGGTGATATTTGTGTCTTTAATATGTCACACACCAATATTTTATACTTTTGTTTTTCCATTTGAAAAAAAATATTTCTTGGATTTGTGTAAAAGGCCTTTGCTATATAGGCAGAAAGCAAGGACATACTTAGGTGATCTGCTCTTTTCGGTTTTCATTCCTGTCTCTAAGGAGACATGCAATGCTTTAAGTGATTTATAAAGTAGGCTTGTAAACACATTCAGGTCATAATAGCGTTATAACTTCCTTTGTACATGATTGTTTTTATCATTGAACACTCTTGTAATGAATTCAAGTGTGGTATGATCCTTACATTTGTGCTGACTTGATGTAACTTCTTGCAGTAATCACATCTTGATGTTTGTTTCTGTTCTTGAATATAAATTTGTATCAGGTTTACTGCTGTTACTGAGTAAGAAATGGGTTTGTTCATTCAAGGTTATCCTCTTTTTTCCTTTTTTCTTTGTATTCAAGAAACACAAGTATATTCCCAAACACATTATTTGCCTTTGCTCTGGTTTTGGTTCACTGCAATATGCAGCCTGTTCAAAAGAACAGGGACTTAATCTGTGTCCTGTTCTGATTCTGACACGCCCCATGTAGGTAAAAGCAAATACTAAAGTGTGACGCTACTTGTTTTTGACTACATACTGAATAAGGATTCTAAATGAGCAACAGATTAGTCTTGCATGGTGTAGAGATTTTTTTTTTAAATTTGTGATTGCACTACGGTTTCAGACGTTGTTTCAGACGTTGTTTCAGCAATGGTAGGAGAGCAGGCGGGAAGACATGGAAGGGAGGAGAATAGGAATGCTTATTGACATCCAGGTCAGCTCATGCATGTAGCAGTTTGCTAGGCTAGAACATTATCACAAGTATTCTTAGGAGATCTCTCAGGCAGTTAAACCTATTTTCACCTTTCTGTTCACCATGTACTTCAGATCACCACTTGCTGTCATACTTACTGCTCTGTAGTGCGCTGTTCTGCTGCCTGAGGTTAATCTTTGCCTTTCCAAACTCTCCTTCCCTGCTTCAACCGCCTCTTTCATTTAACTAACCCACAGTGCTTCAATTGCTACTTCATTTTGAAGGTTAATATAGATTTATTGGAGCTATTGCATAATTGATTTTGTTTTAATTAAAGGAGTGCAAGACATGAGTAGTATAAGCATGCTTCCCATCAGAAAGCCAGCCCTTATAAACTTCTGCAGTCCTGAACCAGTTTCTATAAATGTTTGCTCTATTCAGAATCCTGATCTAAACTAGGTGATTATGACGACTAGATGAGAATGCTGAAGATTAGCATAGGAACTGAATAGAAGACAAAGGTAAATTTCCCCAGTTCTTACAGTAGTTGTGTTTATTTCTTCAAGATTAATGAGTCTTATGGATTGAGAAGTATTTATCTGACAAAATAAGTTATATGGTACTTTAATTTTATGTGATAAAAATTCAAATTTGGATTCTATTTGGATGAATCTGAATTAAAAAAATTTGAACACTTGCACATTTTCTTGTGGGAGTTTCAAAGTACTTTCGTTTGGTTTGGTAGCAGAGATAGTGTGCATGGAGGTTTTTGATGTTGGTGTTTTTTTTCTGGCAGTAAAAATGCAAATAATAGTTGTCTTCGTCATACTTTTGTTTGTAAATGAAATTGTTTATAAACTCTCACATTAAAAAGTTTTTAATGAACACCAGTTTATTTTAGGAAAAATTGCCGTTTCTTTACCTTCTCAGGAATGCTACTTTTGTCATGTTTTTCTCTTTATTCTTTTGGGAGCTTTAATTTCTAAAATACTACTATTTCATGTAGTGTTTAAATATTCGATGTTTTATCCAAAGCTTCTCATATATGTCTGTAAAACCACTGTATACTATCACGAGAATGTTAATTATTTAAGACTGAAGTCAATATATTACTGTAATGTCGTGTCATTTATGATCCATTTTATTAAGCCATTGCTTTCCCAATCTCTTAATTAAAACCGCCCCTTTCATGAGAACAAACCTATGTACTCCATTTAACATAGAGAATGGTCATTTTTAATATGAATTAAAATAGAAATTTAAATGACAGTAGTAAAGTAAAATGCAAACATTTTTCTCTGCCTTTTTTTTTTTTTTTCTATAGCCTAAGACTTGGAGAAAAAAAATTATCAGCAGTAATGTACCTTGGAATTTGGTTGAAAAGAACGTTCAGAGTGTGGTTTGTTTATTTATTTATTTTGTGTGTGAGACTGCAGATATTATGTCCCCATACATTGAGTTACATTATCAGTGAATCAGTTCTTTTACTCTTGTGTAACAGCAGCTGAGACAGTCTTCTAGCTACATGTGAGTTGCTGGAAAAAGTCCCTAATGAAACTGATGAGCTTATCAGATTTTGAAACTAGTCTCTAGTGCATCTAGATATTCAGAGACAGTGCTTGCTGGGGCTTACAGTCTATTATATTGAAACTAGCTGCCTGTTGGTATTTGCTCTGTGGACAGCTCATTTTCATTCTCGCTGGGGCCAGGCAGTGCCTTTTGTAGGGTATGCAGAAGGCTGCTTGTCACAGTAGGAGATCAGCTTGGGGACAGCAGTATTGTGCTTCACTGCCAGTACTTTAGCTGCTGAGAAGTCTGCCACGTCCTCATCTCCCAAGGTTGGCCATCTCATCCCTTGCTGTCCGTGGCCCTTCCCTCACCGTGTCTGTGGCCCAGCAGCTTCTGCAGTTGTCAGAACTTGTTGTAGCTTAGTAGCTTTACCCCGTGTGTTTCATTGCTGTGATACGTATTGCTCTTCATGAAATTCTGAAGCCAATAGTTTGCTTGGCCAAAGATTAATTTGAAAATACTTAACCATTTTAATTCTGTACTTTGTGGCATTTACGCAGAATACCATGTGGGTAGCAGGTAGTTTTATGATTCCCTGAGGGGCATAGTTTGCTATAGCTGGTTTTGTTGTACTCTTATTCAATAAAATGTTTTACTGAATATCTCATAACAAGCTGCTGTTATACACTCATGGTGGTATTTTGGTACAATAATATTTGGTAATATTGCTACAATAATCCACCTGTATGGATTTCAGCAAAACACTTAAGGAATTTAGTCTCCCCCCACTGCTGGCCTCCCACCCTCAGTTGGAGAATGTCCCAAACTCTGCTTGAAAGGTAATACTGGGGCAAAGTAACTTGGAAACTCAGGCTCCTTTTGCCTGAGGAACAAAAGCTCCTTCCTCCAGAAATAAAGGGCAGGAGGGAGAAAAGGAAACCCCAAACCTTGCTAGACATGTAGAGGTAACAAATATACTATTCATTGCTTATCTGAAATGCTTTAACATAGCTTCTTCATTCTACTTATATTGTCTCACGTGGTTCTGTTAAATCCAGTTGTTCCTGATGTATCTGAGGTGCACACTGGCACCTGGTTTCTGAACATTGTGCTGTGGGATATAGAGATGGTTCAAAAGGTAGTCATCTAAAATACTGTACATTAATATGGAGAAAAACCTGTTTCCAATAACTTTTATATGTCTTGCAGTATTTATTATATATCTAGTAATAGCTGTGTATGTAATTGTCTTTATATGATCAAAATATATTATTGGGCATACTTTTACATTCAGATGCCAAATTAAAATTTACTGTCAAATGTGAGATTTCTTTTTCCATTTAATAATGCTGGAACTAAGATCTACCACTGTGTGCAGTTCCACTTAGTATTTTGTAGTTGATTCAAGTATTGCTGCAAGATGTTAATGGGAATTTTCTCATGCTCCTTGGTTTGGCTGTTGTTCAGAGACCAGTTTTCATAACTTCTTCTGAACTGTTTCAGTAAACTTACATATCTTATGTATCATAAGCCACTTAGTGAATTTTGATCCCTTTAAAATCTTGTAGAAAAACAACCACACATTTGAGTTTTACATAGCAAAAGAGATGTATCAGAAGGAGAATATGGGCAATGTCTACTGTTTTTTTTTTTCTTTCTTAGATTAAGCCAAGTGACTGGCCATACTATGATTTACACTCTTTGAAGGCTATATTTTTTCTGTATTAAAGATGCTGTTTTTAAAAAGTACTTTGCTTTTTGTTTCTACCATTTTGCTTTCATTTTCCTTTGTATTTTATCATCCTTGTATGATAAAAAATCCTTGTATGATAAAGAATCTCACTTCTGTTTCTGATCATCTACTAGTTTTGGCACTATTATTATTTTTTGGCACTCTTCAGTAGTCGATATTGGAATAAACAATTTTTGAAGAAGTTTCCTACCATCCTGGATGAATAGGATTTTAGCAGCAACAGGAGCTTTTTGATCATCTCATCAGATTTTCTTACAAGGAATTGTCTATAAATTGAACTAATTTTCCCTGATCTTTAGGGTTACCATAAATCACTTTTCTTCTGTGGGCTAAAATATGGCACCCAAATTTTAGTCTGGTGCCTAAAGGCATTTCTTGGGCAGACTTATGAAGCATTTTTTTAAAACTTGTTCAGGATGTTTGTGGGCTAAGCAGCCCTAGGAAACCAAACATCTCCTTGTGTATTTGGAAGTATAAGAGAAAACTTCCTCATGGTGTTTTTATGATTTTCTCTGATAGTGCCACAGGGCTGGTGCTCTGGGCTAAAGGCACTTGCAGCAGGGGAACAACATGAGACTGTAACGTGGAAGGCAAAAATAGAGTACTTCGTGCTTTTCCCTCCTGACACTAGGAAAGGGAGGAAGATTTTGTGTTCAGAACATACCACAGAGGTTGGAACACCTTAATTTGACAATTTTAGCAGTAGTAAAGCTAGGAAAGGACTCAGCTGGACTAGGGGTCTATGGCTGGTGTATACTTTGAGGTATTAGGTGAGATGAGTTATGTATCTTTTGGTGTATGAATACGGGTGGCTGGGTGGACTTAGCATAATGGAGTGTATTAAGCTGAGTGTAATATTTACATGGGAGCAGTAAGGGACAGAATAAAGGGTGTGGAGACCAGAAAAGAAGTGATGAGTATGCTGGTGCTGCTCAAGTCCTCTGGGATGTGATGTGCACCAATCTATTTCTGCATATTTGTTTCCTCAGCGCTGTGTGGAACACGCCCAATCTTTAGACTCAAAAAGCAGCTTTTGGAGTTTTCATTTAATTCAGCTGACAAGCCCCACTATTCAGTGCTTTATCTTTCTTTCCTGCAGTTTTGTCCTTCATGCTGCTGATGCAGTAGTCAGCAAAAAGTCCTTTTGGAGGCCCTCAATTTGTGTGACTTCTGAAGTTGAGTTTAGAGGTGGTTAAAATATTTTTGTGAGGATTTATTCTTGTTCAAAAAACTTACAACATGCAGGTGCTCTGTGTAAATGTTCCCCTCATCTTTGGTCATTTTCCCTTTGGGAGAGAACCCCAAGCTACTGCCACAATTTACTCTCTATGGTTGCTTTCTGCAGCTATAAATCGGCACTAATAAGGAAAGAGTGATAAGGTGCAGTACCTTGAAACTTGGTCATTCCCAGCCTTTTCTATGTGTCCTCTTTAGCCTTCAAGATCTTCTCTCATTTTAGGAATGTGTAAATAATGAAAATGGTTGTAAATATCTTGATGCAACCCCTTGAAAATTAGTGTTGTGCACCTTATTTCAGCATACCAGTCAGAGGTAACTAATGTGATTTACATTGATCAAAACTCTCTGAAAGTGAAAAGCTACTGTCTATGTTCATCTTTAGCATGTAATTGTGGTACAAAGCTTTTATTCTAGAAAAAAACCTCACTTGGTCCTATCATGGAGAAACTAAGAAATGTGTTTAGTCTTCTGCTGTCACATCATGCCTGTTAGGTTTGGAGAGATTTTGTGCTTGGAGCGTAAGAAGTTTTCAGTCTGATACAAGAAGAATGTATTATTGAAAATCCAAATACATTTCTGTTCTGATTGGCCTAAAATGATGTAGTGGTGAAGATGGCTTGCATTTTAAAAGAAGAATGTAAGCTCTGCTTGGTTTTCTAAATCAAGCAATTCTTACTTACATGTTTCTAATTGTATGTTTTTAGCACTCATTTACTAGACCAAAAAAACCCTAAAATATCTATACAGTTTAAAAACCCGATCAGGCAGGAAGATGTTTCACATTGAAGTGTGAATTTGAGTGGAGGGAAAAAACCAACCCAGGTAAAGAGCTTTAATTTACAGGGTTAGTTATAGAAAGTTGTGGATGTTAGTTGCAGCAGTAACAGACAAAACTTTTCTCCCTGACCTAAAACATATAAAGTGCAAAGTTTTTGATGAAATACAAAGTTTTTTCTCTAGTAAAGTAGAACACTGTGAATACCATGGACAAATATCACTTACTGAATACTCCTCACCTAAAACATTCATACAGTATTTTGCAGAGTTGAGTACAGGAACACTGATTACTTGTGAAAAATGTGCTGTATTTGGGATCTCTGTGTTTCTTCTCTTAAATCTATTTTGCATACTGGATCTAGGGGAAAAACTGTAGTATGAATTCGGTCCATGGAGATAGTTATGGGACATCTTGTTCATGGAAGAAGTTGTAAAACAATTTCTTAATAGATAATGACATTAGATATCTGATACTTTAAGCAAAAGTTTATAAATATATAAGTATGCATGCAGAAACTCATATTTAACTGCATGTTGGTTTAGCTGTAAGCATATCTACATATACTGTGTGTGTTTCAATCTCTTATTTATATACTACATGGATGAGCATTGCCAAAATACCTTAATGAAGTAATGATTTTTGGAAAGTATTCAAGGACTGTAATATAGTACATTTGCAAATAGGAGCAGAGGGTTTATGATAGGCAAGTGTGCACGTAATGTAATTATAATTCAGCCACAAAAGACAAGTGGGAGTATCCTTGGGTTTTATGTGACATATAAAGTTTTAGTTGGAAATGACACTTTAGTAAGCCTGCATCTGTATATCTGTATGAAGTACTCATAACTTAATTTTGTAGATAAGTTTGGCGTAGACATTTATAATGTAAAGATTTATAAGGAGTTAAATGATAGCACTGTGATTGTGGTGTTTTTGGGGTTTTTTTCCCCTTTTCTTTTTTCTTTTTTTTTTGGTGTTTTTTGGGTTTTTTTGTTGTTGGGGTGGTTTTTTTTAGTTTTTTTGGTTAGTTGGTTTTTTGTTTGGTTTTCTTTTTTAAAATTTTTTTTTGTTTTGTCATCTAGAGTTTTTATGAGAATTATAAAATTATGTATGCAATTGATAACTTTAAAATACCCTTTTTCATGATTTGGCATGAACCTTTGACTTCATAATAAATTGCTCTTTTTTCTTAATCTACATTGTTACTAACTTATTTTTCAAAGAGCTGCTGGACCCCACAGGTTGTCTATCTTCAGTATTGCATCTCTTTTTTTTTAGCCATCACATTGAAATTGCAGCTCTTTAATTGTATTTTAAATTAAATTTTATATATTTTTTCTGCTTAAACTATATCTTTTCATTCTAATTCTTGTTGGAGTATGGGATAGCTTAAAGAAAGAGTACTTGTGGGTAGAAATCCGCTGTTCATCATTCGATACAACTACCTACCTACGTGTAAGTGTGCCAGTGTGCTTCCACAGAGGAAGCAGGATTAGGATGAAGTTGCCAAATGGTGTTTCTAGAAACATAGAAAGACACAATGTAGCGAGCACAGTCAGTATAGTTAAAAACATGGATATTTAGAAATCCTGATGTGGCTATGTTAAGACTCATATACATAAGATGCACTGCCACAACCGCAATCATGTCCTGTGGTAACTTCCTTTATATGCAGTATATGGTTTCTTTGAACCTTTTGTTACTGCTTACAATCTGATTTTGAGACTCAAACACATAAAAAGGACTATTTAGGCACTCAATGCTTCAATATTTGTTCAGTGTGGAGGTGTGTGGTTCTTTGCATCCTGCCTTCTTTGCCAGGAAGTTTGGAAATAACCATGTGCAGTCCTGTTCACTGTATGAAAGCTAGATGCATTTTTTTCTTATGAAGTATAAAACATACTGAATCTCTTTGTTCAGTGAATCACAAACTCATGTTTCTCCCACAACAGTAAAGCTTGAGAATCAGTTGACCATGCTTGTATGACAAGATTTCACAATGAAGCATGACTCAAAGTTATGTGTTTCAGAGCCATACATTTCCAGAGCACTTTAGAAATATGTATGTGTCAATATTTTTTGTTGAACAAACATAGTTTTTGAAACGCTGTTTGAATATTTATTGTAATGGTATATGAGACATATTCAGAAGTGGCAGTTGCAGTTTCCAACTCTGTTCCGTTTACTCCGTGGGATATGGGGTAAAGATTTGGTCCACAGGCTGTTTGAGGGAGACGGAGAAATAGGAGAGTAGTGAGGAGACTTGCCTGGATAGAATAAATGAAGGGTGTCTGTGTATGGTGGATTAAGGAGTGAAAGGACCATGGTCTGTGCCACAGGAGTGTGCTAAAGCATGAACGTGATCCCTGGATGATTGCCATGGGTGGACACTCCTCGACTGTGCTAGTCCTTAAAGTATTGGTATTACCTAAAGTTTACAGAAAGACTTACTTGTAAAGTGAGGGATTTGCCTTCTGACTAATGAAATTATCTGTTGCTCTTCAGGACTGCAGTTAAAACGCATCAGTCAAGAAAAGCTCTTTTAGTTTGACATGAATGCAGTTGCCCTTACATGAATTTATAGTATTTTGAATAGCACACCTTAGGTTAGTTTTTGAAGGTGCTATCCACCATTGTAACCAGTAAATACCATGTAAAATAAGTGTTAGTGAAACCAGAATGATTTGATGACATAGTGGTATGGTACTTGTGATGACTTGTGTCAAATTTATAAAACAGATCTCACAATGTAAACTAATAGATAAAATCCTGATGAATTAATGATGTAAGAGGATATTTCTGTGAGTTTTAATTTCTATTATTTAGTATTTAATTTCTATTTTAACTATTTATTTTTTGGCTGATGTAGTTTTGTTCACAGTAGTTTTGTTACAGATGTTGTTCCATGTTTTGATTTGAAACAAGATACAGTATTTTCTTCTTCCACACTAAATGCTCCCTGAGTTTTCCTTCTTGGCGTTATGTGAGATTAGAGGATATTTCCAAGCATTTTTTACTTTCCCACATACACATTTTTTCCCCCAAGTTGTTTTCAATCTTATTTCTCCATCCTGTTGTCCAGTTTTTAATTTCTTCCTGTTGCATGTGGCCGGAGTTGCAGTTGAGCACAAATAATGACAGTCCTGTCTCCCCAGCTCCTTTCAGAATGTTTATGTGTTTTGTTCCCTTGGGCACTCAACTTTGTTTCTTTCTGACACTCACTTTCCTACCTTGTTTTAAACCTGTACTTATTCTTTCATTGCAACTTTGACCAAGGATAAAATATATTTTCCGTTCAAAATGATTGGCCCAGATTTGGAAGAAGGTATTTTTTTATTTGATATTAAAAATCATCCCTTTAGTTAGTACAGAGAAAGGTATATTTGATTTCTGAATGTTCAAATTTGTGTAAGGAAGTGACGTGCATGGTGTTCACTGGAAAGAATAACAAATGTTGAATCCTGGTATAAAGTCCATGCTGCCTGAGAGGAGATATTTTAAATTAGCCAGTGTGATAAAAAAATTACATGTTATGTTATAATATAGACATCTTATGTAAAACTTTGCAACATTTACAGTATAGTGCTGACAGCTGCACTTGACTTAATATATAGCATTCTGGTGGTATTGTGTGATAGACTGCTGGCTATTTTAGAAGATAAATTACTGTTTATTTAGGTTTAAGTTAATGTTTCAAAAGCTTTCTTACTTAAAAAGCAGGACATTATAAATAGCAGTAAGTTCTCTGAAATGCTCTACACATTACAGACTGACAATTGCAGAAGAAAAGACTGATTATAAGTAGAAAACCTGTAACTACATGTTTTGATTAAGTTGCTCTTACGTGTACTTCTTAACATTGATTAACCAGGAAGTTTTTGCAGCCATTCAGCCAGCTTTGTAGTTTAGTCCAATAGTTTTAAATAAGATATAATTGATAAATTACATTTGGTGAAAATCTGTACTTCTCTATCATGGTGTCTGAAGTTTAGCTTAAGAAGCAAGAATAAAAATAAAGTACAAATTTTCAAGTGAGTTGTTAAAAATACAGCAGAGCTATTAATGTGTACTCGAAAGTTTGAAGACAAGCATTTTTGGGAAAATTATATGGAAGTTTTCCTTGAGACAACTAAATAATGAAGCTCTCAACTAGGCTTCTGTGTTTAAAATTTGATCAGCTGGATAGTAAGGGTACTATGCAAGCTAAGAGAAATGGTGTTTCAGACAGGTGTGTGGAAGTATCTAAAATTTGATGTACAGTTATACTCAGTAGACTTTAATTTGTTAAACCTGTTTAAGTATTCATGTGTACATTAATACAATCACAAAGTGTAACATGTATGTTCATAGAATGCATGAAAAGCATACTACATGAGAAGAACTATTGGAAATAAGTTAGAAAATGAAGTTTTTTCTTAACATAGTGCTAAAAAGTGCTATTATTTTTGTAAATACTATTATTGCTATTACTATGTTACTGCTATTACCGTGTTACTATTGCTTTTGTAAAGATGGTGCTTAGTTTTTAAAAAGGAGACTAATTTTTTGCTAGTGTTGTGTTCGTGTTCCAGTCTCCTTCTGTAGATTGTATTGTATGCTGAGATCTTACTTTTTCATTAATGAAGTGCTCATGCTTCCGAATTTGTAGAATGCAGTGAAAGCTGCAGTGTTTCAGTCTTCCTGTGCCTGAGAAATCTTTCTACTTGAACCTTCCTGTACTGGCAAAAATGTCCTGAAAAGTACTACCTGGGGAAAAATTCCCTGTTGTGTGTTCTGTGAAGAATGGCCACAAGCTCAAATTTGGCTTGGACCTATCTCATACGGTAACTGAGGAAGAAAGGATAGCTAAGCCACAGTCTATAACTCAAATGCTTTTCAGTTGCATTGGGTTTTAAGATTGAAATTTTAAGGAAACCAGATGTGCATGGCTTTGTCACTCAGTCTTCTCTGCCTCTTTTTTTGCCCTGCCCCATGAAATTTTGAACCTACTGTGTAGTTTCAAACAATTTTGATGGAGATTTAGTCACTGTAAGGATAACCTAAATGCTTGTGAAAATCAATAGCAGCTGGAGAGACCCTAGAGGGTATACTCTTCCTTCTGACATCGGCATGTTTAATTCAATGCCATTTCATTACCTTTTTGCTCTCTTTCTGTCCCCTCTGCCAAGAGCCAGGCACTAGCCAAATGATGCTCAGCACTGAAAAGAGCTTGCTTGGATAGCAAGTTCTCCAGGCAAGGCTTTGTGCCTCAGGCCTTCCACTGTTATATATCAGGGATTTATTGTGATGATGGAAATTTGAGAGTTGAGGATTACTCAATTCGCTGGGACCCTGCTGTAGGTCTGCTGTTCAGTAGTGTTTGGGATTAGGAGAAAATTTGGTCTGGACAGTATTCTACCTTTCTCTGGAGGAAGTGGGTGGCAAGGTTACGTTGTAATAAAAATTATTACTACATCCTTGGCAGGTGCTTGGTGGCGAGAATTCTTGCACGTGGGGTCTGGCTTTCTAATAAAATCCAGTAGGAAATGTGTTAGGGGAAAGTACCCTCTAAACAAAGTATGAAATGGAGCTGAACTACAACCCACCAGAACCATGCGGGGAAACAAATACCCTCAATCATCTATCACCACAAAAGAAAGTGATGTCTTGGTGAAGTCTGGTGCTGGATACTAGTGCTAGCCCTCTGGCTGGCAGAAGAGAGTATGAGAGAGTGACCTGAATGGATCAAGCTTTTGCCAATGGCTCCCAGGTGTTAATGAATCAGTGATATGACTGAGCCATGAATACAATGACAATTTGATGTCATGGGGAACACTACGGGAACATACTTGATAAATGCTGGAGAAGTAGTTCTCAGCCATTCTCAGTATTTCAAGGTACTTGCAACAGGGATGAGAGTATGTCCAGTCTGTGGTACAGTGTCTTCCAAAACAGCACACACAAAAATGTAAGCAGGTGGTGTAAGAAAAATGTTTGTTGCAGTGCTGACCAGTTCACTAGCTAGACCGGTAAGAGGGTGAGATACTCTTCCAGGAGGCCCTGAATTGTGTGTTAGGCTGGATGACAGTGAAAGAGTCAGACTGTCTGGAGTTTTCATGTATGTAGATAAATTGTTTAAACTTGAAATATGTATTCTGTTTTGTTCTAACCTAATTTTCAAGGGATTTTTGAAATAGGTATCAGTTCTTTTATCACTCTTAATTTTATTACTTGTATAATAAAATACTTGTTTCTGAACACAAGTTGGAAAAGAGAATAAAAATGTTGTGGGCCACTTCTCTTAGGTTTGCAGTCTGTTCTCCTGAGTGTATTTCCTGTCTCTCTTTTCTCCCAGTCCTTCTGGGTTAAACTGTTTCAGTCACTCCTCTTTCTCATTTTCGCTCACAGAGAATATATGGGGCAGAATGACCCATTTTAGCCCGCGTTACCAGTTGTGCTGAAGGAGCTCACCTAGCCCTATTCTTTCGGCTATGTCCTTCCTCCTGACTTCTTTCAGTCAACATGTGTGAGAGTTACTGAGTTAAGAGTTCTATGCACTGTGACTTTTGTGGAACAAACATGTCAGAATTGACTTTTTTAGGGTGGTGTTTTGTTGGTTTTTTACTTTTTTTTGGTATGTTTGTTTTTTGTAGCTTTGAGAGCTCTAATCATGGATCAGACTTCACTTTGTTTGATATTAGATGTAGAATAATGTTACAGAATTAACACCACGCCACCCGTATTTCCCCAAGCAAAGCACTGCACAAACTTCCTGTAACACTAGAGAATGAAATTTTAAAGTAGCTTATCCTAGGAAAAATTGCAGAAAAGTCATTTTGAGATGTTTATTTCTATTAAAAAGCACTTACATCACAGTAGGTGGCCTCATAATTCTTTAAAACTACAGTAAATGTATCAGAAACTTTACTAGATGATCAGTTAACAGCTTATAATATAACTTTCTGTACACAATAGGAAAAAAGATATTTGTACAACTATCCTCAAAAAGAACTTGCAAGGTTATTTTGTTTGTTACTCTGTCTTGAGTGTTGAGAAATTGGGGTATATTTCTGAGAACCACTTAGTGAGAACAGCCTGTTCTATTTATCTTTGGCTCTTTGACCTTACCACCATGGGCTTTCAGATGCTTGACAGCTCCTTTTCTTGTAAACAAAGGAATGTAGCTTTCAAATACCCTGGATAATCAACTAATCAAAACAGTAGCAACATCACAGGGAGATGTTGTTGTCCAGAAATCAATAGGAAGATGACACATGTTTTAGGTATCAGTGCAACAGATTCCTTACAAAGCTTCCTGGCTTACGTTTGGGGCTGCTGTGGCAGCTTTTTAGCCTGTCCATAGCATTTGTGTGGATTTTTAACTTGTACCTCTATTTTGGAGCACATTTGGCTATGCTAATATAGAATTAACAAAACATGGCTTATGCTAAGACTGGGAGGTGGATGTAACATCCTCATCTAATGCAGGTATCTTAAGTGTGCCTTGTTGGTCATCACTGCTGGTTGTTCCTGTTAATTTAATATCAGCCAAGATCACTTGCACTGAGAGGCAAATGGTGGCTGACCCTTTGATTAAATTATTTCTTGATTGCTCCAGTTTGTCTGTTCTGTTAACCAAACTTAAACTTTATTTGCCCCACTGCCTGCGTCTCTGCCTCAAATTCCTTGGTACTTCTCCTTTGCAGTCTGGGACATAAGAGTTTATTTTTGACATGTTTCTACATGAAATAGTTCTGAAAAAAACTGTGGTAGAAAAAAAAGACTTTCCAGCATGTTCTCATCTGCTGTAGAGAAAGACAGCTCAGTCTCTGAGCACTCACTCTGAGATATGTGATTTGAAAAGATTTAAAATTGGGTTTTGTTATGGTGAAAAAGAAATGGACAGTCTCAAACAGTCTTTTGAAAGTACTAGGAGTGTATATATAGAACCTATAATTTCTATATGTAATACGGAATTCCTTCATTATTCTGGAAAATTGTAACACAGCCTGATTTGGCTAAATTGTCTTCAGTATTTTATACTGTCATAGTTTTAAAACATACATATATTAACATAATCTTAAAGTTTATGTGCATTAGAATATTAAATCACACCTTGCAAAAGATGTACAGATGTCATATTTAGGTCACTGGATTTCCTCTGTTTCAGTCTTATGCTTCTAGTTTACTGTTCATTAGAAAAATAAAAAAAATTATTTTCTGTACTAATTTCTAAGTGTTAGCCAGTAGAAGTGTTATTGTGAGGTTAGAAGTGTAATATGAATCAATTTCTCTGTTTATGTATAATGCATATTAGCAATTGCATAGCAGTGGAAAAGAAAGGGATACCCTTTTGAAGGCAAGAGCTTGATGGCGCTTACCATTTTAGTGAAACTTGTGTATTCTAAAGGTAATATTTTTAAAAACTTGTATTACTTTTTGTTTCATTTTTGCGTACAGAGGAATCATAGTGCAATTTGGAATGATTTCTGGTGATGATCTAGTTGAACTTCATGCCCAAAGCAAGTCCAATTAGAGCAGGTTGCTGCAGGGCTTGGCCAGCAAAGTGTGCTGAATAACTCCAAGGACTGAGACTCTACCACCTCTTTGGGCAGCCCGTTCAATAGTTGAACACCCTTCTGATGAAAAAGAGCTTGCCCTGCTTGGAATTGCATGTTTCAGATTTGTACCATGAAAAGATGGATGGCAGCAGCTACAGTCTGGCTCTCACTTCTCTGTACCCTCCCAGTATGTAGCTGTAGGTAGCAGTCAGATCACCCTTCTCCAGGCTGGACACCCCTAATTTATCTCAGTCTCACCTGAGAGAGAGCACAGGAGGTTCCTCCTGTGCCCTAACCACCATGGTGGTCTTCTTAAGGATCTGCTTCTGGAGTGTCTTGGAGAGCCCTAGACTGGGTGCAGTATTCCATACAGTGTCTCACAGGGAGCTAAAGGAGGAGAGTAATTGTGCCCCTGTCTTCACCCTCGCTAATACAGCCCAATACACAGTTTGCCTTTGCAGCAAGGACATGTTGCTGACTCATGGGCAGCTTGCTGTCCCCTGGGACCCTTGAATTGGTTTCTTAAAAGCTGCTTTCTAGCAGTTTGCCTTTTAGTCTGCAGTTCCAGAGTATCCTTATCCCAGCTACTCCAGCACTCAGCATTTACATCTGGATTGCACTGAGTTCCTGACAGCCCATTTCTGCAGCCCCCTCAAGGACCCTATCAATAACAGCCCTACCCACCAGTGCATCGGTTCCTCTCCCTAGGTTGGTACTATCCACAGTTTTGATGAGGGTGCACTCTATCCCATCTTCCAGGTCTTTAGTATGGATATTAAACACTGTGGGCTTGGTACTGATCCCTGAAGGATGCCACAAGTAACCAGTCGTCAGCTGGACGTTGTACCCCAATCACAACCCTTTAAGTTCAGTGGTGCAGCCACTTTTTCACTGAATTCCCACTAACCAGTTGATATCTGACCAGTCTGTGAATGAGGTGTGTGAGGAGACTGTGTCAAAGGCCTTACTAAAATGAACACATCCTGAATGTTGCTTCTAGTCGTGCCACAGGCAGCCAACTACTTGGCCATATGAGCACTGTCCACTAGTGGGAAGTAAGTTCCACTCTCCCAGTTTTTGCATTTTGCCATTTAAAATACATTTTACAGAAATAAGATTAGATATCTTTTAATGACTTGTAAAGGATATTAAGCTTATCGTTTTAGAAATGATCAAGGATGAGAAAAAGCAAATTTTATAGAGGAAAAGGAAAAAATGGGGATGGAGAACACTCTGCAAGTTTGTGTAGTAGGTAATTTGAATCAGTTTGGGTTTTAAAATTTTAATTCATAATATTCATTGGTTTTAAACAGTTTCTTGGTTTTTTTTTTTATGGAACCCAGTTTTCTTTGTCTAACTTGGTTTTTTGAAAGCAGAGGGACAGTATTTGCATAAAAAGCCTAGTGATCTCCAAGAGAACATTTTTTTTCCCGTGAAGTGTGCTGCTGAGGCATTTTGGAGATCTTGCACACCGAATAGGATTTGTGTGTTTTAAAATGAGAGTGTGTCTTTTTTAAGGAGCAAACTATTTTGAATTTGGAAAGCATAATGAACAAAGGAAAGAATAATGAACAAAGATTATAACCTCCACTTACTAGGAAAGATCAAAATGACCTTATGTGTTCAGGTATTGTCAGTTGTAATTTGCTCTAAACCTTGTAATAATGGTTTTAAATTACAGTAGAAAATTGACTGAGGAACTCGAATATAACTTTACTAGCCTAGGTGTCTTTAGCATATTAGTTATGACTTGCATAGTTCTAGAACTAACCATAGTGCTTCATAAAAACATTTCAGCTGACTACTGGATCTGACACGTCTGTCAAAAGTGAAAAAGGAGCCTGGTTGTGCAAAATTCTATTTATCATATTTGCATAACAACACCCCAAAACAGGACCTCTTGTTCAAATCTAAGTTTTCTAGGCTTTACTTATGTTACAAGCTAGTGGGAAAATACACTTTTGTAAATGAGTTTTCTTATCTAAAAATCATCACTTTAGATATGTCATGAGTATTTTTAGTTTTCCACTGCTGTGACTGTTGTTTGGAATCACTATCATTAATGCTAAAATGAATGCACATTTGTTAAATCTCATACCATAACTACACTTATTAGCACGTTTAGAATGTAACTCCCTTCCCACCACCATTATGATTTTTGACTTCAACTTTTAAATGTTTGTCATCTGGTGTGAGGTGGATTTATGGGAGTGCAGTAATTTTAGTGCTTTTTGGCTGGCTGTTTCTGATGACATCACTGTGATCTAGACACAGCGTGTGACTCTAGTTGGTTCCAGTTTTAAATAGTTTCATAATTATGCTAGTTTTGGCAGTTTTCTTGGAACTTTCCCCATCTCTTTAATGAACATGTTTTACTTCTGGGCTTATGAGACAACCACATGTTTGAGAAATTAATAGTGTGCTCTTAAAAGTTAACATTGAGCAGAAGTGTGCAGATACAAAAAGCTTTTGGATATATGTGTACTTAGGAATGTAGTTTTTGTAAGTTCATGGCCACTCTTATCAACTTTCAGTAATTGGAGAATACATTTGGCTTATAAAGTATCAGTAACTCTTGTGAAAAATGGTGTGTGTGTTCATGCTGAAAAAACCCCAAAACAACCCATTCAGCTCTAAAATATTTTTTCTAATTGTGTAATGTAAGGAAATAAATGGATGTTATCCCAGATTAAAAAAAAACCCACCCGTGTTTTCAAATGTGAGGTTGAATTCTTCTTAAATGTCGGTGTACTCTGTTACTTCATATGGATTAAGTCACACAGGTATATTTCTGAGATAAATTTGTTTTGTGTTTCGGCACCATTTTGGAACATGTACATTTTTGCTTGTGTTTAGGTCCAACTTGCTGTAAGTGATTTGCAACCATTTTCCATCACGATGGACTTGCAGCTCAGGGAACTATAAAAAGCCTATTGTATTTAATGTATTTATAGGTTGAGATTCGAGACTTTGTTTCAAAATTAACTCTAAGGATTCTCCTCCCCTTTCCTTTAAAAAACCAATTCCTCCTCAAAAGCCACAGTGCTAGTGTTTATTCCTAGCTCTCTGAAATTGGTGAAAGCTTAAACCACTCTTACTTAATCTTTGCTTGTAATACTCAAAAATATTGCATAGATTTTGTGAAGTTTTTAGAACATGTATTGAACATAATTGTCGCAGTATGTAGATAGGAAAGTTAGACTTGAATGTAATCAGGCTTGATAACAGTTAACACTTCAGAAAAAAAGAATTTCCCCATTCCCTTTTCCCCTCTTCTCTTTATTTTGTAGCTGACATACATATTAAAAGTCAAGTGTAATGTGATCCTGTCAGACCAAGGTGCAGCACAGCATTCTGTGCAATCCATGAGGGAGCTTGGGAAAGAAGGAAATGTGGTAATTGAGCTTGGGCTTTTCTGCAAGTTCGAAACATAAATAGTTGTGTAGTGACTTATCTGAAAAAATATTTTCATGCTACACATGAACTAGTTTCCAAGAAAGAGTATAGCTAAAAGTTATTTCAAAGATTTTAGAATGAGAGTGTATGATCTAAGTTTTCTCAGTAAACTGGAGAGGAAGGAGTGTTGAGCTTTGCTAATGACAAAATATATGTTGGTGAAGAGGCTTCCATCACACTGGGCTTTATGAAAGCTTGAAGCTCTTGCTTTATCTCTGTCAGGTATGCCATGAAGAGAGAGGTGGTTGTCTAATGAAATTGCTCCATAGTTCGAAGTTCAGAGAGAGTCTTTAGGAGATTTGCATTCCTCAAGGAAAAGTATCACAAGTTTGTCAGAGATGAGTAAACAAACAAACAGACAAATGCCCTCTAAACAGAGTTGATGCTCAACACCCGTTTTGGGTTTTTTTTGCACTGGAGTGAGACTTTCCTGTATGACTAACATTGCCAAATAACCATAAATTAGCAAACATCCAACAGCTTGCTTTTCAATACTGTATTTGTAACTGGAAAATCTCAAATCCTTTGTGGTAACTCATCCTTCTTTTAGAAGCTATCATCTAGTCTTCTAATATATGAATATGTATGTCTTATGCGATTGTCCCAAATAAGTTAAAGCTTCTATCCTAATCTTATTTTTCCCCAACTAAGATTATATTGCTCTTCTTTTTTTTTTCCTTAGTGAAATGGTATATCAATTTTATCAGAAAATTTCCCTGTTTTGTTGTTCCAAGTACAGAGTGGAAGGAAAAAAATTTTTCAGTTACTTTTGAAGTTGTAGACTTGTATTTAAAATGTGTCATTGCATGTAATTTAATTTTTTTTTCAGTGGAAAAAAAATCCACATCAAAGAGCAAGTAATATGAAGATTCCCTTTTGTAAATTCTCTGAGATTATTGGAAATACCAGGCAGTACATGGGGAAACACATGGTCTGTCCTGTACAAAAACCCAGCACAGTTTAAGCTGCTTGCTTTTTGGTGTTAAGAGGACTTAAGAATATTATAGTTCATACTGTGGTACTTGACATTTGTTCCCCAAAGCTTCTTTTTGTGAACAAAGTGTGTGATATGGTAAGTGGCATGATCCTGAAAGCATTTTTCACTTTTTCTGCAAGAGACTACATCCATCAAAGTCATTTGGTTTAGGTCAAAATTGCATCCTCTTTAAACTGTTCTTTTAATACATTTACAAGAATATTTGCATTACTTCTCTTGGCTTTCTTACACTTGAGCCTTGTAGTTAAACTGTCATTCTGGAATGTAATACTACTGGTGTCTTTAAAATCCTAGATTCAGCTAATTAAGATTTTCTTGTGTTTGCAAATCTCATCTTGTAAGGCTTGTATCATATTCTGTAATCATGAGCCATGTCTCTGCCTCTGAATTCCTTATGTTGAATGAACTATATAGAAGCTCAAGAGGAGCAGGTGCCCTCAGTTCATTTATCTTTTCTGGGGTCATGTTTTACTGTTATAGAAGTCTGCAAAAATATTTTGCTTTATGAATCAACTTCAATTAGTGGTATTAGGAAGGATGTGAGTCTGACATCTTGGAACGATCTGAGGTGGTTTCATGAGTAGGCATGCAAGCTCATTGAATTAGGTAGTTTCTCATTCTTGTTTTGGTAATCTGCAGGGCTCTCTCTCTGAAGGAATGTTTCAGCAGAAATGGAGCTAGAAGAAATATATTCAGTTGAAATGAATATTTAAATGACAGGTTTCTTTTTTACAGTAAAGTTAGTGAAAGTATTAATTTTATGTTGTCCAGCTAGTTTTGTGTTAACTTTTCTGGTACAGGATTGAATTGATGGAAAAATAGTAACAGAAATTACAGAACCTTTACCAAGTTCTCCCCACATTTATTTTCTTTCTGTTTGGTTGACTTCATTGCTTTCTTTTCCTCTAGCAGGAAGACCACGAAAGTTGTGGTTCCAGTTCAACAAACCGCAGTACCACAGAAAGCATGAAATCAGCAGTAAAATCACGACGAGTTCAGCAATCTGCTTCCCCTGACCCTGATTTACCTCCAGGTAATCCATAATTTCAGAAGCTGGTTAGGTATCTTCTCCAACTCAAATACAAATGTTTATTCAGATGACCACAATATTTAAGTTAGATTATTATATTTTTGTCTACCTACAAATCACATAAAGGTTGGTGAAATACTTGTATGCTAGAAAATAGAACCGATTCACAATGACATGTAGTTTAATGCTGATAACCTTTCTTTCCATTTCATCAAATACTTAAATTCACGTAACTCATTTATAGCTCAAGGTAATTAACTCGAATCATAGAATGACTTGGATTGATGAATGGATTGGAAGGGACCTTAAAGATCATCTAGTTCCAACCCCTAGCTATGGGCAGGGATACCTTCCAGTAGGACCCGGTTGCTTAAAGCCCCATCCAGCCTTGCGTTGAACAAAATGTCTCTGGGCAACCTGTTCCAGTGCCTCAAAATAAAGAATTTCTTTCTATTATCTAGTCTAAACCTGCCCTCTTTCAGTTTAAAACCATTACCCCTTGTCCCATCAGTACATGCCCTTGTGAAAAGTCCCTCTTCAGCGTTCTTGTAGACTCCCTTTAGGTACTGGAAGGCTGCTATAAGGTATTTTTGGAGACTTCTCATTCTCAGGCTGAACAAACCAAACTCTCTCATGTTTTATTCATGTTTTTTATTGAGTCCTGTATCTACTGATAGAAATTTTCACCATTTTTTCCCCCGAGATGTGGAATTTGAATGTGAATGTGAAATTTGGATTCTGAACTTGGAGATATTTTATGATATAAAAATGCCTAAGGAAGTATGTATCTGATTACTGTTGCCTCTGAGTTTGGATATGAGGTTTCATGCAAAAACATAAAATTGGAGAGTACTGGAATGAATTGCAGTTTGCCTTCCTGGGGCATGTAATTTTAGATGGGTTAAAGATAGGAGAGTTTTGTGTTAGGCTTTCTTGCTGTCTTTTGTTAACAGAAAGTTTATACTTGACTTGAATCAAAAGACAACGTTGAAATTTAGTGTGTGGAATACTATGAGCTATAGGGTATCATCTTGCTTTGGAATAATTACTTGAGGAGCCAGGTCTGGAGGGTCTCTTAGAGCTTTGAGATTAAGTAAACTCCAGGCGCTTGAAATTGTGGGAAACCATTTCCTACCATGGACAGCGCTTCAGCTGTGGCATTTCCTTGGCATTTGGTTCTTTGGGTCACACCTGCAAACAACAAAAGTCAAAGGCTACCCAAAAATTGTATGGTTGTATTTCCTTCAGTGACATTTATAGGATTTTTGTAAGTTACTTCCTATGTGGGGAAATTGTATTAATACAGTTGTATTAATTCTTGGAAATTACAGAGTTGTAGATATAGGTGGCTTTGGTTTTGTTTTGGAGTGGATAAATAGCACTGTTTAGTATAGATGTCCTGTGTGATAAAATGTCCTAAGCTTTAATTTGCATATCCTGGATTTTAGTAAGATGTGGAGTCATCTACTCAGTTTTTTTGTTAGTTTGTTTATTGTTGGTGGTTTTTGTTGTTTTTTTTTTAACCTTTTTTAAAAAACCTTTTTTAAAAAAACCCTTTTTAAAAAAAACCAAAACCCATCCTTGGAGGATGCGTGTATCATATTTGTGCTATATTTTTTTAAAGATTTAGTTGTCCTTTTGTTTTAGTGTCCTTGGAGATGACGCTCCAGAGGCAAAGTTTAGCTAAAATGTAACTTTGGCAACAGTAGACTCCTCCTAAACTTAAGATGTTGTTTGGATGTGTCCAGTCTGATGATATCAGTTCTATGACTATAGAGATACAAAGTTTTTGGAATGTTGGATCTGAAACTACATTTGTAGCACTTAATACACAGTGCAGCCTCCTGGGTTCTGAACAATTTGAAAAAAACATACTTGTGGATTTTGCATTGCACCTCAGGAAAGAATTTAGCCCTACAGATTTTCTGGTGGTTTTATTCACTTACTGTAGAAAACCTGTATTTCAGTGGCAGAGAGATGCTCATAGTATTATTCATAGAAATCACAGGAGTATAAATAACCTTTACCTGCTTTTTCCCACTTGTATTTGAAACGAAACCCTTAAAAAAAACCCAATTCCAAATACGGAAAACCAACAAATCCTTTCTTATACATGAACTTGCTGATGTTTTTATTATTTTATTTTGAATAGTAGGAATTACAATTTCTTAAAAGATTGTTCCTCACATCTGAAAATCTGCTTCTAGTATATTTGAAGCTAAACTTAGCCAGGAAGCTGGTTTTTGTATGATACTTCTAACAATATACTGTACCACTAGCTTGGAAATAACCTTCGTAGACAGTTTTTAACAAATCCATGACTCCTGTTTTATTTGGAAGATAGAACTCTGCTCCCTCTCTTTATGCACTCAGCCAAAAAGACATGCAGATAAAAATGGTGTTGCTCTTTTCCTTAATACCTGGGGAAACTATCAGTACAGCTTGACTTTTTTTCCTTCTATGATGTAATGTTTTTGTCATTCTCAGCAGGAAAATGTATATTAGATTGACTTTGAAAGACCCTTTAAAGCAAAATATTGAAAAAACTTTAAGCCTTTGGAGGTACAGCTTCGCTTTCTTCAATGAAATTAGTAGCTTGCATTAAAATCATAATTAAATAACTGGTTACAATTTTATAGTTGCTAGTTAAGTAGTCTGCAAAAATATTTCTATGCTGAAATTAGGAAAGGGAGCTACATGCCTTTTGCTGCCTTCTATTTATATACAGGTCGGTTTACATCACTCTAGTGATGAATATGGGTCTCTTATGCCTCTTAATTATTGAAATAATACATCTGGTTTTCTGAATTCATATAAGCTAAAAATGTTATCATTTGAAGGAGTCAGTGAGAAAATCCTTAAAACCAAGTTATTCCACATATTTTTCAGTAGTTTTAGATTATATGCAAAAAAAGCAAATTCAGATTATGTTAGAAATCTGACAGTACTACGCTCTGAAAACATTGAATTTGACTGCATTTCTGGATTCCTTTTTCTGGTAGTTGAGGACCTTGAATCCTGAAAAAAGAAAACATGTCTTATGTCAGCTGTGGAAATTTATAGTTGTGGAACTCAGGAAAATCACTTATGTAATGGTAAAACTTTCCATATACTCTAAGGTGAAAAGTTATATTTGAGTATGAAAAAGGTGAATACCTGGAAAAAGCAGAGTAGAATGGAAGTAGCAACTTAAGTATTTTTGTAGTTATCTGACAGTGTTTTGAAGTTCATTTTAATTTTTAATTTGAATTAGAGTTGTTGATACAAATGAGTCTTATTTAATGCAAGTTTCAGAAAACTGCTCTTGAAGCCTGTGCATTTAAGCCTGTATCATTAGCTGGCTTTTTTCAGCATAGTCACCAAACTAGAACTCGATAATGTGTATTGAATGTATTTTTAGATGTGTGTAATGTTATAAACTTGAAAACAGAGAAATTTTAATGCCTGCTTTTCTCCAGCACAAGTGAGTCGGGTCCATAGTTAGATTCAGTATACATGAAAGACATGAATATGGGTAATATTTAGTTTCTTTACAATATTGTTAAAAATATGAGTGTTTGCCACATACTGTGAATTCCCGGATGAGATGATTTTTCCAATCATATTACCTCTAAAAAGCATGTAAATGGATTTGTTCCCAACAGGCTTCAGTGCAGGTGCTTACTATTTGGATTGTTGACAGAAATTGGTTTTGAAACGCCTCACTGGGGTCTTACTGAACAAGATGTGGATGTGTTAGGTTTTAGAATGAGAAAGTACCAGGTGTGTTAATGCTTAGTTAACTTATAAAAAACCAGAGGGTGTACCTAGGCATAGTATATGCACACTTGAAAAGTAACCTAGCAGCTGGTGTTCACTTTTCCAAACCTATTTCTAAATATCTCTCAAGTAAAAAAGTAATTGTTAAAATTTTTTGTCTACAATAATCCATAGTGTTCTGTTTTCTTAATTAGTTTGAAAGTTAATTAGTTTCTTACGCTCTATTGTATTCATGTTTTTTAACAACTTTTTTAATAGTATCTTGCATTTCCAGGATGTGATTGACTTAACCACACAGAATGTTAAAAGAGTTTTGTCATGTTATTTTATGGGTAAAGAAAGTACAATTATACATAGTTTGTTTAAATTTTGATTTTGAGAAAAGAATGCAAGTTGAAAAAATGAATATATAGAAATAATGAATTTTTTTACTAAATAAATGAGTCTATCTTGTCTTCCTTCTCATTCCCAAGAATTTGTTTTATTTTATAGGTTATGTTCAGAGTTTGATTAGGCGTGTTGTAAACAATGTCAACATTGTGATCAACAATCTCATATTAAAGTATGTGGAGGATGATATTGTTCTCTCAGTCAATATTACTTCTGCAGAATGCTATACAGTGGATGAGTTTTGGGATCGAGCATTTATGGACATCTCTGGTGAGTAGATACTTTTTGGTTTTACATATCACTGTGAAGGCACTCTTAAATTCATGCAGAAATTTCTAAGTCTCATAAAAATGGCTCTTTTTTATCAGAAGTAAGACAATATCTGCCCGTTTTAATTTCTACTCATTTTTTTCTCTTGTCCTTACCTTAATTCTCATGAGCCAACTGCAATAACAGATTGATTCTTATGGCATCCTTGTATGCTCACAGATAGTTGTACAAGATGTGTTGTAGTCCTCTGCTTACACTTGCCATCCTGTGATGGTATTTGAATTTGCGCTTGCTGCTGGCAGTGAGTCCTTAGGCAATTTTTGTGAATGAATTGTAGCACATTAAGGCATTCCATTGCACTTGTTCGTGATGATCTTAAAACTCCAAACAGGCTGGCAGGAGAGGCAGTAAAATGTGCTGCACTGTATTGAGCATGGCATACAAATTTTAAGACATGATCCGTTTCACTTCACATTTTAAGGGGAAAAAAGCCCCCAACTTCTGACTCTTTATCTTGGTCTTCAGTATTTGAATGTTTCAGTCCCTGAATTGCCAGCGTTCACCTGTAAGTCTAGGTGCTCTTACTGACATTGGATCAAGGTGGAACTGGGGCCCAGTAACTGTGCTAAGAACACACAGATTTCAGATAGAGTGGGGAATTCAATTAATGTTTTCCTGAACCTATTTTGTTGTTCTGGCTAAAATAATTACAAACTAATATGACAAAATCACAAAATATATTTCATGTTAAGATCACTCTAATAGCTCTTGTTTCTTTTGGAAGGTTCAAAAGAAAATTTTGGGGGATAATATGCAAAATTATTTCCGGAAGAATAATGAGAATGATGTTTATTGTATGCTTCCACATGAAACAGTACTCTTGTTTTATAAAAGGAGCTAAGGTGCAGCAAATGGCGTGAAAATTTTAACTGTGTGTAACTAATTTGTTCTCACTTCCTGTGCATTCAGCAGAAAAAGTCTGACACAGGAAATGCTTCTCTTTAGTTACATAAGTAAGTACTTTGCTGCTGATTAAATATGAATACCAAAAATCTATCTTGTATTGCTTTCTTCTGGTTAAGAACCTGTATGCATGACTTACTTTTCTTATGCAATACATTTTTTTAACCTATACACTTCTTTTAAAAGCCACTGATCTGGTACTGAGGAAGATGATCAACTTTTCTGACTGCACAGTATGTCTCGATAAGAGAAATGCTAGTGGGAAAATTGAATTTTACCAGGAACCTCTGCTGTACAAATGTTCCTTCAGGACTCGTCTGCATTTTACATATGATAACCTCAACTCCAAAATGCCATCAATTATTAAAGTAGGTATCCAAAATATTTTTTTTGCTACTCCCTTGTGAAGTTTTGAGGCTTTTCAAAATATCCTTTAAAATTTTAAGTAAAATGAAAAGCTTATGCTGTTGTGTTTTGCTAAGGTTTTTTTCCAATTGTGTTTTGATCATATGATGCAATTAGTTTATGTACAGAAACAGCACGTAAGTAAAGAAGTTATGCTAATATTTTCGTATTTTCCTGGAGTTTGAAAACCCCCCATAATTGTAAGGGGGGAAAGAAAGTCTGCAGATAGTCTGTTGAAAAAACCCCAGTAGTATACCTCAGGGTGTCTGCAATAAGATGGAAAGGATTTTTTTCACTTAAGTTATTGTTTCAAATGTAGCTCCAACTCTCATGAATAACAAGAAACTTCAGTGTATTAACACTCTGCAGTGAACCACGTGAGACAGAGTAGCAAGCCAAACTCAGCTCCTACTGAGCAGGGGTGCAATATTATTCACAGACATCTGACACTAGGTGACATCTTTACATTTTGCAGTGCAGAATCAAAATATTGAGTTGGTGGAGAGACTAAACTACCTTACACTGTTTTTTCTGCTCTGAGTAGTCATACATGTAAGGTTTGTCTTTCTTCCTCCCTGCTCTCAAAGAAACCAGTGGTGCCCATCTAATTAGCTGAGAGGTTGTTTTTAAATTAAGATGTGGACAGTGTTAATAAAAAATAATCTCCAGGTGTATGCACTGCAAAATGGTAAATTTTGAGATAAGTTTTAATGGTCATTTCTCAAGAATATAATTAAAAGTGTCACTCAGTTCATGATATGATTCAGAAGTCCTAGGCTGCTGTGAACTTGAGGCTGGAAATTCAACATGTCCAGTTTGTCAAGTGCCCTGTATACCTTTGGTTACTTTACGGTGTAGGAACTGGAAGCATTTGGTTACTTTGAGCAAATTTCAAGATTTGTGGATGTGGTAATGACCATATGAAGCTTTATCCAGCTAAGAATAGTCACAAAATGCTGCACACAAATGCCTGGTGGTGTGCGTGTTTGCAGAAGCTTCTTTTTCATGTGTGGATCTTGATTTATGCCAAGACTGATTTCTCATACTAGAAAGAAAAGCTTTTTTTCCCCCCTTCTTTGTTGAGAATAGGTAGCAGTTTTGGAAGTTTGCCTATTTGGAGTTTTAGAAACAAGGAGTTGTGTATTCAATGAGACTAGGACTTTTAACAGTCTGCCTTAACTTCACAATGTATATGAACTTCAGTGATAATAAGGATTCTTCGTATGGCTGTCTACAGCTTACCAGTTACAGGTTTAGGTTCTGTGGTGACAGTGTAATTGCTGCATAGACAGTAAATCTTAATGTTAAAAAGCCTTATTCTTACATAGCCAAATAGTTCTGTTAATTTTGGAGAACTAATCTGTACTGAGCTCATCCTATATGCTAAGTTTGGGGAGCAAAAGTTTATGGCCAAATTACAAGTCTCTGATAGCACGCTTCAATGTAAATGCTGACAGTCTTCCATATATTGTAAATTATACAGTTGTAAAAAATGATAAGTTATTTTATTGCTCACAATTTTTAGTAGATACTGGACTAAAATAAAACTCATACTAAAATGCACTATGATTTGGTAATTTAATTAAATCGGTATTAAACTTTTTTGGTTGTCTTTGTTGGCCATTTATTGCCTCTGCCCTATTTTAAGGCACATGTCAGTTTGTTCCAAGATGTTTTAACTGTTTTTAAAATTTATACTTTGATTTCGGTTTTGGTTATATTGCACATAGTTTACCTACTGGAGTTAAAAATATGTCTAATGTTAGAGAGTACTTTTGTTGCAAAAATTTTGTTTATGCAGCTCTTATTTAATGAAAGGTAGCTTTCTTATCTTGTTTGGCTTTGTCTTTATAGAATGATCACATAAACAAAATATTTTGAAGTATTTAGCTGTTTTACAGCTAAAATTTTTGAAGAAGGATAAGTTTTCATCCCAGTAATTACAGTCTTTGCAAAGCTTTCCTTCATTTAGTGAAAAATATGTTAACTACATGTTTGAAACGGAATATTCAGAGGAGCCAGTTTTCTGCACTTCAGTTGGAATTAATTCTTCCCCTCATTACTTGGCCACTTGGAACAACGTTTGGAGTGGGAAAGAATCAAAATGAAGGACGTTGTATATTAAAACCAGTATATCTAGAGTTTCTTTAGCATGCAGAGATTTTAAAGAAACTCTATATAATGAAAATAAAAGTTTAATCAGATGCTCTTATATCACTTATATTTGAGAAATTTCATAAGCATCAGCTTTAAAAAAGAAATACATAAATGTTTCTGTATGTGTAAACATGTTACACTTGACTTTTCAACTGAAGATCTCTTGTGTGACAACCCAAAGAGAGAATGTTTTTGGTAGTTGTTGTTTGCAGCCCTTTGCCTTCTGTTGTATTACAAATCTCATTTTTGGAAATAGAATGCCCATAGAAAATGAGTATGGAGTTGTGTGATTTAAAAGTGGGCCTCACTGATGACAGAGCTTTGTTATTATTGGCTTTTGTTCTCTTTTTGTATTATAGATTCACACATTAGTTGAAAGTTTGAAACTTTCAATCTCTGATCAGCAGCTTCCTATGTTTATACGTATAATGCAGCTTGGGATTGCTCTGTATTATGGAGAAATAGGCAACTTCAAAGATGGGGAATGTGAAGATTTGATTTGCCACACGAAAGATACGTTGGGAAATATCACAGGTAAATAGAGCTTTTAATTTGTAAGAAGTGTTAAAAACGTGTTTCTTTGCTTTTAGTTCATTGTTCTGGGTAAGTATGCAGTGCTTTAATGTCTTTGATGTTACGTTCTATAAAGAATTCTGATGGTTTTAACTAAACTGAGGTTAAATATGATCTAAGAAGACCATTTTAGGAGTTGTGACATGGTAGGGTACTTTGGATTTATCTGTCTATATACCATGCAACAAGGCACCTCTTCATAAGCAAGTTTGAAACTGGCAGCAGCCACATTTGAGCTAAATAAGAGAAAAGCCAAAGTGTGCTTTTTAATTTCTTTGAAAATGGTCATTGAGAATAGATATATCAGAACTCGTTGTAAACAGCAAAGTATTACTTTAAACTCTGTTTCCCATAGTTCTGTCCTTTTACACTGTCTGGTCGTAACTGCTTTTTATTTTCATATAACATGTATTCCCTCTTCTAAATTATCTTTCATGGTAACTTGCTGCAACAGGATCTTTTGAGGAGCATTGCACTGATGAGGGGTGAATTTTCTTTACCTTTGTGATTGCTTCCTATTTGCTGCTTCCCAGGCACATGGGGTGACTCTTGGGGTGATTCTGTGCAGGGCCTGGAGTTGGATTCAATGGTCTTTGTGGGTCCCTTCCAACTCAGCATATTGTGTGATTTTGTGAATTTATTTGGAAATTTGTATTTTAATTTTAATCTCCTCAAAACAGAAGTTTTGTTTATCTTTCAAGATTAGACTTGGATCTGGGGGAATAGGAAGAGAGACTTACCTCAACCACCCAAGAGCATGATAATATCTAGAAAATTCTTTGAATTTCATTTGAAGGTGACACAGCTCTCACAAGCTAGGCTTAAGTTTATAGTATTACAGTAGTTTGAAGCTTTGTGTAAACTGTTAAATTAATTAATTTTGTTCTGTTTCAGAAATATACCATTTTAATTTGCATTAGAAGACTATAATTATTTTATTCTGTGTTGCTGTCATCTCCATTTCAGAAAATTAGATACATGATTGGTAAATGAAAGGAGTGGAAATTTTTTTTCCAAAATATGGTCTTCACTGTTGGTTGACACAGATAACTGTTTCACTCCTACGTCAGATGTAGAATTTTCTGTCATGTTACTGCGATGTGGAACTGAGCAAACAAGATACCTGTAAATGGTTCTCTCTTGTTTTCTCTAAAGCTTGCTTTTCTGCACTGGAAAATGCATTGCAAGAAACGAGGAGTTCATTGCACAAGACTTACCATTAGAAGTAATGAATATTCTGGAAATATTGGCTTAATATTCTGCTGAGACTTAAAAAGCATACAGGTTTTAGAAAAACCATTAGTGTGTGTTTAAATAGCTTCTTGGATCTAACCAATGTTTTGTACTATTTACAGGAGAAAGTGTGAAGGAGTTTTCTCTGAAGCACTGCTTTCAGACAGAGGGTTGTGTTTGTATCATGAGTATCTTTCTTTTGTTAGCATGAAATTTCCTCCAAATTTGGCTAAATGTTCATGCCATAGAGAATTACAATGTATTTAGAGTTGCTTGAATTTTGTGCCTGCATTCCTGGAGTCAGTAAGGCAACTAGGGCCACTTGAATACAGGAAAGATGCAGGAAAAACAGAAAAATCATGAGTCAATATGAGAATAGCTGGGATGGGTAAGCAGTGAGTTTTAGCTGAAAAGATTACAAGGATTAGAGACAGAGTAACTGGGTAATGAGAAAACTAGAATGAAGCTTCAACTATGGAAGAGGGCAAAAGTCAGCAGCGCCAAGTGGGTTTTACTTGGCTTCTTTTGGTTAATGTCTGAAATGGATGGTGAAACAAATATAGTTTAAGCAAAGATTAATGTTAAAAGGCGTCTGCCTACAAGTATTCAGTCTCTTTTGAGACTGAATTTAATTTGAATTAAATTTGAGATTTAGAATTGAATTTGAGATTCTTACATCCGATTACGTATAACATCTTTGGTAGTCCGTCTCATCATCCTTATTTTTAATGTATGTCTTCAGGAAGGTTGAATTGCAATTGCTGTTGGTCAATCCCATTTGCATTCTTTTGAACAACTCTGAATATTACTTCCTAGCTTTTCATAAAACAGCCATCTAAAAAATTAATAATATAATGTAACTTCACACTGTTTTACACAAGATTTTTCAGAAGGGGCAGTGATTAGAGTAAGATTGCAAAAGAAGAAATCTGTAATATCCTACGTGATTTTTGTTCAACTATGCTGTGCTCTAACGTTATCATTGTACTTGATTATATGATCATATGTATTTGACAGATACGAACACACGACAGATGGCAGTTGTTGAATGGCCTAGCCAGAGATGTAGGAGCAGTTCTAGAAGCCCATTTCTATCTTTACTGCAAAGTGTTTTGCCACTCAGAGGCTAAAATGGTCATGCCATTTATGCTTGTTTCCAGTGTCTTTGTTGTCTATTTGCCGAACCTTCTTCGGTTTATAGCAGGCAAATTCTGAATGAGGAAATGGACTTCAATGTCTACATTATTTAGTGATACAAGAATGAACATCTACAGCTCTGTCCTTGAAGTATGTGCTAAGTTTCACTCATGCAGTTTCATGGCTGATTCAATGAGATAAAAATTCATGCTATTGCCAGCAGGGATAGTGATGCATTCCTTCCTTCTTCCTCTAGTGCCAGCACTCGTATTCATGTAGCCACAGGATAAGCTGGATCACTTGTGCCTGGCTGAAAACTAATACAGACATAGAAATAAATAAATAAGTAAATAAATGCAAAGAGAGTAATTTTCTACCATGTTAATTCCAGATTTATTTTGAGAGATACCAGTTCCCAGACTCTTATTACAGATAAATATCTCAAATCTTTCAAAAGAAAGTAAATTTCTGAAGATCAAACTTGATCTGAACATGCAAACAGTGAGATGCAGTCACACTGCAATCTTATATATGAAATGTATTTGTTAACTGGAATCACTGCCCTGCATTATGGTTGATTGTTCCAGCGTGAACTCTCTATGGATGGCTAGAAAGAGTGGCTGTAGAAACCTGATGCAGAGTAACATTTTGTCCTTTATAATAAACTCATGTATGTAAAACAGGGTTTTTGTCATAATGTTTCACTGTCCTATATATTTGCAGGTGATGAAGTGGTTAGTGTAGGTAATTGAAAGCAAAGAGCTTTTATGTTTCTCAAGTTCATACTCCCCTTCATGTATTCCTCGTTATAAAGGAATTTACATTGTATTTATGTTTGAAGTGTTTAGAGAATGTTGTGTGTTGCTTGAGGCTGATAGGCATTTCTTCTGAAGTTTGGTGATTATATAATGGCTGTAGTAGTTTTAATTTAGTGATATAAAATAGATATATCTTCCTCTTTCAGTTTTCTGTCTCACAGTATATGGATAGAGGAGCTAGGATAGAATGGTGCTTATATTAATGGTTTCCAAAATATTAAAAAATATGGTCCAAACTATTACTTGGCATATTTTACTGTTGTCTCTGTGTGCTGCAGAAAGGAGTATGCTAAATGATGGCTGAATTTTATGGCCATGTAGACCAAATGTTATGCATGACCCAGGTTCTACACCTCCACCTTTTTTTTCAGTTTTTGCTGGACCTTCCACCATTTCTTTTGTGCTTGCCAACAGCAGTCTGTGCTGTACTTGAGTCATGCTCCGTGTCAGTTTTTTTCCTTCTATAGCTGACAGTTCTTCCTCTCGGATTTTTCCAAGATTTTATGTGCACCTCTTCTGTATTTGCTGTGTTTCAAGATTTACGTTTGGATTGAAATCTGATCCCTGAGACTTCTGTGGAGAGAGCAGAAAGGAAGTTTGCATTGCCTTTGTGGGAGGAGGCATCCTTGCCTCTTAGGCATGTGCAGAGAATTCTCATGAGTGTTTTTTATTACTCTTTCTTCCATTATGCAAGTATAAATAGAGTAAAAGGCTAAAGACTAATTAGACTAAAGAGTAAAGGATCTAAAACTTGTAAGAATGGGATCTCTGAGTTTAAAAATAGGTAAATAGAAATTGAATATGCCTATTTCTGTTCTCGGTTAAATGATTCATTAAACGTATCCTTCACCTTCAGGAACACTACTGCATCCTGTACTGCGTATAGTAATTCTGAAGTATTTAATAGCCCTTGTGAGTCCCATAAGAGTGGTGATGAAACCAGATAAAAGCTATTTGTGTTCTTTGTACATGCAGTATTACCTGCCTGATTGGATCATGAGGCTTAGACTTGAAACTTTGGGGAAATTCTTGTTTTGCTCTGTGTGCTATCTCTAATAGTTTTCACAGAAGACTAACATTTTGACTTTGGCTCACAGATGGATACCAACTTTTTTGAGCATAGATGAATTTGTATCTTTGAGTATTTGAAAAGCTTACTTTTGAACAAAGGAGGTCTGCAACCTTAAGTTTTATATCTGTGCCGAATTTGCATTTTTTTGCATTAGACTTTTGCAACTGAAGTACTTTTAAATTTCATTTTAAAATTGCAAATTACAAGATCATAATATATCATTATTTAGTAAGGTTTAATTTTGCAGCTTTAGAAGGTTATTAATGGAAGAAGCCTTGAAAACTTGTGATGTAGGTGGCAAATTCTGCTCTCACTACAGATGTGTGATACTAAAGCTACGGCAAAGACCCTTAATATCTTTTGGAGGAAAATGTTAATGAATCAAAGAAGTGTTTGAAAACTCATACTCAGTAATTTAGAATTTCTACTCACTTTCTATGATTATAAGCCAAGCACCAGTGACTGTTATGTGGAATACTGTCCTAGATAAATTTCACATACCATAAATTTGAGTTTAATAAATAAATTTTCAAGTATGGTTTATCTGAAATTTAACTTGATTTTTATTTTAAAAGGCCCAGAAGATGAAGCAAGCTCAGTAATGCAATATCCTGCACAGTATATTGGTCAAGATACTTATTTACATCAAGAGGATGACCAGCAACAAGGATGGGTTTCTTGGGCTTGGTCTTTTGTTCCTGCTATTGTGAGTTATGACGATGAAGAGAATTATTCTAGTGGAACTGATGATGGAACAGCAGAACAGCAGAAGTCTCAGTCCCTCAAGGATCCTATTATTTCAGTTGGGTTTTACTGTACCAAGGCAACAGTGACTTTTAAGGTAAGTATTTCTCTGTTAGAAAGGATTCATTTGACTGGTTGAGGAAGTGCATAAAGATTTTCTGAGTGTATGCTGTTTGATTCAATACAAATATTGTTGGTATTATGAGGGGAGTATTATGTTAATGAATAACAAGAAATGTGAATGCTGAAAGTTCCTCGTCCATCATACTGGCCTGATAATGACAATGTGAGTCGGTTTTGTTAGTTTACCTAGAATTTGAGTGTGAACTTTTTTCTCAGTTTTTTCTCTCTCTCTTGCACCCAGCCTTAAAGGCACAGAAAGTCTCAGGGTCATATCTGGGCATAGAGCGGTGATGGGGGATACAACAGCATAAAGTCACCCCCAAGACAATATTGTTCAAAGGAAACCACTTAATTTACTTAGATTAATATTTTTTGGTGGGTGAAAAAACCTAAAGGCTTTCTATAAATGCTTACTGCAGTATTCTATCCATCTGATGTTTATACAGATATTATCATAGAGCTAGGATTTGAGGAATTTTTAGAGACTACCCTTTTTTTGGTCTATTGTAATGTTGAATTAATTTTCTATAGGTTGAAATGGTATTGAAGAAAAAAGGGATAAATAGTACATATAGTCTGAGCTATAAACTGTGTATGTAGAGAAAGATTTAAGTATTACCTCTAAGCAAAGCTGAAAATTGTTGCTGGCCTTCTCTCTAGTATTTTGTAAGCTTGCAGAAGGGAATATGGAGAGTCTGAATAAGGTATTGAGATGTACTGACAGAAATTAAAAACTAAGGTACTGAATTAGCAGAATACTTGTAACGTGTCAAACTATATGCAAGCAATTTTATGTGCATAGCTACATGAAGTGGCTCTTGGCTTTACAATTAAGCATGTATTAAATCAAGGTCAGAACTTTGCCAAGGAGTAATTTAGGATTATTTTTATGACTTTGAGCCTTTCAGATGAACTGCAATACTTTCATAACTCTCATACAAGAATTATCTGCCTGATGATGTACCCAATACCATCAGGAGCTCCTGGTCCCTTTCTTGCCTGTTTGGCTTGACATCTGTGCACAAGAGTGTTTTGTGGGGCTTTATGCCTAATTTAACTATTTTTGTTTTGTGGTATTGAAGGGCATTTAGCTGCTCAGCAACTGTCAGAAAGGGTGAGACAGATGACTTTGGAAGCTGTAGACATTCTGTAGGGAGGTTGATGTTTTAAGCTTCAGCCTCCTGAAAAATTTGGTTGCAAAATTTGAGGTTATCAACAGCATTCAAGCATTCAGTTATGTTATTTTGTGTCAAGCTGCTTCAGCCTTCATTAAAAGAGGCTAAAAATAAAAAATAGAATGTTTTTTCCCCCTCCATTAATTGTATTCCTGGGACACCACTTGAAACGTGAACAAGCCATCAAAACTGAAATTTCTCATTTATCATGGCTCAGCATCTTCTTTTGCACTATGTCATACAGTAGTAATTTTGTGCTCTTGTTCCTCATGCAAGAAAACTCATTAAAAATAATATGAACTTCTTTTTTGAACATGTGTTTTGCTAGAGGGGGCTTTCCTAATGCTTCATTTGCAAATTCACACATTTTATATTACGAAGGCATTAAAAACTACTTAAAATGTAACATTTTGCATTCTATAAATTTTAAATGTGATGTATGATGCTAATATGGTGACAGAAGGAAAACAGAATTCATTGTTCTGTTTGCATGCAAAGAATGTATGGAATTAATTTGTGGTTCATCTTTTGGCTAAAAAATAAGGTCAAGTTTCTGCATTAACATTTTGAATAGTTGACATCATTCCAGCTAAAAATCATGCCAAATTAAATGTACCGTTTTCTAATAGTGGTGAAACTATTCTTGTAATTTCTGAGTTCTTTTAATCAATTAATTGCTTTTCCTCTACAATAATTGCACACAGGTGAAGGGTGATCAGTGATTTTTTTCATCCAATTTTCTTGGACTTTTGGGTTACAAAATTTTAAATTGAAACAGCATCCATGTGTATCCAGTCTTGGAAATAAAAGTGTGTAGATATTCCTTTATAAAAATTAGAATTTGAAGTATTTATGTTCAACATAAACTAACTTGTGTTTTTTCATGCCAAACATAATATATTCAATATTGCATTCCTCTTTTCTTGTTTTACTTAGCTCTAGAGTATGTGCTTTTTAACCTGTGTGTGTTTTCCCATTTTGAATTTTTATATCAAAGTCATGCAAGAAATATAAATGCATGTTGCGCTCGATTGCATTGACATGAAACAAAAATGAGTATGGTTGTAATCAAAATGTGTCTGTAATATTGTCATGATGTTTAATTATTTTCTGGGAAGAATGAATAAAGTATTAATGGATTTTTACAGATTATAAGCTCATTTGTTATTAATAATGCAGCTGTGTATCTGTTTCATCTTTTCACACAGTTTCTCTTTAGATAAGCAAACTTAAAATACTATAGTGGATTTTAAACATTCTGTTATAGCATATTTCAACCAGAAGTTGAATATGAGACATTCCAATATGGATAATGTGTTTCAGCTGTTTAATTGCACCTGTTTCCTGACAGTTAATATGTTTTTGCCCATAGTTTACTTTGTCTTTATCAGTTCTGTGTATTAATGACACTACTGCTGTTTAATAATATTGACTTTTATAAGGTTTTTATCTTATTGTTCCGTAGCTCACTGAAATGCAAGCTGAAAGTAGTTACTACAGCCCTCAGAAAGTAAAATCCAAAGAAGTTATATGCTGGGAACAAGAAGGAACAACAGTTGAGGTAATTTTCCATTGACGGGGCTCTTTTGATACATTATAAGTAATGTACCAAATGGTTGCCAATAAAATGTTTTTTAATTATTGCATTGCTGATTTTTCATATTCTGTCATACTGGATGTGTTTATTGTAATAATCATGTAGATTTTAGCTCTCTAAACTTCGGTGCTGTAGTGGTTGAACACTATAGTAATCCCTTCCTTTCAAGTGCCCTGTATGATTGCTATTTATTAAAACTCCAAATATATAAACTAAGCATATTTTGCTTTGTTTTTGTCCATCTTCTCTATTTCTTGTGGAGTAGAAGGCTTAACAATGTATCACATTTATTTTTTTTTCTCACTAGGTCCTTATGAAAGGTGAACTTTTTTTTGATTGCCAAATTGGTTTTGTTGGTTGCCAAGCTATGTGCCTTAAAGGAATTATGGGAATTAAAGATTTTGAAGAGAATATGAATAGGAGTGATGAAGTGAGTATGTTGAAATATCAGTTGATTTGCTGAAAAAAGCAATTATGTTATCCTTTATTAAAATATTTCATAGTAAAAATTGAAAAGACTGCTGTTATGAATTGTGATTTTTGGGTGTTACTGTGATATAGAACTCAATGTCCATTCCTTAGAGTTGAAAAGAGAAATATCTCAGATTGGGAAGAGGCAGAACATAAGACTTATTTTGTCTTTTTGGACAATAACCCATTGTTGCCTTTGTCGGCATACTTTGATTTTGTGTAAGAAATTAAAATACATTTGAAAATCTTTGAAAGTACTTAAATCAACAGAAGATTGGTAGGGAAAAAATGGGAGCACTGTATGCTGAAGATAATGGAAATGTTGCACAAATACTGAATTAGTGTCTTACCTCACTTTTCAGTAAGATTGAGAGCAGTATGAAGTGAAGGAGTTAGTATTAATTTTTGTATTTTAAATAGATGCAAATCTTCAGTTGCTTAAGAAAAAATCAGGTATCCTTATGAACTACTTTAAAAATATTTAATGAAGTCTTGCATAAAATTCTAAATTCAATAATGACTTTTAGTTGAACTGTAGATAGAATAGTGCCCTAAAGTAGTGGAGAACAACAACTATTATCTATGTTTAAATAAAAACAAGCATTGCAGCCAAAAAGAAACCTGTTAACTTGATGTTAGTGCCCTGTGAAGTCTTGGGAAGTATTTTAAAGAGAAAAATTAAGAATATGAAAGAAAATACCAAGTGCCTATATTTATGTCAAATATCTCCTAATCTGGGAAATCTTATATTGTACTATGATAGGTATGATGGGGCAGCTTCTTATCTTTCCCCTGTGAGAGCATCATGGGTTGGCATCCATCTCAGGTGTTTGTGTATGCAGTGCAGGAAACAAAAAAAGACCCTTACACAGCTGCCGAGTGTGACGTAGTTGGGATTTTAGGGGTGCAGTGGGACACACTACATGACTGGTGTGCTTCAATGGATACATATAGGCTTTTCCAGAAAGAGAGGCTGGGGAAGCAAGGGTGAGTCAACTGTAAAAATACTATGCTGGCCTTGTTAAGGACAAGGGAGATGTGGTTGGGGATGTGAGGGTCGACAGCCACTTTGTCTGTGGAAACTGAGATTGTCAGGTATAAAATCATGAGAGAATTGATTTTTTTAGATTGAGGTGGGTGGGGTGAGCAAGAGAATTTCACAGAATCATTTTTATCATTCTGTGTTGGAACGGACCCAGAAAGAACATCAAGTCCAGCTCTTAAGTGAATAGCCTATACAGGGATTAAATTCACAGCTTTGTCATTATTAGCACCATGCTCTGACCAACTGAGCTAATTTCCTTTAGGTTAGTTAACAAGGGACATTTGGGCTTTTATTCTTACTCTTTTTTCTGCCACTCTCTAGTCTAATCCATGCTTTATGACAGTGGTGGTGATATTACTTGCCTGTTGTCTGGGTACTGCTATGGTTGTGGGATTGTGCCTTTCATAAAGGTTCTGGCTCTGCCTGTGATTGAGAATAGATAGTTGGAAAAAATAAATCTCCTGGAAAACTTACTTGGATTAGTAACTCTTGTTAGGAAAGTTGTATTGTTAAAATCCAGATGAATAAAGAATGATAACGTAGCAGTGAGGTCATACATGGAAATAACTGATTGTCTTGAAGAGGATGGATACAGCATCTGAAAGGATTGGTCAGCCAGAAATAGAGTATGCAGTGACAAGTTTGTGTATACTGAAGAGGATGGGGCAGCATTTGGAGCAACGATGATCTGAGGTTGTTTGCTGTTAAAATGCAACTAATATGTTCTGTATCATGAGTTGTATAATATTTGTTAGCTCAGGCCATTTTATTGATTTGAAAATGGGGAAGGAGTGGACAGGAACTTGTGTTATGCAAATGAAATTAGTTTCATTATTTTGTCTTCATTCATAATGAAATATGCTCTTGAGGGATGCTACTCTGTGTGTGTTATTTGTGTGTTATGACAGAATTGAAACTGCTCTGTTAACTTGACTGTCTATTTTTTTTTCTCCCCTGTCTCACTTTCTACTGCCTCATGAAGGAGGCATGCTTCTTTAATTGTGGAGAAAATTTGAGTGTGAAAGGAATGACATACCTTACCAATTCACTATTTGATTACAGAAGTCCAGAAAATAATAGTATTCGTGCAGAATTCATATTGGATGCAGCTCATCATAAGGTCAGGGAATTACATTTTTCTTATTAAAAAATTTCCAATGCTCTGTGATGGATTTCTTATAATTATTTATATCTGTGTACTATTAGAGGACTGAATTTTCTTTACTTTTTCACATTTAACTGAGTCTTACTTTGTAGCTGGCCAAAAAAAAAGTAAATCTGTTTGTGTTAAAAAAAGGACACCCACAAAAACCAAGTCAAAAAAAGAGCTAAACTGAAAAAACATGTCCAGAAGAAACCTCAGACTCCCCTCCTGCCCCAAAACCTGAATTAATGTCATAGTTTCCAAAAGCAGTAACCACAGAACATTTTCAGAGGAAAAGAGATATGAGAGAATACTACCAAAAAGTCAAGATTTACCAGCACATATTTTAAACCCAAATAGTAAGTAGTCTATGTTTTTCAAACTAAGAAGTGCTGTCAGATTTGGGTAAGTGTTATTCTTATTGTTTGTGTACTATATTTGTCTACTTGGAGAAAATTTTGCTAATTCTGTCTTTTGTGGAGACAAATTTTCGGTCACCGCTAGTCTCTGTTGTTGTAAATTGTGCGGTAAAACTTTATTCCCTGGTTGTCTGCAATTATTAAAGACTGGTTGCAATGACCAAGGTGGTCCTTTCCAGGTGTGTTCATAGGTGGAGATCTGTGCTGTTTATTGTACAGGTAAGCCATTTACAATTTGGAATGTGTCTAGTTTCCTTTAAATTTTACTATTTTCACCTTTTTAGTACTATTGATGAAGTGTAACCCTGAAGAATCACATGAAGAAATGAAATTAGTACAATCTCAAGTACTTAAATTCAGACTTTTCCCATAGTGTGTTTTAATTTTAAGCTTTACTCCATCTATGATCTGTCTTCGATGCTTTTATGATTTGCCAATTTTTTTGGCAAGAGAGGAAGCAAATTTGCTGTGTAATGTATTGTATTATACATAAATCCCAATGCTGGCATAAAATCTCGATAAGTTTCCGACTGTTGAAAGATAAAACCACAATATTCCTTGAATAACAAAGCCAAATTGAATGAGCTGAAGTTTTCAGTGTATTTAATTAAGTTGATGTGTTGCATGTAAGAGGTCAAATGAAGAATATTTACTTCATTAAAGGTACTAATTGACTAGATGGTATTGATAAATTGGTCAGCATGTCCAAAGGAATTATGGATGTGCATTTGTGTGGGCTCAAATGGAAGTTACATTACCTATCAGAAAGGTGAATTCTTTGGGATGACCTCTGTCCTTTGCTTTGATAAGCCTTTCCCTATGTTGATGCACAAATCCAAACATGAATATATCTCTCTAATACCAGTCTATCAGTTGGTAGTCTCAAGATTCTTTCCTTATACAATATTTTCTTTGTTTGCTTTGCTTTGTTGGTAGGAGACGTACACAGAGGTAGCTGGAATGCAGAGGTTTGGGGCTTTCTATATGGATTACTTGTACACAATGGAAAGCACCAGTGGCAAAGGTACCTTTTTTTCCTTTGTTTACGCTGATAAATAACAGAAACAAAGACTTTTCATGCCCAGATGGTCCTTGACCAGCTGTCCTCTAACTTACCTTAGATTTACTATCAGGATCATCATTAAAAAGCTTTCATCTTCATTGATGTCTTTCAGAGATTGGTTGTTTTGGTTAGCTGTTGATTGTTGGTATTCTTCCTTTTTTATTTTTCTTTTCCTGCATATGTAATCATAATGATATTTTTTTAATAGCCAGTTGCTAAACTGAAAGTAATTCCTTTGTAGCCGTGATGGAGTTCATAAAATATGATGTCTATGATATCCTTTTCTTTTTTTAAAGTTGTTATTATTGTCTTTGCATGTAAAAAAAGTCTTTTGAGAAATCCTGGTTGAAGAAAGAGATTGATCATATACTTGGCACAGAAGATGAAAAGGACTATTGTTTTTCTTCTGTGAAAAAAACCTCAAGGATGCAAGATAGTGTGAAGAATTATCTTTAAATATATGTTTCTAAACAATTTGATGAGCAAATATTAGCCTAAAGCATGTGCACATATTTATTGGCCAATTCTAAATAATTTTTGAGATTCCTATCTATTCTTTTCTAAGTCTGAGAAGTGGATTTAATGCAGTAAGTAATATCTACTTTTGTAGTGTCACAAAAGCTGGGACAAAGGAGTTAATCTGTCAGCAAGTAATATGTTTATATTTTCACACATATATTCTTATCATTAATTGTGATATAATTTCCCCCTCGCTCCTCAGAAGACTGTCATCTATAGCTGCTGCTCTGCAGTTTTATTGTCAAATTAATAATACTTTCTTCCCCATCTGTATATTTATTATTGTGAATACTATTCCTCTGGAAATGTTGGGATCTTCTTGCTATTTTGTGGCTGAGCATTTATCTGTCCTTGCTACATAGTCCAACTCACCTGGGTTTGGGTTTTTTTGGTTTCTATTTCTATGTAAAAGAAATCACAACTCCTAATGTTCGGTTTTGTTTCCTTGACTTGGTGGACATTAAGTTTAAAAGTAGTAGGAAAGAACCTTCCAGTTTCCTGAGAGGATGGATCATGAAAAACTTACAAAAATAAGTAAATGATGCTGTTGCCTTCAGCAGCAGAGGCATACACCAGGAAATTTAACAGTTTGTTCCTGCCTGAGGCTTTCCTCTGTACCATGAGTGTGGTGTGAAGCTCTGAAAATGTACAATTAATTCAAGCTTCTACTGCAGACTTCTTCTGGTTTTAATAATGATATAAATGTTTAATTGCACATTGAACTCCTATGTAGAGAAGTTGAAAACCTTGGGTAAGCCTTATCTTCTTTTTGAATCTTAGTATAGAAAATTAAATATGCACAGACTATGTGCATTATGAAGAAAAATTGATTTGGTGGAGTATTTTGTCTTGTTTCTCTGAGTGCATAAGGAGTGTTATGATCATATCTCTTCCTGACTTTTAACTAACCCTTTTCAGAAATTACTGAACTCAGAAACACTTCTTTCTTTTCTCAGTGCCAGGCTACTTGTATTTTCTGATTATATTTTTCTCTCCTTAGCTTCTCTTTTTTTTCTTCCTGAATGCTTTCTCAGAGCCTTGGCTTCTATTTTCTCCATCAGTCACTAGGAAAACACCTCACAAAATGCAGTCTTGGCTTTCTATCAAGTCTTACTGTGTGCTTTTATTTCAGTATTGCTCCTTTAATTTCAGCAACCTGGCTATGTAAAAGAATGGAATAATTAATTTTTAAATTGTTTAAATGGTTGTTGTTTCTCTAGCACCAAGAACTTAAAATCCTAAATTTTCAGATAGTTTTGTTCCTCAGAAAAGCAAATGAGGTGCTTTCTGCTACTTATTTTATAGCTGATTTTTCCATCTTGTGGGTTAAATATAGTTAAATAGAATATAAACAAATAGGTGTAAAATATTTATTTAAGATGAAGGTATAAATATGTTAAGATTTTGAAAACAATATAGGTCTGCTGCATTTTTAATGTGTTGTTTATATGAAAGTTTGCATTTTACTATTTCTTATTTTTGTATAACTGTTTTTAGTTACAATTTGTGCACACCACATACCATAAAAAAACTAACCCAGCTTAAATCATAGGAGGCAGTTACTGTGATTGTAAGATTTTTATCTGTCAAGGCAATTTTGGTTTGACACATTCTTTGCACCTTTAACCTTTCCTGAAGCGTAGGATTACTGATTAAACCACAAGTGCCCCCTGGATAACATTAACCCTCAGGAGTTTCGTCTGTCACTTACAGAAGTGCATTAATCAATTTCAGTATTTTGAATGAAAGCAAGATAGTCATGCACAGTAGTCTTATTTTGAAATTCTGTCTTTCTTCCCCTTCCTTTATTTTTCTGGTTTTTTGCTTCATATTTCAGTGCAAAACATTACGTAGCCTCTCAGTTCCCTGATCACTGATTTGCATGACCTACAGACCTAGCAGGGTGTGCTGTTGACATTACCTTTTGTTTGTAATGTGTACCTCTCTACTTTGCTGGCAAGTTTATTATGCAGCATTCATTTTGATATCTTTTGTCGGTTAGAATTAGATATATTATCTACAGACAGCTTGAAAACTCAGTGATTGAAAATTGGTTTTCTTTATGCATCCGAGAAGTTTCAAGTCACCTGTGATCACCTACTTCTGTAAAACCAATAGATTTTGTATCCCATTCTCTTTGCACTTAGTTGGAATTAAATGGAGCTGTTCCAGAAAGTGGTTTGTACAAATTCTGTCACTTAGATATCTTATTCATATACATACAATATATACAAGCAAGTCTGGTTTTTCCTCTTTGAAAAGGCCTACTTCTGGCCTTATTATTTTTGGACTTTATATTTTTTATGTGATGTTACGGTTTTTTACACTTTTTGGTAGTGTTCATCTGAACTGAATACCATGTAGAACTGGAAGGATAAAAGTATGTATGTTAACTGCCTATAAAACAAATGCAGAAGTCTGTATGCTGGGTTTTAAAATAAACCTTTTTCAGGATTTATTCAAAAGGTTGTAACTCAGTTCCAGCTGAAGATTTCAATAGGTTTTATAAGGTAGTATCCTTCTGTCCTTTTATCTTTCTTTTATTGTTCTTTTTCTTCTCAGAAAAACAACAGACCAAGGGAAGCAGTGGCTATAAATGCTCTCACTGTCAACTTCTGTTGGGCTTTTAAGGATAAAGTTAATTCTGCTGAGTGTATAAGCTTGTAAAGGCCTGCAGAGCATTAGGCCAGCTGTGCATTAAATTTGCATAGTCTCAGTTTATTTGAGGACTTTTTTCTTCACCAGTGCTTAGAAGCAACAATTTTTAATGGAGTATGATTTAAACGTAAGGGAAATAAATCCCTATCCTTGCTTTCTTTTCCACTAAGCTCAACTTCCCTCAATATAAAGACTGTTTTGAATGAGTGCAGTTAGAAGAGTTCAGTAAAGGAGAGAGACAAGAGGGTAAATGACTATTAAATGGGTTCCTCTTGGGCAACCAGAAATCATAGCATTGTTAAGGTTGGAAAAGAACTCTTAAGTCATTGAGTCCAACTGTTAATCCAGCACTGCCATGTTCACCACTAAACTGTGTCCCCAAGTGCTACATTCGTATCTTTCTTGAACACTTCCAGGGATGGTGGTTATAATGCTTCCCTTGACAGCTTGTGCCAATGCCTGTAGCCAATTTCAGTGAAGAAATTTTTCCCAATATCCAATCTAAACCTCCCTTGGTACAATTTGAGGCCTCCCATCCTGTAACTTCTTACTTGGGAGAAGAGACTTACCTCCTGCCCCTGCTACACCCTCCTTCCAGGTAGATGTAGTGAGCAATAATGTCTTCCCTGAGCTCCTTTGCTCCAGGCTAAACAACCCCAGCGCCCTCAGTTGCTCCTCATAAGTATTGTGCTCCAGGCCCTTCGCCAGCTCCCCTGCCCTTCTGTAGTCTCAGAATTCGTTTAATCTTGATGCTTATTTTGTCAGGCTGTTCATTTATGTAATGGTCAGCAAGACATTTAATGTTTAGTGCTTGTGTCAAAGCAATGAAGACACTTTCAAAGTGATGATCTATTAGGAAAAAAATCAGAGTGAAGTTCTGCAAGCTAAGTATGTTAGAGGGATAGGGGTGTATTTTTACAAGTCGTATGTGACGGGAAAACTTGAGCTTCTGAAATCTGCATGATTTAACTGAAGAATTTCCATGAAGTATGTTTAGGGAAATAGTCGTGCTGTTTAGTGGCAGATAAGTAGCCTGTACACAATGAATATGTGATTTTGGTCTATCTTATTACCCTGTTTTACTAAACTACTCTTTTATCTCTGTTGGCTCTTAAAAAAACCAGCCTGAGACATAATGATAAAATAAATTTTCTTTCTTGCTGCCCATACATCAGTGAATGGTGGTAAATGTGAATGGGAAGCAAAGGTTTATCTCAGTTGTCAGTCTGGTTCTTCTGGCCTTGTCAAGGCAGCTAACCTTTCAAGGGCCCAGATCTGTCATGTCTCTTTGCAGCACATCTTTTCCTTGATTATTAGGGATGGATGTCTTGTGACAAGCCATAGAAAGTTTTGAACACCACGGTTGTCACTGACATGTGGGGTTAAGTTGCCACAGAAGTTTAGACACCTCCAAAGAGTCCCAAATTTGAGAAAGTTCGTGGAAGGGTTCCTAAGTTGTACTCTGCTTGGAGGCAAGGCAGAAATTTGCCCTGTTTGCTCTGCATTTACCAGGAATAATTTTGTTAAAACCTGTTAAACCAGTCATTGTATATTTGTGTATATTTGCATTGTTTTATTTTTCTGTATATTTATAAGTCTTTGATCACAGAATTTGAAACAGAAGTAGCTGATTAAAAAATATTAAGTCCAATTGTTTTGTGTAACTTTTTTAAAAACATCTTGTAGTTTCTGGGAATCAGCAAGACCTTTCTTCCGTCAAGAGTGAAGGTTTTGGAAATGTTCAGGAGATGTCTACAAAAAGCCTCATTGTGGGTCCACTCAATCTTCGACTGGATAGCAGTGCGGTACACCGGATAATGAAAATGATAGTTTGTGCTCTGGAACATGAGTATGAACCATACAGCAAAACTAAGCCAGGTTTGCTCCTATTGCATATACACAAATATACCAAATTAAACACATTTAGTGATCTTGAAGGTGCTACTTTCAAATAGTTGAAACTCCAAACCTCTTGGGAATTTTATGAGTCCGAAGAGCAAACTGTGAAATAAAGATAAAATTAATTACAATATCCTCATCAGTGTTGGATATACTTCTGAGATAATTTCAGACACTTTGAAAGCCCTTTGTTTTAATAATAAGCCTCATGTTGAGTAAGAATGGCTTATTTCATTGTCTACTCTAGCCTAATTTTGGAGTCTTAGAGAAGAAAGTATTCCTATTGGTATTTATTAGTTCACAATAATAGTCATACAGGATGAAAATGCATGGAAAAAAGTTACAGTAAACTGTTAGGATGAGTTTCTGAGAGCAATGCAGATTTCAGGTAAGAAAAATACAGTTAGTATTGCGTTTAGCCCTAAGTAGAACCAGTGTGGAATAATGTTATTAACTATGAAGGGGTGGGGGGAGCTTTGCACTTTTTGCTAGTCCCTAGGCATTTCTAAAACATCAACTGTAGGACACATTTTATATATTTTAGTGAAACATATGTAATCTTGATTTATTGTAGATATTATGGATGGAAATAGAACTATGCCAAGCTCAGAAGAAATAGCATCATTGGAGGAATACATTCCCACTAGACTTACAACGTTCACTGTTCTTAAGTGTACAATTATAATCCCTGTGGCAGAATTCAATTTACTAGACCACTTGCTGCCCATAATCATGGGTGAGAAGGTATGTATGCAGAGATAATTTTTCAGTTCTTTATATCAGCATGTCTTTGCTCCAGGATATATATATAGATATATATATATATATATTCTTACTGGCCTGCTATTCCATGTGCTGGAGGTGTCACTGAGTTCTGAATTTGTTTGGTGCCTGTGAGCCTTAACTTCGGATACCTAAAAGAAGTGGTGTCTGACTAGTTAGACTTGGAAACAGAAGGTGTTGTGTATGGGTAGGAAAAATACTTGTGAATAAAAAAGATTTTAAAGCATCAAGCAAATGAAAAAGCATTTGCTCTGATCTTTTGATCAGAAGAGTACCAGTTCTGGAGGTCTTCACAAGCTTGGCAAAGTGTGAAATCTTTTAATACATAGGCTCAATAGAGACTACATAGATGTTAACAGCCAGCTCTGTGTGTGCTAGTTCCAGACAGGATGTCAGCAGGACTTGGGCATTTAACTGCTGAATGACTAGCTCAGAGAAACAGAAATTTCCTAACAGCCTTCATTTGTTTTATCTTTTGGATATGTGTAATATAATGCCAGCTAAGGAACCCTATACTGGTTTTGTTCTTACAGGTCTCCTTCATAACACCTTCTTCAATGCACAAAGCTGAAGTGTTGTAGGGATAAACCTGTGGCTTGCAATGAAGACTTGCAGTAGGTTTATCTCTTGGGCCAGAGGCTGGAAAGTGTTTTATGGATAAGGGAAGGAGTCAAAGAAGAGAAAAGCCCATCAATTCTTAAGTTAAATTTCTAGGAATTTTTTGTCCAGTATTTCATCTGATAGGCTGAGAGAGCTGTGGTAGCTCATCCTGAAGAAGAAAATACTTTGAGGAGACCTCATTGTGGCCTTTCAGTACCTGAAAGGGGCTTCTAAAAAGGAGGGAGAAGGAATTTTGTACAGGTAGATAATGACAGAACAAGGGACAATGGTTTTAAACTAAAGGAGATCAGATTTAGTTTAGATGTTAAGAGGAGATTCTTTATTCAGAGGGTGGTGAAGCACTGGAACAGGTTACTCAGAAAGGCTTTTTCCTTTTTAGCACTTTTTAATACATTGCACTGAGTAGTGCAGTGGGTTGTGGTGCTTTTCACATTATGGGCATGGGCAGATGGTATCTTTATAGTGGGAGAACAGTCCCATGTTTTTTGTAGGTTTGAGGCCAAGAAGTTGAATTCCACTGAACTTTTTGGTTGGTGTACTCATTACTTGGAGTCTCAATTTACATTTCTTGAATGAAGCCAAGCATATTTAAAATAATGATTTGAATTTTAGATGGAAAATTGTATATACATCAACTTATTTTCCTATTTTGATATGGATTGAATAAAATTTTTTGGTTTGTAATGTAATTTGGATTGGAAGAGATGTTTGGAGGTGTTCTGCAGGAGTTCAGTGTCCTGGTCAAAGCCAGAGCAGATTGCTCCAGGGGTTGTTCTGTCAAGTCCTGAATTAGCACCACTTCTGTCTTGCTCTTCTCTGTACCCTCCCAGTAGGTCACAGTAGATAGCAGTAGGATCCTTCTCTGGCCTTCTCCAGGCTGAATGCCTTCATTTGTCTCTGTTTCTCCTGAGACAGAGCTCATGTGCTCCAACCCTATAACCACTTTATTTCCAACTAATTTATTCTGGTATGCCCATGTCCAATCTGTGCTGGATGCAGTACTCCATTTTAATGGATACTATAAAAAATAGACTTGGATGTCTAAAATTGTAGTATTTGTTTTCTGTGGAATGGCATCTTCTTTTGCTGAGATACCTGGCATGACTGTGAATACATAAAAGATGACAGTGTTAAGGCTAGATTAATTATAATGAGATTATTATGGTGATAGTGCTTTGGAGTGATAAAAAGGTAAACAAATATTTTATAGGACGAAATACTTTGACTTTGCCTCAGCCAGCTGCCAGATGCTTACCCAGCTGTTCTCACTCCCCCTCCTCAACAGAATGAGGGGGAGAGAATGGGACCGGTCAGGGTAGAGGGGGAGATCACTTACCAATTACCAGTAAGAGCAAAACAAACTTGACTTGGGGATATTAATTTAACTTATTGCTAAGAATCCAAATAATATATATCCTCTATCGCCCTTTTTCCCTCAGACTCAATTTCACTCCGTCATTCCCTGGCTCTTCTACCTCCCATTCCACAACAGAAGGGGATGGAGAATGGGAGATGGGGGTCAGGCTGTAACAGCTGGTCTCTGCCACTCCCTCATTCTCGCACTGTTCTGCCTTAGTGCAAGTCCTTCCTGCAGGATGCCGTCCTTGAGGGAAAATCTGCTCCAGCATGGGCTCTCCTCAAGGCTGCAGTGCCCTTCAGGGTGTATACACCTGCTCCAGCATGGGGACCTCCATGGGCTGCAGTGTGGATTTCTGCTTTTGTGTTGTCTCTTTCATGGGCTGCAAGAGAATCTCCGCTCTGGTGCCTGGAGCACCACTGCCTCCCCTCCTTCTCTGACCTTGCTTTTCATATTGCTGTTTCTCACTTCTCCAAGTCTTTGCAGCCTGTGTGGTATTTTTGCCCATTCTTAAATCTGTCTGCACAGAGCTGGCCCCAGTTTGGCTGAGGAGCTCAGCTGTGCCTTGTCAGCACTGGCTGGAACAGGCTGAACCTGGCCTGGGACAGCCCCTGGTGTCCCCTCACAGAGGCTGCCCCTGCACCGCCAGCACCCGGACACTTGCACCCAAGACAATTCTGGATAGAAAGTTGATTATTTTAAACTTCAAAGAAAATATTTTGGAAAGATTTGAGGATTCATAGTATAATGCCAAGGTATCTGTAACTAGCTTATTACATGTAGATTTGCTTGCGTGTTTAGGTAGGAACACAGAGATATGATAAGTAATACACGTGTAATATAATTACATGATTTTTTTTCCCCCCCGTCCTAGAACTTAAGCGGGCTGTTAAATGCTGCAAGTTTCCAGCCCCTGCGGCCTTTACCTTCCATCCGAATTTTGGTGGATAAGGTTAACCTGGAGCACTCAGTGCCGATGTATGCTGAGCAACTGGTGCACGTAGTCAGCAGCCTTGGCCAGCCATCTGACAACCTGCTTCACTGCTGTTACTCACACTGCTATCTGAAGGTAAATGAGGGCTTGAGATGTGTTTCTTACTGCAGTGTGCTGAGAAAAAGATCACATAGGTATAGTTAATCCTAAGTGTTAGCAGGTTTCCAGTAAGAACGTTTTCAGTTAATCTAAAAGGCCATAGAGTAAACACATTTCACAGAATGTTGTTGTTTGGGATTGCTGCTTCTGACTTGAGCCAAGTGTTTTGTAATATGCACAGAGAACTTCAGATGAGGAAACTGCAAACTGAAACCCCAAGGTCCTTGTGACAAGATCGAATTAAAATAATTCAGAAAGAAACCTTTTTCCGCATCCGATGTAATGCTCCAGCGATCTGTAGATTGCTGCAAAATACACTTACAAACTTGATGGGATGTTAGAGGAAAAACCATCACTACTAGTAATATTGATAGAGCAAAACCATCATGGTGAAGATATGCAATCAAAACCTGCTAACAAACAATTTATTTGTTTTTCATTGTAAGAGGACAGATCTCTGAATGTTCTCAATTAAAGGTGCATTATGTGAGATGACCTCTTATTGTGAGGCTGGGGGAAGCCTAAGATATGGAAAACTATTTTGAGATGGTTCAGTTGCCGTCTGCTCTGAGGAGGAGTTTTAAAGCAGGCCTTTCCAGCCTTTTAGGATGTGCTTAGGCAGTTTGAAACCTTTTGGGTGCTACTAAAATATAAATATTTAACTTTACTACTGTTAATTTTTCTCAATTTCTCTGTGATCTATTCACTTCCATGCTGATGTTTTAGTAAGAATTTAATTATTTAAATCTTTATTATCTACATACAAGAAACTGTGTTCCAGAATTGCATGGCAAGCTTTCAGTTTTCTGGGTGACATCTTTACCTTCTGTCACATTTAAAGTGATTGGAATTGCAGTACTGCAAGCCATCTGTATGTTTTTCAGTTTGAGAGGATTTTTTTTTCTTCGGAAAACTTTTTAGTAGCAAAATTTGGACATCAGCTTTGAGTTTTAAAGGGCTTATTTGCTAGCTTTAATAGTGGCTGAAGTGTTCTGTTCTTGTGGATGGCGGTAAAGCATGTTAAAAGGCAACTCTACAGAAGTTTGTTCGCCATACTGAGCAGGGAAAAATCATAAAGAATTCTTGTGATGAACCTTTCTTTAGCCAGGCTTGTGCTGTGAAAAAGCTTTGAAGGGAAGCTTCTAATTTCCTTAGATACCACTCTTTTATACCAGTTATAATTACTCAGTGATTCTACTTTATATGAAAAGCAGTATGTAATCTGCAAGTTTAAAGGATATATACTAAAGTATTTGAATTGAAAAATTGTAATTCAGCATTTTTTAAAATTCAGCAGACCCTAGTTAACACTTTTTGAGCTAAGAAAATATTTTTACATGTATTTCTAGGGCATTATTTGAGGTAGGTTTTTTGTAGCTATGTTTACATTTGGGGAAAATAAATTACCTAAACCTAATACACTATTTATTTAATATTTACTGAGTGTATTTATAAATACATATATTACGTTATAAAGTATCTTGAAAGTAATCTAATCATGTGATAATATACCATTTGACGAATTGAATTTGTTCCAGATATTTGGTTTTCAAGCAGCACTGACTTCTTTGGACAGTAAAGGACTATACTGCATCCCTGTTCCAGTTGTCCCCTCATTCAGTACTGCTGTTTATGGCAAGCTGATCAAGTTCCCCAAATACTGGTGAGCATTAAGCCTGTACAGTGTGTTTAAGTCATGTGCACAATTACTTTTGCATTTTTTATGAGTGATTTAAAAATGCCAAACTTCATATATATCCATAAACTTCTCTGTCTCCTCTGTCACATTCTGCTATTATATCTGTTATCATTCATGGGTTTCTTTGTAAGGATAGCTGTCAGTAAACATTTTAGACCCTTGTTTGACTGAGAAAACTGGAGCATGGTGCTAATAACGCCAAGGTCATGGGTTCAATCCCTGTATGGGCCAGTCACATAAGATCAATGATCCTTGTGGGTCCCTTCCAACTCTGCATGTACAGAAGCCCTGTGGTAAATAGCTTGCTTCTAGACCTTGCAGGTTTCTGGAACCAGTTACCATTCTTTCTTGAGCTGATACAATAGCGGAAGTTACATACTGATGGCAATCTTGATTTTTTAAACTGAATAGGTCAGCTTTTTCTTTTTTAAACTCAACCAAATAAAAAGCAACAAACTGGGGGGTAAAACCCCCAAACATCCCAAACCCACAGTGTTTCTACTACACTTTTGTTTCTCATTACAGTTGGAAGTGTTTCAACATTGTGATGAGATATTTCAACTGTTTGTAGTAGTTCAGATGTTAGATACAAATATTTTTCTTCTCAAAACAGTTCTGTACTTTATTATGAAATGTGCTATATAAATTCTTTTAGCTTTAAAAGCTATAGAAGTTCAGTATTTAAATTTATCTCTACAGTTCAAATCATGTGATAATTAATGTCAGTGTATAATAGTTTATATTAATAGGTTACATTTATAAAAACTGTTTTCAGGAAAATGCATTTTGGCAATACTTTGGACAAGGTACTAGTCTTCTTTATCCCTCATTTTCAGCAGTAGGTGCCTGTAATACTACTTTATGACTAAATCCATGGAAAAAAATTTATATAACATGACAAGATAATAAAAAAGCTTGTTAATGATTAAATACTTTGGCTTCAAACATTGTATTGTATAGCTAATTTGTAAGATACTTTTGTTTGTGAAACCTTAATGGATTATACAAAAAAAGTCGACATCTATGATTGCTCTTAGTGTCAGGTAAAGAATATACTAATTTTTTTATCACAAGCTGTGATACTACGTTAGTTGTAAATGGGTTTTAGCATTATCAGCACACCACCAGGTGGTAGCAGCCTAACTGACTTTGTCATATTGTCTATCAATAGTTTACAAAAGTATTAACAACTTCAAATTAATTGCTGTTTTGTTGTAACATTTTGCTAAAAAATAAATGTTTCCAGGATACCCTATAATCAGCACTAATCAGAGTACTTCAGGACTTTACAATTCAAAACCTTTCCTTACATTATCTGACATTTAACACTAAGCTCTGGTTATTAAGCCTGGTTAGCAAACTGTAGGAATAAATTAGTATTGAATGGCAAACTGAAATTTCTTTACTATATTGTAAACCCCATGTTTAGTTATGCAAAATCAAAAAAATTTTTTTAGGGATGAATTTTTAAAGACAGCTGTCATCTGGCAAGTTAATGGTATTCAAGTGCTGCTGCTTTCTCATGAGTGTGCTTGTGCTCTTCTGTGTGTGCTTGTGCTCTCTGTGCTCCGTCTCTTGCTCGCTCAGACTTGGTTTCTTGTGCTTTTCCTTGTGCACTGTTTCACACTTGCCCTCACACTCTGTCTCATGTTCCTGGTCTTGACCTTGCATTCTCTGTCTTGTGCATTCTTGGATTCTGTCATGCAATTTGTTTCTCTTGCATTCTTTGTCTCTTTCTTTTAAAAATCCATTGTATAACCATGCATGCCCCGCTGGAAGGAGCTGTGGTTTTGGGGAGTGGAGGCAGGGGAATGGTCCTGCCTTAAAGCAGCAAACCATCTATTGGCATTTATTAGAAGATATTGCTAGACCAACACTTACTGTAATACCATAGTCTAGCATGTTTTGATAGTTTTCTCACTTTTTTTCCTGTGATGTGATCTCTTTCTATGACCTATTTATTAATGAAATAGAAAGCTTTATAAAATGAACTTATTCCAACAATTTAACTAAACTAAGCAACACCAATTTGTGAGTAATAAAGTAGAAAAACAAATGAGTACAGCAGCAGCCTGGGTAAATGAAGTGTAGTTTGAAGTGAATAAAACTCCAGATGAAACGCATCAAATAGCACTTCAACTAAATCGAAATCAGCGTGAGGACTGAGAGCTTCATTGAAGTCATGCAGTGAGTGAGAATTAGTCTGGTAGGATAACCTGGTAATGTCATTAAACTTAAATTCAGTCCTCCCTCCCAAATTATACCACCTGCTTTATTTGGATTTGTGGATTTCACATTCCACAGTTTCTTAAAGTACACACATCTGATGCTACATGTGTTCTTCTATTTCTTCGTAGAAAATGCATACCACAGACCATACCTTTTAAAAACAAAGACATTTTATGAACTGTTATGGAATCCCTTAGGTAGTATGTTTTGAGTTAGCAGTGAAAATCTCAACTTTATTTTTGACATAAATCAATAGAATAGGTTTCTTTTCTAGTTTCAGTACAATAATCTCAAAATTACTGTCATATACAGTGTATAAAATACTGTAGTAACATTAATTTTTTAAAACTAGTTGATTTGACATTGGCAGGATGTTTTAACACATAAAATTTCAGCAACCTCAGCCCAGTAAATTCCAGTAAATAACCATAAATGGCCATAAAGTGCTGTTTTGTTTACCTATTAGATTGATGTCTCTTTTAATTTCAGTTAATACACTTTCTTCATATAAAAGAAATGTGCTCAAACTCACTAGTTAACTAAGTCCTGGACATCTTTTAAATTGCATAGCTAATCTGTTTTTATTGGAAAGTACAAACCATCTGGTCTTTTGTTTTTGTCAAGCGTAACAAGATGCAAAATACAATGTTAATGTCAATATTTTACAACTGCTTTATGTAGTGTTGCATGCCAGATTGTAAAGCAGCTTTCAGAGCTTTCAGGAGGATGTCTAAAACCAACTGAGAATTAGCAGAATATGGTTAAAAGCCTGGAGTGAATGACAAGAATGTTTATTGCCAAACAGAAATCTTGAGACGAATTAGCTGATTTTCTTTTATTCTTTTGGCTACAATGTCTGTGGTAACAGATGAGGTAATCTGGTGTGAGACACTTCAGTGTTATAACCCTCTATCACTTATAAAATACCAGTTCATTGTACTTCTGACGAATGCTAAATTAACATTACAGAATATAGATTCTTAATAGCCTTCCTTCTATTTTTCTGGTACCTGATTGATAGTGAAGTATCCTCTGTATATTTTCAGCTAGGTATCGGTCTAGTTATGTGTGTTATTTTATTTCTTTCCTTAACCTGTCTTCACTAAACAAGTGTTTCAGACTGTTTTTGTTTTTCTTTATCTGGTCTGCAGGGAGTTTTTCACTTACTGTCTCTACCTGTGACAGATTTCAAGACTCTGAGCTCTGGTAGAATAAGGTTATAGATGAGGATGACATCATTATCCCTGATTGCTTTCTATTCAGCTTCTTGGTCCTATAGTCTACTTTCAAGAGATCTGTTTTCTTGAAAGTGAGTCCCTTCTTTTTTATTTGGAGACTAGAGCAATAGCTGCTGATTTGCTGCCTTCAAGGTAGCACCAGTACAGAGTTGACTAATAGCTAGTCATGTTAAGTTTGAGTGTGTCAATTAACCTTTTATAAAGAGGTTGAGGGCCTGCTGGGTAAATTATTATCTAGGACCTCATGGTCTGCACTTGAATTATTAGAGTACAGAGCATTTAATTGATTGTTCTTGAGCTTTTACTCTATCAGAACAAGGAATCGTGAATGGAAACTTGCAATTAGGTCTTGATAATTATTGGTAAACAAAAAAACAGTCTTTGAAATACTAAATAGAAAGAATCTTTGCAGAAATTCTTTATTTTGAGCTATTCTCTGCAGACTGCCTTAAGAAATAAATTTTAGCTTAAATATATTCGGTGTGCTAATCTCTGTCAAGTTTTGTCTTTCTGATGAAGAAGGATTTTTGGTAACAGGAGATTTGATTTGTGTTGGCATTGTAATTTCATTTCTTCAGTGTTTTTACTGAAGTGGTAATCATTATTGACATAAGCTGGCAAAAGTTTAAAATTTGCTCTGCAGTTAAAGGCAGTCACATGTATCATATGCTGGGCATCTCAACTGTCCAGAGATCTGTCACTTGTTTTACTTGTGAAATCTGTGAATTACAGACCTGACACAGTTATTCTATTAAGATGTGCACTTACAGTTCTGAAAGATCACTTCAGAAATTCAGATGCAGTGTTCTTCACATGAAATAAATATGTGTATTTTCTGTAGGCTCTTTTTATGAACTCTCAAGAATATTTATATAGCATAGCTGCTCTTAATATTTTTTACAGATTTAAGTGTAAAGGTAAACATTTACTGTATCCTCAGAATCTGCTACATTTCGATTAGATTGACACAAAAGGTTGTAACTGCCTTTTGTCTAAGTATTATGCAAAGATTTTTAGAGATGTACTTTGCTACCAACCTAAACATCAGCATTTTGTTTTCTTATCTGACTTCCTCACTTTTATTTTGATTTTGTCACTGTGTAGTTGTGAAATGGTTGCTTTGTACACACAATTTAGTTTCTCTTTTATTTTCTAGCTTTAGTAGTAACATTACAAAACCTGAGGATTTTAACCCCCTTGATCCTTGTGTATATGTTTTTGTATATGTTTTTGCTCAAACTCTTGTTATTGTGAAGGTGTTTGTATTTTTATACAGCTTTACTTCCATTTTCTTTCATCGTGTATCCCCTTACAAGGCCAACATCCCTCTCTTCATAAAGGCCATGTACCTGGTATTCCACACAATTGTATTCTTATTAATAGAATTCATTGTTAGACTCCTTACATGATGGAGTAAGGTCATTGTAGGTTCTAGTCAGGATGTGCACCTGCTCATGTCTGCTTTAGGAGTCATCTTGTGAATGCTGTGTGCATTTAATGGTATCCCCATGAACTGACAAGGTTGAGAGCAATTCATGTTGATCCACAAGCAGAGAGATAGATGACGATCTGGCATTTTACACAGTAAGAAGTTATTTAGCAAGGGAATTAGGTTCTGCTGACATGGCCTTTACCAACAAGGTACTGTGATGACAGTAGGAGATTTTAGGATTTGCTGCTCACCAAAGAGAGGATTAAAAGTGTACAATGGGGGATCAGGTAAACTGTCTGGTTTTGCTACTTTTTTGATTAAAACACCTTTGCAGGGCATGTTCAGTGGAGTAATCTGCTAAGAACTAGAAATCACAGTAGATGTGTGAGCTTGAGAGTCACGAGATGTAGCTGTCATGATGTTCAGTGCAGTTGTCCTAGTGAGAGGCAAGCAGATCCTACTGGCAGGTAACAAAGAGCCAGATATCCACAAACTGTGAGCATTAGATCATAAATCTAGGAAGTTTTCCAGTAAATTGACACTTAGGTCCTAATTTTGGCAGCCTGTTTTATTGGGTAGTCACCGTAGATCAAGAGTAAAGTCAGTTTAGATTGGGTATGCATTTCACATGGGCAGTTGAGGGGCACGCTGATTTCTTGGGTCAGAAGCAGAAATAGGTTGAAAACACATGAAACTCATTTTGTAGCATTCAGTTGTGACTATTAGTTATGTCAGTAATTGTATTTAGCTGCCGGATGAAAATTCGGGGTATTCTTCAAAACAGAAAAGAACTGGGGTTGAATGCCTGAACAGATGTATTCAGTGTATGGGACAGGAGAGTTTCAGCCACCTTAGCATTGTGCCAGTTGCATCTGGCACATGTTATAACCTGTTTGAACTGTTGAGATTTGCCAGTGTATGGGGCTGTGCAAAAGCAGAACACAACAGTCATTCTCTGGGGTTCTGCAGAGGTGGTTGTGTGCCTCAGAAGTGAACAGTCAGTGTAAGGAGTGTGCTGGATTGCTTCAGCATTGTCTACTTCTCTGCTATTGCCTAGAAAATGCATCAAAGAACATAATACTAAATCAGATTTTTAAAATAATTTATTGTTAGCTAGTTTTGGAAGGACATTAGGTGAGCAGTGAGTGACTTTCAGAAGTTTGATTTACTGTGCATCTTAGTGTTTGAGGAGTAGGTATGTCAATATAGTATAGCATATTGTGTACAGTAATGTAGGTTGATGTAACAATGTTAACAGAATTGTCATTGATTTAACATATCTTGCTTTATGAAAGTTCAAGGGGGTCCTGCTTCTTTATAAGGATTAAGATGTTTAAAGAACTTTCTAATCTGCAGTGATAATAACATTTAAAGTTTCAACAAGAACATTTTGGCGCACTTTTCAACTGCACTGTTCTGGAAGGGGCGGTTGGTTACCAAGAAAAGGACTTGACACAGGAGGGGTTTTGGATTCTGAGTACATGACTTGCAGCTTGATTAGTGTAACAACAGATTAACTTCAGTTGCAAATTTCTTGTTTAAGTTTTTTTTAAATCAAGTCCAGATCAAATGTTACTGTTCTAAGCAGATGTTGCAGGCAGCATTCAGCAAATCTGTTAAAAGTGCACTTTTAATCAATGTAAATTGGAAGCAGTTGCATTGTTCAGTATTGTCAATGAGGAGGAAATTCAGCAGAGTTGACACTAAAGGGTAGTCATCAGGAGTGTTTCCAGTGTAGTTATTTAGACTAATTAATTGTCAAGTCTCTTCAGTGAAAGTAAATTAAGCTTATGAACTAATATCTGTCCAGGGAAAGTGATTGCACATGGTGATTAGTTAATCCTGGTTTTTGTAACTGTTGCCATCAGGATTTGCTGGCATTTTCTAGAAACAAGCAAATGATATTGCAAAATGTGAAGGATTTTCAGGGTTGATGCTGCATTTTGGTTAGAGAGTGGTGAAAGTTATTAGAAACCCAGTCTTAAAGCTGAAATGCTTTTATATAGTATAGAACCTAAAGAAAAAACTGAATCCCTAATATATATTCCTTTTGTACTGGATGTGTTTGGAAAATCTGTTTCTGTTACTGGTAAAACTATCTGTATAAAAGGATCTGGTTAGGATTTTCAGTGATATTCTCTGCTATGATGCTTTACTCATGTAGACTCTGGCTAGAAAGATGCACTGGTGGCATTTCTTCACACAAAGTTTGTCATTTGTTTCTCGAGAATTTTATCTGCAGTTTGGTGTCTTTTTTCCCGCATTTAAGTGTATCTGTGAATTATGAAGAGAAATACAGTCTCTGGGCTGGCATCTCTACTGCTAAATAACACATTGCTAGAAACCCATCTGTGATCCTGTGGCTTGGTGTTTTCTCATGTCCCAGTTCATACACACATACCTACCTGTAGCTTTCCCTTCCACTCCCAAAAGGTGGGGGAAAAAAAATACATCTAAGACGGATATATGGTGAGGTTTCAGACTGAGGACAGCTTCTGACATACTTTAACCCTTCAGCATTGTTTGAGAAAGTGCCAGCTGTCCTGGCCTGAGGCTGGCAGAGCGCAAGCAAGCAGGTCAGCAGTATACACAGCACAGACCATTACTGGACCCAGCACTCAGCCTCCATAGCTGGCAAACAGGGATGCTTGAAACATGTGCCTTGAAACTGTGGTGTCGTTCTGATAGCCAGCCCCATTCAAATGTTGGTTACTACACAGAATTTTGAAGAACTATACTTTAGTGTTGCAGATGCTCTCTTACCTTTCTCCTTTTTCTTTGCATCTTCTTTTCAAGGTAGTGCCATGGGAGTTGATAGGATTCAAAGCACTGTTTTAAGAATTTGTAGTCATTAAAGAGAATAACTTGAGGAAAAAAGATGGCCTTTCATTTTTTAGGACTTAAAATAATTCTACAGGGAACTATATTGGATTTTTCACCTTGTTTATGAAAAAATGCACCTTCACCAAAGCTGTGTGTTTAAAGGCTTCTTGAATAAGCTATATACTTATCTGTTAAGCTATATAGAATTGCTGATTTTGTTTATCTTTTTATGGGTACCGGTATTATGCTCACGGAGCATTGTCATGTTGCTGGCCAGGCTGTAGCATATCCTTTTTTGACTCTACAGAGCTTCACTCTCAAGTGGTAGGCATCACTTCTGCCCTGAAGTGTGGTACCAGAAACCAGAGTCTCAAATTATGCACCTACTCTTACAAGCAAGTTAATGTAACTCTCACTTGAAGCTGATAACCATGATAAATGGTGACTGAAAACATTTCATTTAAAAAAAGCTATATTTATCTTGACTCAAATAACCCAAATATAAAGGCTCATGTGGATGTTCAGCTGTCCATAATAGCTTGGCATCTGTACTGCATCTGTGTGCATCTCTAGGTAGAAGAAACATACTGTCCTGTGTCCAGTATAGTTTGTTTGCTGTATTCTCCTCATGCTTGTTCCCTCTGCGATCCAGAGGTGCTTTTTCTTCTCTACAGGAATAATCCCTCTCATAAATCAGGATCTCTGGTTCTAAGCTAAGTGTTTGTTTCCTTACACGCAAACAATATGCATTCTCACCATTTTTCCTCAAGCACTTCTATCCTAGTTGTTTATAGGTTTTTATTTTTTATTGCTATTTCTTTAGCAATGCCTTTTAAAGGAAGTTAAAGTAAGCTGTCAGGTGTATGTACTGAGGAACAGTATTGAATGAGTACTGAGGTACGGTATAAAATCCTTTTAAACATTTGAATCTCCATTTGGGCCTGTATGTTTGGTAAATATTGTCTGGTTTTCATTATGTTTTAATCTTCTAAAGGCTACCACCTCCCAGTCTCTGGACTAGATTTTTTAGCATGGCATGTTTTGGATGAGAACGTTAAAGGGACATTTGAACAAACAACAAAAAAGAGAACAAGTCAAGTCAGGCTCAGGTGGGATGTGAAGCTCTTAAACAGTAAACTATGAGAATAAAACCTGTTTATCAGATTTGGAAATCCTTACACCTGTTGCAGATACTTCTGATATCCATGCAAGAAATGGAAAGGATTATGTTAGTTCAGACACCAGTACAAAAATTGTGGATTCATTTTTAATTGATCAGATTTTTTTTCCCATTATAACATGTATATTTTTATAAACAAAAGTCGATGTGATTCTTCTCTTTGCTGATGTATAACTATTTTTTTCCTTGAGTTTAATGGCTGATTCCGAAATGAACAATTGAATAGAAGGAAATATTTGGTAAACATGATTAGAATATTTTTTTGGTAATAAAGAAATATCCATGGAGAATGACAGAATTAAGAATCTGACTTTTGTATTTCAAATGAACAAATAGAAGTGGGACTTCTATAATGTCATTGACTTAGTCTGTTGCTCTGAAAGTACTTGTATGACTTTGATTTTGTATACATGTTGGATGTGGCTGTGCCTAGATATAATACAAGAAAATATCTTTTTGATGTGTTTTACTGACAGTATCTTTTCTTCATTATGTGTGTATGTGGTAATTTTGATGGTCTTGAAGACTCACTAGGGCTTGTGGAGTTTTTAATTAATTAAATAGATGTTATGGGACACAGTGAATAAGCCGAAACTGAACACAGGAAAACTATATCCATAGAATCTGCTTCAAAGTTTGTATTATTTTTGAGGAATGAATGGTGTAAAGTAATGCCAGAGTCAGTACTTAAAGATGGTAAATTTAGATTTAACAATAATTGTCATCTTTGAAGTATAAAGTGTTATGCATTTACTGAGATTTAATGTTTTGCTTTAAATAGCTTTTGATAGCCTTTAAAATTCTTTTGAGGTTGGTACTTAATGAGGCCACAAAATAACAATTTAAAAGTCTTTATACTCCTTCTGCAGTTACACAGTATATACATGTGAACCATTAGCCCACCTTGTCCATTCAAGTCCTTGCTGTTGAAGACATCCTTGATCCAATTTTTGCTATATTAAAGGCTTTTCTGGTAATCAGAGAAACAAAACATGCTTCTCTGTTTCCAGCAACTTCTTTTTGATGCTGTAACTTCTGTCTTGAAGGATAGTGGAATTGGCTTTTGAGATACTGTAAGGCACAGAGTTAAGTCCTTTTATTTAGTAGTCAGGTTGGATTTAAAGGATCTCTCTTCCAACCCCAACCATTGTGATTTACCTTTCTGGATTTGACAGAATTCAGATACAGAAGTACAACTTCATTTCTTTTAGTCTTGTGTATTTTGTTTGTGACATCTCCATTTAGGGCAATAATAGTGTTCAAATAGTCATTTTGTTTCACTAATGCAGACATGCACCTTCTTACTGCTTTGACTAGCTATAAAAAAATTGCCAGAATTTCAAGTAACCTTTTTCTCTCAGTGTAAATGTATCCTTTTTCCCCACCAAAATATTTTATCTATTTATGAAAGAAAATAAACAGCATGCAAAAGTTTTTAGTAGAAGAAATTCACAGAAGCCCCCAAATCATAACCCACTTACCTTTTTGGACAAGTTTTTTTTCTGAGGTTAGTTGTTAGTGTTTACTTGATGTTGGGGTTGTGTTCAGCTCTTAAATCTTTAGCAAGGAATTTGAAACTGTGTTAGTTCCCAAGAAGACCTTTGAACTGGGTTTGTCAGTGCAGTTTTCTTCACTGAGCACCAGCATGTTTGAGCCCTTCTGGCTCCCTGTTTTACCTGCTAATGGCAACCAAATGGTTCTGTGTGGCAGATTTAGAGGATTGATTTAATGGCTGTTTCTGCTACTTCTGGGATTGTGTGAAGGGGGTAGGAGGAGAGGGAAAGGGAGTGGATGGAGTTACTTCCCTAGACAGTAAAGCAGGCTATGTTGTGGGAAGCCAGTTCCCCAAACCCTGAACCACCCTGGTGGCTCTTGAGATTGGATACACTGTAGTATCCAAAGCAATGGTACTGGATTTATAAAAGCTATAAAAAAGAGTAATACTTGCTTTGTTTTAATAAACACAGATCTTTGCGGTTTGGATGTTTATGGCCACTGGCAACTTTTACGTGGTCACCTCTGGTGGTTTTGGTCATCTGCAGCTGTTTAGTTACAGCATCAGCAAGTTTAGCTGATTCCTCCTAGTTCCCTACCCGTAACTAATATTTACCTACAAGATGAATGAAGATGGGTAGCATTTAATTTGGGATTGCTGCTTTTTCATGTAGGATCTCTTTCTCATTAAGAGATACAAGGCACAATTAAAATGTAGGTGTAAAAGTTCTCTGCTTTTCACATGATTGATTCCCTTTATATTACCTTCATTAAGCTAGTGATTCCCTATTGAAAGTCCCTGCTTCTTTCCAGACTTGTTTCTGGCTTTTTTTTTGCTTGTAATAGGTGTTGATTTTTGGCCACTGTAATCAATACTGATTTTTCTCATGGTCTTTATATTTGGATCTCGTGGAACATAATGCAGCTAAATGTTATATCCCTTCCCTTGTTCTCACTAATACCCAGCATCAGCAACAGTAGGATTCCTAGATCCAAGTTAGATCTTCTCGCAGAAGTAAAGAAAGACTGGATGTTTAAAGTGTAAGTTATTTAAAAAGTCCTGAATTCTCATTGAGGGCATTCCTTGAGGAAAGTTTTTTGTCCCTTTTTTTTTTCAGATCTCCACCCCACGCCTTGTGGAGTTCTGAAGATGCAGTTCTCTAAAGATAACTTGATGCATAATATATATGGTTTACACACATCAAACAATTAAGTACATTGAGAAGACTGAGGTCTGCTTGTTATCTCCTCAGAGCAGGGAACTTGTAATTTTATTCTTTTATAGATTGCTTGTATCACTTTAATGATTATTTCTGGAGACAAGTATTAACTAGTGCTTAGAAAAAGAGTTTTTTGCAAAGAAAGAAATATCAATTAGTCACTGACATCCACTTGCAATATGATGCCAGTTCAGATCCCTAGCCTCTTGTCCCATTGATGTCAGTAACCTGAATCTGATCTAAACATCCTAAATATGTTTCTAATGCAGGTGCAGGTTTAACATGTATTGCATTGCAATTTCAGCAGCCACCTTAGTTTATAATGTGTTCAAAAATAAGACTGAAACCCCCAATCCCTTGTTGGTGTCAACAGATGTTTTAGTTCAGATCTGTTGCATTTTGAGGCACATAGGCAATGACCTAGCTAGAAGTGATCATAGACTGCTTTCTTGCTTGCTTTCTGAAACATTTAATCCATGGGTAAAAAGACTTGTCTGATGCTTGGTACAGCTCAAATCATGTTGGGGGAAATGAGAACTTTCTTACCTTCACATTCCAAGTGTTTGCTTTTTCTTGCACACTTTATTCTCATGGTGTCTCATAGCAGGTTACAACACAGGTCGCTGTTTCTCGCTTCTTGCTCCTTCACAAACCAGTATTATTACTTGCATGTAGCAGTCATCATTTTTGATCTAACGGTCATAACTTTAATGTCCAGATGGGACAAAGCAAATAAAATTATTTTAAAAACAACCCACATTTAGAGCTTCTAACATATCCAGAGTTGTGCATTCTTTGGTTAAAAGGGATTTTTTTTTTCAAGGTTTCTTCCTTTTAGATTTTTTTTTGATTTTTTGATTTTTTTCTTGCAATATGCATTCATTTTTGCTTTGCTGTCTAAAGCTGAATTTTATTATTCCATTAAAACACACACTGTACTGAGAATTGAGAATGGATAGCCTCTGTTCATTTTCTAAGCCTTGTACTCTGCCTATATTGTTTTGTTTTCACCGTTGTTTCAAGGAAATCCGTGGAGATTTTTTTGAAGTTTGCATATGACTGAACACTTCGCAAAAGTTTTTTCATCACTGACAATTTGTATTTGAGAACTGATGTTAAAAAATCTATGCAGAAGTCTGTTTTAAAATGATAGCAGTCTTCTCTTCTAATCCCCAATCTAAAATGTTCAGAAATACCAAATTAATGTTTTGATTTACTGGAAGAAAGAAAAGATTGGTGAACCTTTAAGTTCATTGTTTTCTCCCTTGTAATAAATTGTATGATTAACAGTGTTTCCTACAAATAAGAGGCCAAGGCAGCTGCAGCTCCTGAACATTACACCATGTAAGAGGTCATGTAAGATACCAGGCAGCCTTTAGTGAAGTCTATAGAAGAGCAGCAGTTTTGAAGATATTTGGGGATGTTTTTGGAATGAAGTGTTCTAAAGCAAGTTTAATTGCTTGGGTTGTTTTTTTTTTTTTGTAGTAACTAACTTGGTCCTCTAGCCTGAATAATTGTATGTTGCTCTCTGAAGACTGAAAATTGTGTTAGTATATGTGGACATGTGATATGTTTGGGTTTTTTTGTGAATAGCAGTGCCTTCAGTTTGGCATTTCAAACAATAATAGTTCCATTTCCCTTCCTACATGTTCCCTTCAGAGGTTTGATATTTCTCATTAAATATCTAGACATTGTTTCCTTTACAATAATAATAGTTACTTAAGTGTTAAGGAAAAGGATCAAAATTTTCATTTTTTTAAAGCTGATATGAAACATCAGATTAAGTAGAAATACAAATTTGTTGTAGGTATGTAGATGGAGCCTTTTCTCATGTCTTATAAAACCAGCGTGCACTTTCTGGTTGCCTAAGAGGGAAGCTGTGCAAATGCTGACTGAAATTATTTGGGCATTCAAATTACATTCAGGTTCTTCTAAGGCACAATTGCTAGATTCTAGTAGCAGATTACTGGTTTTGTTATTTTGGAAAAAATGAACTAATCGTATTTTACTGTACAGGATATGAGTAATAACAAAAATCAAATTTTTTCAAAAATTTTGCTGGTTCCAGCTTTGCAGTTGGGGACTCTGTATAAACCTCTGGACCCAGCTGTTCACTGCTATATTCTTTCAATCACTCTGAGGTGTTGATTTTACAAGAATGAGTTGCTGTTCCTAAAGTCTACAAACTGAAAATATTTCATAACGGGCCTGTGAAGTTACGTGGATTGGTTATATGGGTGCCTCTGCATGCTGTATAATAAGGACCAATTTATGTTTTCATTCAAAAACAGCAAAGAAAATGATTTTCTTTAATGGTACGCCAGATTTATTCAAATATTTCAGCAAGTCTGTATTACAGTTTGTCAGCAAACTGGGTACAACCAAAGTGTATTTAAAAATCATTTAATTAGGACAGATTCATTTTCACTCCATGCCACTACACAGCAAGACTTGCTTGCTCATATTTCCTTAAATTTATTCTGGAACTTGTCCAAGTTCAGCTTTAATGAGTAGCCTATCCTGCTAGTTACATTAGGATTTATTTTCCCCTAGAGAAGAGTGTTTGAATTGGTAGTTTTTTAACCTGTTCAGTTAAATGAACATATGTTCAGAACTGCATCTTAACTCTTGAGTGTAAAGACTTGAGAAATAATTACTCCTATTGTTGTTGCAGTTCTAAAATGCAGTTTAAGTAGTGGTTTTAGACCCAAACTATGTGCCACAACTTTCTTAATATGGTGAAGAGTTTCGATATGAAGTTGTTTAATGCAAATTTAATGATATAGTATCGAACCGCAGATCTGACTTGGTTTACTGAAAAAATTTATTTGTACTTGTATTTTCACTTCTACTTAAATATATCTCTTGGGTCATAAAACTTGGCTGAGTATAGCTCAATACCTTATTAATGATGTATTTTCCATATTAACAGGTGCAGGTTGGTGGCAAACTTACATTTTAAGATCTTTTAAATGCATTATTTGTTTTTCAAAACTACTATAATAAATCCTGAATTGTAATTGTACTTTCATCAGTAGCTGGGTCTAGTTAAAATTTCCTTTAAGCACCATTTGCTGCACACATGACACAATGCTTCCCCTGCCTTGATGTTTTTTTTTCTATAAAAAGGATTTATTTTCAACTTCCCATTCCTCCAAACTTATCTGAAAAGGACCAGAAGACTTTATTCCTATGGGATTGTTAAAGTACAGTAAGTGTAGAATTTGCATATTGTTAAAAAAAATTCATACGCTGTTACTACTCCTAAGGGACAATTTTATGTGAAACTTTTAAGTTTTGAATGTTGTATAGGTCAGTACAGTAGCTGTAATATGTACTAGTAGAATAGTCAGACTTTTAAAGCAAAATCTTTTGCACTGCTGTATTATATGTTGTGATTGTCACAGCTCTTCAGTTTCCCTCTGAAATACATTGATTTTGTTAATAAAAATCTGTTTAGATGGACTTACTGCAGAGTCATGTTCATTCTGAAGTTTGCTGAAAAATATTTTCTACCTTCTTTTTTTCTTCCCAGTTTTCATTAGGAAACCCATCTTTTGAAATATTCAGACACTTTGTTCTGAAATACTTAGTTTTAATCCTGCAAAACAGTATTCAGAAATAAGAGGGGGGAAATAGGGAACATGTTATGTGAAAGGATAATAAAAGGAAAAAATACCAGAAAGGAAAAATGTAACAGTGCACTTTTGTAATGAGATAAATAATAAAGGACGACAGTGCATGGCTTAAAAAAAAAAAAGGAATACCAGGAAACATTCTGATGTCACTATGCATTACATTTTTTTCCAGGTAATGTCTGCAAAAGTTTTTGTAACGTGCATATCTAGTTTTCCAGCTTCAATTCTGTGTAAAAGACATGGGTTATGCTGTCTGTCTAATCTTAAGTTTTAAAATAAATTATTTATTATGTATACCATTTTGTTTCACAGGAACGGATTTTCCAAAGTACAGAATTGCCTTGTATACTGCTTTATTCCTGCACACTTCTTTTGCTTAAATTGATAAATTACTGAGCTTGGATTTAAACTCTAGGAAATTTTAGGAAAACAACTTCAAATTCTAATGTGAGATGAACATCAGAAAAGGTTGCAGAACTGTAATCTCCACCTGTTCTTTTTATGGTACCCAGAGCTTTTCTTTGAGTGGCTACAGGCATATGTCTAGATTTGCCCAGAGCATTTTTTATGTATCGGAGGAGCTGAAATGGGACATGTTTTATCTAATTGTATCCACAAGACAGTGATCATGTGTCCTCTTATGTGTTTGTGTGGTAGAAATGGTCAGAATGTGTTCCAGGCTCTTTATTCCTTTTGGGTGTCTGAGTCAAAGTGTTTTTCTTTAGTGGTGGTTTTTTTGTTTTGTTTTGTTTTTTTAAACCAGGCAACATCTGTCTCTATTTGCCTGACTTTATACTGGTATTATTTTCAGCTTTTGTCTCATCTCTCCTTAAAGTAGTTTTAATTTTCAGACTAGGTAGTTTTCTGATGTTTAGAAAAAATGCTTTTTTTAATGGATTTTTTACACCAGCTAATTTCAAATGTGTTCAGATGCATTCTTTTCTATGATTTGTGAGAAGAGCATTGGCAGGAAAGGCTTTCAGTGTGTTTAAACTTCAAACTGAAACAGGAAGAGCTTCAGGAGTTTTGTACAGATATTTCTTACCCTTTTGGTGATCTCCTGTGCTGAAGCTGAAGAAGAGCCTGGAATGTGGTCTGGTCATATACTCCAGAAAGATCGGTACCTGCCTGTCAGCAGATGAGGCAGGTGGGAGATGCACAGTTCCCCCAAACAGGTCATATGTAACTTCTTTGTTCTGGCTTGCTGTTTGGTGTTCATGACTCCTATTAAAACAAAAAAAATCCAAACAAACCAACCAAACACGGCTTAATACAAAATCTCTTCTTCAAAGGCCTCTAATGAGTTTTGATTTTTCTAGCAAGAAAGGCTGTACCTATACGTAGGTTCAGACTTCAAAGACGGATAGATTTATTCAAGCAGTAGACCGCTCTTTTTGCAGGGGTGTTGTGGGGCATGGTGTGTGTTCATATGAAAGAAATTTCTACTACCAAACACAAGGCTGAGTTCTCCCATATAAACATGAAATGTTTTTCCTTCATCCATATTTTTTTTCTGCAAATGGCATTTGAAGCTGGCAGCATAATTGTGTCATTAGCTTCAAATGAGTTGCAAATCAGAGGCAGTCTTGTTGCTGGTTTCCTCCTGCTTCTCAGCATTTTTGAGACAGGTAATCCTGATTCCCAGCTTTATGAGGTTGGAAAACCTCGTTCTAAAGAGTACTGATTACTATTACAGAAAGTTACGACATCTGTTTTTGTTTGTTCTTTTTCCTTCATCTGTATTTACATCTGTTTTCTGAGAATCTTTCATGAGTGTCTTCTTTCATAAGGATCAGGTTTTCTTTTTATTTTTGTATTAAAATAGTGAGGAGCAATGGCTATTGTGGATGGGCTTAATCTGGCACTTTGATCTGTGGTGTAGACATCCACAGCTAAGGAGTATTGTAATGTCCCTTTATAAGCAGTGGGTAGAAACAGTGACCTACAGAGACATTTCATTTATAATCCTCAAAACTAGAATGAATGGATCTCTGTTATGTCTACATGTGCTGTTTTCTTTCAATTGGTTTTTTAAGGTTCTAGACCACCTTCTAGACCACAGTCTTAGGTGTGGGTATTTGTTTATGCTGTAGGTGTCTAACACTGAGCTTAATTCCTCTTGGTCCAGTGAAAATGGTTTTCACCTAGCTAATTCCTGGTATTGACAAGGAATTAAGGGAGGAGCTCTGTTTAGGACTTAAGGTAAATGCTTGTATGTCCATGTCTAAATTGAAAGTGATGATGTTATCTTCAGCTGTACCACTGTGTCAGCATAGTAGCTGAGAGATATGTTCAGATGTTCAGAATGCTTATTTCCAAACCATGCTTCATAAGTTGCATCTGCAGCTTATGGGCCAAAAGTGTTAGCAACAGAATATTTTATTACTCTGCTTCATCTAGAGCACAGTGATCCTGGGTCTGAGAAGTGATGAAGTATTTTTCTCTTCTCAGTTGTCTTGGTGAAGGCCCACTTTCCCAGTCAGATGCAGAATGTTCTAGAAGTCTACTCCGTGATACCAGAATTTTGCGTCACTTCATGCTGCTAAAGATTTAGAATTTGAGTGTCACGAATGGCCTGCTTCTGAATTCATGGAGCCTCCTGCAGAGTCTCTCCTGCTGGTGCTATCACACGTCAGGTCATACAGCTGCTAGCATTTCCTTTTGGACTTAGATAGGAGATGTGGTGTATTATGGCTGCTTCTGAGAGTTCCTTGGAAGGTTTTGCTGATCTGAAGAGTCACTGAGCGTCTGCATGTCTTTACATTTTCAGTCCCTGAGCATTTTGGTAAAGCATGCTTTTTTTCCAGGGCCAGTGGATTTTGTGTGCTGCATCAGCAGCTTTGCCTCATTTGAGATTCTGATTTCCAGTGGAACATTAACCTACTACTTCTTTTTAAGGGGCTTTAAGCATGTCCCTAAAATATTCTAATGGAGGAGATTCTCCAGGATGAGAATGAGCTAATATGTGCATCGGTGATTATATTTCATGGGATCATAGAATGGTTAGGGTTTGGTACAACCTTTAAGATCATCTAGTTCCAACCCTCCTGCCATGTGGAACATTAGAGAAAATAATGCTAAGTAACAGAAAAAGTACATTTCAGTGATGGAGTGGGAGGAGATTAGAGCAAGAATGATAATGTTGAAAACATGCTACAGGAAAAGGCTCCAAACTGGGAAGTTTAAAGAACCTTTATAGTTTTTGTTCAATGTAGCAAATCAGTCTGTTGCTTTATTTCAGGTAATAGTGTGTATATTAGGAAGAAAAAGTAAGTTACTGACTTTGATACAGTTTTTGTAAAGCATTCTTGTAAATGGTGGATTATATCGTCACAGAGGAATTTATTTCCCAAACAAACGTCCTTTACTTTGCCCTACCAAATGCCTGTCTCCTCCTGTTGCACCTCCCCAGCTGAAAGATAAAAGGCATTGAAAAATAGTAGAATCACTTAAAGAGCTCTGTCAGCAAAACACGAAATGTGGGCTTGTTTGTATTTTGATGTATGAATATTGTCTATATGTTTTTTGGGTCACTAGCCATATGTCATTTAGTGATGCACTGTAAGCTTTGTAAATAAAAAATTTGGAACATTCAGTTTTTGAACAGATGTTTCTGTGTTTTTAGTATCAGCACAATTTTTAGTAGCTCTTTTTGGTGGGAGCACAACGAATTGCTTTTATTGAATATTTTAAAACCAAGAGATAATTAGATAAAAATATATGTTTATTTTCTGTCATGTTCTCGAGGGAGATAACAAGTTAAATCATGTAACAAGTCCTGTTTAGGTTTCATTTCAGTGTCAGTAGAATCACCTCTTACAAGACGCAATCTAATAGGCACACAGTTCCAACCTTACAAACTAACCTCTTGTACTCTGACATTGTGACTAAGTTTTAAAATTGTTATTTTCGTGTGCCAAAGTAATGATTTTCCTTTTTTCCTTATTTTAAACAGGACCAAGCGAGCTCATGTCCCACTAACAGAATGCATTTTTGAGCTCCCTAATTTGACAGTTCAAGCAACTAGAGCTCAAACCCTTCTGCTTCAAACTATTTATCAGAGCTGGTGTCATCCTGTTGGAAATGTCAGTTCCGTGGTGGTAAATGAAGCTTTACTGAATGAGGTTTTCCAAACTTCAGGTAAATATGTGATGCTTTTGGTTAAATATTTATTGTGATACAAAGCACTGCTAGTCAGTGTGCATACAACTATATCCTTAAATCCAGGTTTTTACTTGTAGTGGCTAACAAAATGGCTTTTTGTGTGTATATGGGGATTTAAAATCCAGGATGTAAGCTAAGCCACCCAGCTTCACTCCTTGGCACCAATTTCTGGATGCATTTAATTTTCCCATACAGGATAATTTTGCCATGCTTCCCTCATCTGAAACATCTGCTTTTGCTACCTTGTATGGTACAATGTTATTGCTTCAGGATCATTTAGAGGTGAAACTGGATTATTAAGAGCTTTATTAATCAATGGAATGCATCTAATTCTTTAAAAGGGCTGCAGTTGTTTCTCATTATTTCATAAATAAGTGTTACTTAACTGTTACGAAATTGCTGAAGATATGCAAGTGTTGGTGATGATTACATAAATAATGAAACTTGTTATCTGTCATCCTTTTGTGAAACACCCACAGATTTTGGGAATAAATTAGGGATTTTGACCAGTTTACAGAGGAAACCAGAGTTTTGAAGTGCATGAAAGTCATCCAGAAAATGCATATTTTTTTTTAGATTTCTATTCAGGCTAGAATAATTTAGAGCTGTTATTGTTTATTTGTTGTGAATAAACCCATAACAGGAATAACAGATATTTTGGAATATCCAGCATTGCCAGTCTTGGAGAATGTGTTAGGAGAATGATTTAGGTGTAGAAAATCATGATTTGAAGCAGAGTGGTGGATTAGACCACTGGAAGTCTTTCAGCCCTGCTTTTCTCTATCCTTTCAATTCTTCTTTTTCACTCCTTCTGTCTACTGAAGTTAAATCTGTGTTGATCTAATGTTGTAAAAGAACTGTTGTATTTTTGTGTAACCCTTGGAATTACTTATATAGTAATACATATTATATACTAATATAGTATATTTTTTATATGTTTATATTTTAAAGTGCTTAGGTTTTCCATTTTTCATAAAAGTCACTTTTGTCTTCATTCCTTCATTCTGCGTGGGTCACCTAAGAATGGGATTGTGACATTTTATTTTCAAGTCCTGGTGCTTGTGAAGATAGCAGGTTTACAATCCACACCATGGAGAAATCTGAAAATACGGTTGTTTGATCACTTCAGATGCACTTAGGGTGTGCACAATTTCAAACTAACCTGTTCTGTTATTTAATGTGCTTCAGTCTGTCAGTTCAATGAACTGTGAAACAACTCTGCTAACAGTAGCTTTGCAGAGAAGAAATCTGTAGCACACATTTTAAGTACTTCAAATAAAGTAAATGAACAATATAATGCACTTGTTTTGATCTTCTCTCGTTCATGGCTTAATGCTTCACCTGGTAAATTTTACACTTCTGTAGTTGTGCTTGGCCTTAACTAGACTGAAGGCAGCTTTGCGTTCAAGGCTGTGAAATGATTGTTGTCAATCCTTTTGTCCTAATTTTTGGCTTGGTTGATTCTGTAAGCCTACAACCCTTTGTTGGAATAGTGTTGTGCGAAATTTAGTATCATGCCTTGTTGGAAGTCATCCTTGTAATTAGGGTCAGCTTCCACATACTTTAACAGTAACATGTATGTGTGTAAGCCTCTAAAAAAATACTTGACTATATTTGCAAGGGAAGTTGAAATTTCAGCTTTTCTTTTGTCATTTTCTTTCTTTTCTACTTGTTTCTTTTTTGAATGAAGTAACTATGAGGATCATGCAGTAAATAAGGAACTTGTCAGAAAACAAGGCACATCTGTTAAACACTTTTACTTACATTCAACTTCGTTTCTCCAACATAAAACAAAAGCTGATGAATGTTTCTTGGAAGTCCTTGTTTTTAGTTCCTGCCTGCCACTGCATGCCCCAGTGCTCCTTTGGTCTTGCACAGAGTGGCCTTGTACAGCTCATGTGCTGGGCCTGGCAGTAGCCTGGCAAGGTATTTGGGCTCCCCCTCCTGCCCTTGTGTCTCTGAGAATCTTTGTGGGTGAACAAATGAGCTTTGCTAAACTCTCAAGGAAAAAATTGCCTTTTTCTGATGTTATTTTGTTTTCCATCTGAGCACAACTTGTTTTTGGTTCTGCACAGAAGTAATACTTCAAGGAAATAGCTTTCCATCCTCATGGTGTTGTGGATTGACTGTTTCTTTGATTAATTTAGTACAAATAAGGGAAGTATAAACACTTTTTTTAAAATTGCTTTTTACTTTCCTTCCTTTTCTTTTTCTGATTATGATTATATTAAATCGCAGTGTTCTTGAAGGAAAAATCAGCAATATGCTGAAAGATTCCCTTTCCTTCACTTTATCCAATTTTTCAGGGACTCTTTTCCTTGAAATTTATTGCTTACATTCTGCTGTTATAAAGAAGCATAAACTATGTGTTTCATGAATACAGTGGCACAAATTTTCTTCTATGTTTACATTTTCAAACTTCTAAAAGCCATATTTCTAACTAATTAGAAATATAGCAGGACAAACAGCTATGTCTCTATCCAGACTTTTTCCCCTGTTAAAAATAAATGAAAAAGCCTTCCCTATACATGAAATTATTCTGACAAAAAGAAAAAAAAAAAGAAAGGGCTTATGTAATTTGCCTTCTATTTTTAATGGTTTGCTGTTATCCCAAGCTTTCCAGCAAATCTGCCTGCTACAGGCAGGATCACGGGATTTTGTAGATTCTTGATGCTCAATTAAATATCATGCTTGTTTTGTAACCTGTGAATGAAATGTGTCTTCCTATAGAAATGGTGTAGTTATTAGCTACCCACCCAGATCTGTTCTACCAAATTTGAAATATAATGAAACTTGACATTTTTCTTCTCTGGGTAGCTCATTCCACATAGCTAGTCTCAAATGTGTTTGCCATTTGTTTACATAGCCTACAACTTTCTCAACTGCCTATGTCTGTACTGCCACTTTTTGTGTGTGATTGAAGAGTATTATTGCACTGAAACAGTTGTTGCTGAGCTCTTTATGTCTTTGTTGGGACTTGGTGCCAGGTGCTGTTGGGAGTGTTGGGCTTCCTTAACACATCAATTCAGTATTACTTGAACTCAAAAGTGACACCAAAAACCTTTGTAACCTCTCAGCAAAGATCTTTTTTAGCAAGAATTATGTTAAAAGCATAGTTGTATGCTTTTTCCAACACAGCCATCTCTTCCAGTGTTAAAACTTTATCGCTGAAACTTACAATGTGGGCTTAGAATATGGGCTAGAGAGGAACAGATAAATTAGGGGGAAAAAAATGGAAAGGAAGAAAAACAGGAGAAAGAGGATCACCTAATGAAAGGGGTAGAGAGCTGCAGAGAAAGATAAAACAAGAAGAAGCAGGTAGAAGGCGTTAAAGTAGAAAAGTAGAAAGAGTTAAAGTAGAAAAGCAGTGAAAGTTAAGAAAACCAAAAATTAATAGGAAGACAAGTACAGACACATGAGTAGCAGGAGTGGAGGAAACCTCAGAGAGAAACACATAGCTGTTGGCCCTTTCACCTGCTGTGGAGAGGCTCACAAGGTACAAAGGCTCCTTTGGGGACCTCCTTGCTAGGTAATGGCTGAAAAACCTTCTATGGATCTAGTTTAAAAAGGGAGCTTTGCACTGTGTGTTTCCACAAACATATGAACAGAGTTTATTGCTAGTATCTGGGGTTCTGTCCTAAATTTTCACCTGGAGCAGAAATGTTACCCTGCTCCAAAACTTCTTTCAAAGGTAATTGAAGCTGAAGTTGGTCTAGGGATTCAGAACAACCTCTCTGAGCTCTCTCCTCTCAAAATTATTCTTGGTAATAGATTAGTGGAATACCAGAATGGGAAGATTGCTTGAAGATTAACACTCTTCTGTCCCCCATCTACTTTCCTCCTCTTGCTCTTCAGAAACCTTTTCCTGCTAGGAGAAAGACACTTGGCTCAAATATTCCCTAGTTTGTTACTAGATCGCTGTCTTCATTGGATCATCTGAGAGTTTATTTTTTAATTAACTTGCCCAAAGGCAAGCTGCCTGAAAAAAATAGTAAGATTTGAAGTCTCAAAAGCAAGTTGTGTGTGTTTGGTTTCTGACAGAATTAAAAAACGAAGTGCCTGTACTACCTAAAATTTGTATTTGTCATGCATATTAGTAAGATCTCTTATCTTAAAACTTCCAGTAAAAGATGTGTACAGTACTGTGATTGATTGAGCTCAGAACTCGTGGAGGACAGACAAAACGAGTATGTCAAGAGAGATGTATGATTTTTACACTAGAAATTTTTTATAAGCATGTTTAAATATTATGTCTGTCTTAGCTTGAGACAATTTAATTCTGCTAAGAGCAGGTTTCTAATGATAAATTACATGGAATATAATGGAATTTCTGAAAGTACTTAACTCCCTTCATTGTAATTACACCTTTTGTAATCCATATATTTAAATGTCTAGTCAGAAAAAGTTCTTTTTTGGGTTCTTAGAAGCCAAGATAGTTTTAAAAAAAGAGATAAAAAATTAAACTTACTACTTGAATGAATAGGCTTTATCATTCAAGTACAAGATTGATGCATACTGCCTGAAATAGTTGTGCAAGAACAAAAAGAATAGAAAACTTAAAATAGATGGGAATACAAGTGACAAAATGCAGCATAATAAACAGAAAGTAAAACAGCTGCAAACAGCTTTTTGCTCTTTTTCGTGGGTCAAGAAAAAAGCGTTGCTAACTTTTTAATGCATTACATCTAAAATAAAAAAATAGCACAAAAGCAGTCTTCAATCCGCATGTAACTCTTTGGAAATTTATGTTTTGTTTTAATTTTATAAGCCTTTTGGTATACAAGCACAACAGCATGTTACATGCCAGCTAAATAATGTTAGTTCTTACGCTTGTGCAACATCCCAGTTTTGCATTTCAGTTACTGTAAATGTGGAAACATGAATTTGAAGTATATCATGCTTTCTACATTGTTGCATGTATAGATGTTAATATTATTACAATTATTATGATACAATTTTTAACATAAAAAATAAGTGTACAAAATACCAAAATATTAGGAAAAGGGCACCAGGTAAGATCTTTCAAAGGTTGAGCATGATTAATCCTATAGAGTAATTTTACTGTGTATTTTTTCCATTATTTGTTAGTAGATACCTGAAGCACTCAGTTTCTAACCATTTCAGCCTGCCAAGAAAATGCATACACAGTCACACATGGCTTTAGTTTACCCTGGAAAACTGGAGCTTGCTACCACTTTTTCCTTGTCCTGTTCAGGTAGTTCATTATTTTGTTGACAGTTCGGTTCCATTAATCTGGTATTTTTGGGAAAATTGCTTGCAGACCTTATATTTCTCTACTGAAGGTGATCAAATAAGCATTGAATCTCTCATGTAAATGATGTCTTAAAGTTAAAATAAAATCTATTTTCCAGAAAGTAACTGTAAAACTATTTTATGCAAGATTTCATGTGGGATACCTTAATGGTTGAATAATAAATTTTACCTCATAAAAATGAAATTCAATAATACAGTAGCTTTCTCAGCGCAGTAGCATCTGGTTGAATCTCATGAGAGCCAATATTTTCCAACTCATTAGGATCATGTCGTTCTGTATGTCGTCAACATTGACTTAGCCAAGCTACCTTTACTTACATAACCGCCAAACTATTAAATAGGTCTCTTGTGGAGTGAAGTCAAATATTCCTCTTATTTTGCTTTTGCCTTGGAAGAAGAGAAGAAAATGTACATACTGTAACATTTAAACATCTGGTCTAAACCACATCAGGGTAACAGTGAGGAAAGTAACAGGATTCAGTATTCTTCCCAGGTGTACATATTAAAAAAGGGTTGTGGAGCTGCTGCATAGCTCTTTTAACCACTTAGGAAAAAGGCTAAAATAAGTGACTTGCCTTTCTAATACCCCTGTTTTGAAAACTACTTTTTCCCTCTTGCCTGTTCCCTTGCCACCAAACTGCAAAACACAAAAGCCAGCAAAAGCCCAACATTTTAAAGTTTAGTGGTAATACAGGATTTTCAGCTCTGATCACTTCCTTGCAACATAATGGCATTTAATCTCTGTTCCATATAACATGGCCAATTTTGTATTCATTTTGAGGGGTATGAATTGAAATTTCTGTCTAAAATCAAAGTGTAGGAGTGTATTCTCTTAAGTGCTTGGGAGTGGCAGGACACAGCTCTATGAAACTTGCACAGTATAAACAGTTTACTGTCTTGTGTGGGTGATTACCCACACATGTCCTCATCCTTCATATAAGCCCAGAAGGCAGTGTGTGAATAGTATTATTTTTATATGTTGTGCATTTCTGTGAAGCTCTGGTAGATTATCAACTCTAATTTCAGATGGAAAAACAGCATGGATAAGCAACCTAAGCACGATTTCTTCTTTAACTTAATTTTTTAAGCTTAATATAGTTGTGTATAAGGTTTTATCTCCTCTTATACATTTTCGGTGATATTCTTAAGTCGTGAACTGACTTGCACTGAAAGGAGGTAGGTGGGACATTGTATCATTCCAATACGTAATCAGTGATATTTATCTTGCTGAGTATCTGAATAAATCCTCTGCCAGAAGGAATGGTTTTGTTGTGGCCCGAAATGAGGAACTGTCATGGAAAGTATGCATTGAAACCAGTAATTATGATCGCCTTTTTATTTTTTTCTGGTCTAATTAATACACAATAATAAGCTTTGAAATTGAAACATACGGTATTTTGATGAAAGAATGGTGGTAGGCATACTTAAGGCTTTCATACGAGCTTAACTTTGATATGAAATGTTGTGCTAAAGAATCTAATATACTTAAAGAGCCACATGAGACTTTTTAAATGTCTGTTTAGTTGAAAGTGGGTGTATACATGCTGTCAACAGTACAGTGAAGGAGAAAAAGAAAAGAAAAAAACCAGTAGGTTGTGAAAGGAACACATGCATGCATGAAATCTATAGTTGTACATAAATGTATATAAGTTTCTTAAGTTGAATTGTTTTAGAATTGCAGGAGAGATCAGTGTGTATGTTGAAATTAACAACAAACTCTTGAGTATGTTGGTGGGCTACCGAAAAACCAAGACACCTAAGCTTAGAGCTATAAATAGTGCCCTTACTTCAGAGTCTGTAGTTTATTTGCACAAATAGCAATGGAAGCTGTGACTGAGAGCACCTGTTTTGTTTGTTCAGCTGCTAGTTTGATGTTACTTCTTCTTGTGCTTGGATAACAGAGAGGTAGGCTGCCTTTTTGCCTTGTTCTAGCTGCCAGGAACTGCATCAGGTGAAAAATTCTACAGGGATGTTGACAGAGTGGCTTCTTTTCTAAGAACAATAGAGCATATTGAGCCTAAACTACTGGAATTCAGTGTTATGACAAGAAGGCTAGGACGAACATAAGTCTTTAATCTGCTGCATAATAGGAACTGGGAATTTTCTGAGAAGCGTTCAGAGCATACACAAAACAAAACTTGAGAGAGAACAGAAGGAAAGTTTGTTGTTTTGTGGGAGGGCCCAGAGAACTTACTGTCAAATTTAGAGTGAACTTGGAAACCATCAGTGGTTGCTGATATAAGATTCATAAATCATGAATGAGAAGGCCAAACCATTTTATTTACGTCTGTGTTTTTTAAGAAAAAGGTTCGTGCAGGTTCTTTTTTTAAGAAAAAGGTTCGTTCTTCTACTGAAGAAATATTTCTTCAGTAGAAATATTGATGCCCGTCACTGCCATTTCCTGAACATTGCTCTTCAGAAGAGCAGAAGGAAGCTGTTTCTTTGTATGTGGCAAAAAATAATAGAGTTGTCAGAAAATTCAAGTTGGAAGGGTCTCCAGGAAGTCTCTGAAGTTCAATCTTCTGCTAAAATCAGAGTCAAGTATGGGATCAGACTGAGTTCTTTAGGGCTATACCCAGTCAGACCTTGAAAATCTCCAAGGGTAAGAACACCCACGCTGTGCAACCTGTGCCTGTGCTTGACTGTTCTCATGGTAAGAAAGCTTTTCCTCCATTCCAAGCAGAACCTTTCATATTTCAGTATATGACCATTGTCTGTCATCCTACTGCTGTGCACCTCTGTTTAGAGCCTTCCTCACAACCTTCTCATACATACAGGAAGGCTGCTAATACGTCAAGTGTGTTACTGCTGGTTATGATCTTATTAAACATTAAAACAGAACTACAACTGAGAAATCCTAACTAGTATTAAGACCTAGTGATGGTGACTCTGAAATTCTTTTCCTTTTCTTTTTCTCATGCCAACTAGATTTAACCTGAGTGTCGATGTCTCAGCACAAAAAAAATCGATCATGCTGTTGTCTGATTAACAAGTATACTGATGTATGACATGAATTAATTCCATCTCAGAATATCACTCTGTGCTGGTTTGACATTTGTGGAAATTCCAGAAGTCAGTATCTCTTGTTTTCCCCTTCAGATCAAAAAATCCCATTTTGTAGGATATTAGTTTATGTAGTGAGATATTCTGAGAGAGGAAATGAAAATGCATACAGGTGCTACAGCACAAAGAAATGATCTGTAGCTTATGTCCATTATGGTATCATGTTTTCTGTTCATGGTTTCATTGGACTTTTTAAAATTATGTTTACTTATTTCTTTTTATTTATTGAAACAGCTTGAATCACTTCAAAAGAAGTTGGAATGCCTTATAGTGCATATCTTCCTCTTTTTTATTTGGAATGAGATACTTCACAGTTTGGAAAGGAGCAGACTAATTACAAGTTTTAATCTTGATGAGGCAAGAAATATCAGCAAGGAAATTATAAATGGAATAGATTATTAAAGAATGTGAATGAAATGAGAAAATAGTTAAGGTAAAATTGAAATATTCCTGTGAGGAAATTATTGTAGTAAAAATGTGTTTATTGTAGTAGTAATCTTCAGGGAAAAAACCCCCAAGGCATAATCAAAAGTAGATAGGTTTAAGAATAAGCAACTATTAAACATGGTATAAGCATGTTTTCTGTTTGCAAATATGTAACGTTGATGGCTGACTTTGAGTAGTAAGTTTATGTAATATCTATAGTCTTGATCGAATAGCAGTTGTACTGATTTAAAGTCATGGGACAGGTTCCAAGTATTGGACTGCTGCTTGAAACTTCTTAGTGTCTACAATACTAAGAGTTAGAAAATACGAGTATTCTCTGAAGTTACTTTTATGGAATGAACTCTAGTGAATGGTATGGAAAACTACCTTCCATTTGTGAGAGCATTTTGGTTGTTCTGGCAAGATAAGATGATAAAGGCCAATAGTATTCTTGCCATAGAGATACCAGAGCATTATGTACTGCAATAGCAATTTTTAGTCTGATGTCCCACGTGGTTTATTATTAAATTAAATCAGGCTTTAAAAAAAACATATATACCTTGTAATTTTTTTAAACCTAGTGATTATAGGTCCAAATCCCATTTTAAAATTGCTGGATATTCAAGAAAAATACATTCTTCTCCAGGAACATATCATGTGGAAGAGTTGTTAAGCTGTTAAAAATGCAGACTGTATGAGGAGTAATTATTGTGTTTCTTGTAGTCAAGAATAATGTTTTTGCTACATGTCTAGTCCATCTCATAGTCATAGAATATAATTAATACAAGGTATGTGTAATAAGGTAATGGTAAGGACAGAAAGTGTATTTTTACTGGAAAATACTGAGCTACAATTATAGAAGCTCTTTGCCCATTAATTTTTCAGTTAGTGCTCTGTCTCTAAAGACAAGCAGTTCTTCCAGAGAAAAATTCTACAAAAGACTGAAATACACAGTAACATAAAGAGGTAGTAATGATAAGGCAGACAAAGTCAGTGAAACATTAGGTTCGCAGGAAACTATAGTAAGGAAGAAAACTCTTAAATTAACATTTTACAGTTTTGATTTTGCTATTGGAAAGTAATCATTAAGGAACTAATCTAGAAAGGGATGTGTTGTGTTATTCAGTGTTATTTAATGGTATGCAGTGAATGTCCCTTCTGTTTGTGTGAAGCATAAAAGGAAAATTAAAAATGGCACAAGCAGATGTAGCTGCTTTGATCTTGCTTTGAAGTGTTGTACTGCTGTAGGCAAGTATTCCTTACTGTGTAGTATTATAAAGGTGTGTATCACACTAAGTGAAACATTCATCAAAATCTTGGATTCTAAGGAGATATCAGAGGTCTATGTATAATCACAGCTCCTGGATCTTGGGATCTTTGTCTTATGCAAAGTAAGAGCTCTTTCACTTGCTTAACATTCTCCAAAATATACTTTGTAACAGGGCTGCTGGCTGTTCAAGGAGAGTAATCAGAACTATTTCCACAAACACCTTTGTTTTAGTTAGAGATTATCTAAATAAGCAAAGTCCCTGGTCTGAGCTTAGTTTCTTTCTTTTATAAGTATATCAAGTTCAAACCAAATGTGTTTTGTCTTTTTGTTTGCTTTGAGTGTAGCATGCTGAATAAATCCATATATTACGCTGTCTTATGCTGATTTCTCCCAGTTTTATGCCGTGGCTTTCTTGCTGCATCTTGCTCATGCTCTTTTCCTAGTTTTACTGTATTTTGTCAAATTCTATGATAGCCAACCCTTTTCTTTATTGAACTTCTTGGTTCCAGTCTTTATCCATTCTCCTTTTTATTTGCCTCTTTTTTCTTCTTTAATACACAACAGGGGACCTGATCAGTTAGGTATGAATAGGTAGAATTGTCTCTTGCATGGTAGTTTCAAATGTTTTTCTCTTTAAAGATGCTTTCTCTGNTCAGTTATTGCAGGGCAAGGGAGTGACTAGAGAATACAGAAGTTAAGAAGAAATGTGAGTCTTGGGTAGTGTTATAGAAATGTCTTAAATCTTGACTGCTGGAGAGGGTGTTTTGAACTATTCCAGTAATTATTTAAATTTTCCAATTTGAGGACATGGACTTTTTTTTTCTCAACCTGCTGTTGGAAGAAGAAAAGCTTAACTGCTCTAAGGGGTCTGATCGTGTTGAGAAGCTACATTTAGTTCTTCGGATGAATTGTCCTCATAGTGGAATTATATTATAATCCATTTCTTTTTTCTGAGCTGAGTGAATACTGGATGATAGAGAGTGAAATGCAAGAATTCCAACATTATAGAAGCCAGCTTTCTTTACACCTCTGATGAGACTTGGAGTTCCCTTCATATGATTTCTTGGGTTTTACCTGGCTTGTGTGGCATACTGCAGCTGAATATAGCAGTTCTGTTATGTCAACTGCTTTATTCTTTCGTTAGTTATCATCTTTCGTTCTCCTATATGTAAACTCAGATTTGTGATGTAGCCAAATTATTTCAGTAATTGGAATTACTGTAGAAAGTGTTTAAAGTAATAATGATTAAAAATACTATAAATTAATCACTTGCTTTACTACAAGCCAAGAAGACCAAGAAGAGTTTTCAAACTGACTGATAGCTTTCCTAAATATTTTAGGAAGTCAAGGAGTCCATAAGGTTTCCATTTTCATCTGTCTCCCAGAATATTTTCCTTACATTTTGCTGTCTTTTCAAAGAAAATGTTTAGGAATAATCCATTTCTTGCTATCTCAGTATCAGCCTACTTAGTGTGAACTCAGTGGGTTGTACTCAGAAGTTATCTGAGTGTCTTTTGGTTTCAGTTTGGATAGCAAAAAGTACATTCTCCAAATGTGCCTGCTTGATAGGTGGGTCCATTCAGCTTTCTTGCTTTGTGTTTTCTGATATTTCGGCTTTTGATGGACTATACTAAATTCTTCTCCTCTCCTTGAACAATTGTGTCATCTCAGAAACTCAGACCTCAATTAAATTTTGAGGTGCAGAATTACTCTTTTTTCAGTACCTTTGGATTTATGAAGAATATATCAGTCATTCATCTACAGTGAGTTCAGCAAAAGAAGTTAAATAAGAACTTGGTTTAATAGCTTGCTTTATAAAAAGGAAATTTTCAAACTTATGCACTTCTAAAGGATGACTAGAGTTAGAGAATAAAATAGGGATATTGTCAGAGGGTCTTTGGATATCACAAGTCTGTTGTGATTTCTGATCAGACATGAGTCCATTTTCACCCTGTAGAATGTAGAGGAGTGGCAGCCCTGCCTTCCAGAAGGGTACTTCCCTTGCATGAAAAATGTACAAAAGCAAAACAGTTTCTTTTGTTATGGTCTGTTACAAGCAAAGGAATTGGGAAGAGAGAGGATGATTTATTTTATTTATGTATTTATTTTTAAACTAGTCATACTCTTGTTCATGCTTCCCAGAATTTAAATGTAATTTTTTATGAATGCTTGACAGTGAATATTGCTGTTGTAAGTAGTTATGACTGTGCTTGGTATGCTCTGTCAGTAAACGTCTGACTGGCAGGTTTAGAATTGTAGTGTATGCAATGTAAAACACCTGTTAGATATCTGTTATACTTAATCTTTTTGCAGATTCTTCTAGAGTCCCTCTTAGCTTTTAAAGAACGTAGTTTCTGTGTGTATTCAAGAGCTTTTCAAATGCTGTGGAATTGCATTGTAACAAAGATAACGTACAGTTCAGAGGGGTGAACTGCACTATTCTGGGCACGGTCTTAGGAAGTTATATCTAAAAATACACTGTTTGTGCCAACAAACTAGATCACTTCAGAGACATTAGGAGTCCATAGATGTTTATGTCTATTCATTTTAGACTGAGTGTAAGCTTTAAAGCAAAGCTTTGAGGCACTGACATAACGGCATTTGCAGTTCTGTTGAAAGCTTGCATGATTGTGTCTTGCTATAGCTCTCATAGCTCCTGGTTTCATCAGTTAACTCTGTATTCCGTTCACTGGGCTTAGATGAGGTGGTTGTGATTACCAAAGTGCTAAGCACTTGATCTTTTGTCTTTCAAGAGAGCTTTTTATAAAACTTGCTTTGATGTGTACTTCGTGTCCAGGCTACTTTCCCAGTGGGATCGCTTTTATGCCTCTGTCTATTCGTATGTTGCAGTATCCCATATGTTATCAATGAAACACAGCTTGCCAGCAGATTTTGAGCTTATCACCAAGGTAGTACCTCTACCATATTCAGCAATAAGAACAACTACTTCTTTAATTCATAAAATTTGCCTTCTGTAAATTTGGAGTCTTGAAAAATTCTCTTCACAGGTACAGAATGTTTCCTAAATGCAAGGAAAAAACTGTCTGAAAAAGAGAATAGTGCTGGACCAAACTATTCTCATGACCTCAGTCTTCGCATCTCATGCCCTCCCACTTCCTTTGCTGCCTTCATTTGAATGATTTGCTGAGTTTGAATGTAAGCCTTTAGGCAAATTTCTTTCTAACAATGTCAGTAGGAAGCTGTTCTAACTTAAAAACTGGATGGGGAAATAATCAACAGAAAAGAGCTGGTGATTTTTACAGCATTGCAGGAAGCGCTAAAAAGTCCACATGCATGGTTATGAGATAAAATAAATGTGGTACAGAGTTTCACTGAAAACATATTTTTTTCAATATTCGCCTATTATGCATTCGCTATCAGGCATTCAGTAAGATGCTGCATTTGCTATGGTAGCACTTGATGAGAAAATTGAGCTGCAGCAAAAGAAGCTGCAGACTTTATAACTGAGAACATTGAAGCCTGTGTGCAAATAAAATGGATGATTTTCTAGTGAACTGAATTTGTATATTTCCCTCCATCTTACATTCTGAAGCTGGTCTGAGTTATGAAGGTTGTCCTTTAGGTTTCTCTATTAGTGTCCAATCTTTTCTGGAACCCATCGAACTGTACACGTGCTTCCAGGGTGAACATGAGACTGTTTTATTGTACCAGGTGGCTTTGTTCTTAGGCTTTCAAAATGCCATGAGTATCTGTAGGTTAATTAGATGTGTATCATTAGATTTTCTTCAATTTTTCCTTTGAAATTCTTGTTTGCTGTAATGCAATAAGATTTACCTGTACTTGTCTGTACAATATTAACTTCTCTGTGCATGTGTCACATTCCTTAATCTCCCTTGCAGTTTGAAAGACTACTTTTACTCTGATATTTGTATATAATCGCACATGTAGAATATAATTGAACATATTCTTATAATATATTTCTTTTCTACATATTTATAGTACTTTAAAAGTTTCTATTGCCAACAATGGAGAAACTTGAAGCTTTAATGTGCTAGTCTATGTTCATATGGCTATGAACCACAGTGTAAATTGTGTAACCAACTCTTTACTTTGCTTTACTGCTGTTTTGAAAATGTTTTCATTAATAGTAAGTTGTAGTCAGTTAAGTCTTCTAATAATCTAAAGGGAAAAGATATGCCCCTCATTTCTGTAAAACCCACCTCAGTTTTCCTCTATACCTGATAGTCATGCTTTATTTCATTGAGGTAGTACAGAGCTTTCTTGTTTTAGCAATTTGAAAGGTAATTAGTGCAGTTGCACTTGAAATCACATTTCAGAGCTGAAATACCTTTATGGGTGCTTCCCTCTTTGGGTACCGCTTACCGGGTGGAGCTCCGGAATCTGCTGGCCATAGTGTCAAGATGCTTTCTTCTTTTTGTAAGCTGTATCTCCCATTCACTTTTTCTTTCACCTATATTAAATACAAATATAACCTCTCAGCCAAGTCTTTGTATTCAAATGTTGAATATATTTTGTTTGTTGCCATTTTTTCTTAGCTTTCCCCAATTTTAAACATATAAACAAAACGAGCATCAAGTTGAGAAAAGACTCCATGGTGCTTCTACTTTGGATTAACGCTCTACATTATCTTGTCCTCCCAGAAGTCTCAAAGATCAACTGGACTTCCAAATGCTGCTTAAGTCATTCTTTTGAATGGCCACTGATCATCTTAAGGCTTATGTGGACTTTGGAGTGGGAGATGAGACTCATAACAAAAATTGCATGCAAACCTTAAAAAATTTCTCAGTAAGAGGCAAATCTACTGGTATTTCAGTCAACTGCATTATCTATTCAAAATGTAACTTTTCTGTCTAGCATGATGAGATACAAAAAATTTCATTATCCAAAACAAATTCTAGTTAAAAAGATGCTTTTTATGTTGACAGTACTTCGTGACTGTAAGAACTTTGTGAGACTGCAGGGGTTTTTTGATAGATTCATGCTGGTGTTTAAGTACAGGAGAAAAATCCTGCGGCCTGTATTTTAAAAAAATCGAGGCTGGATGATCACAAGGCTTCTTTCTTTTGCTATTCATTTTGTGTTACTTGATGGTTCACAAATTTTCTGTTTGAAATGTTGGTTCCCCTAGTTTTCTAATTGAGGCCAGCTGATTTCTGAACTATCCTTTTGTTCAGTCTGTGTCTGTTTAGTGCAGTTGACCCTTTCTAGGTGCTAGCTGAAGTATATTTTGCTTTTTTTTTTCTTCTTAACTAGCTCTTTTAAATGAAAGCTATTGTATCTTGGTAGTCTAAACCCCAGGAAACTGTTTTGGAGTTAAAGAAGAGTAATATAATTTCCTGATGATTGTCATGGCATTCATCAGTGTAATCTTTAAAACAAAAAAACCACCCCAAAACCAAAACATCAAACATCCTTTTATAGTGACTCACCTATTTCATATGCTAGTGGAAACATAACCTTTTCAGGAACTTACAAAGCAGCAGCTATTGAAAAATCATCTTTATATATATTGCTGGTAATTCAGAGATATGTTGTGAATTTAGATGTTTGCAAGAACAAACCTCTCTTTCAAATTGGAGATAATTGGTTTTCATTGTAAGGCATTCTTACTTAGCTGACTGATATTTTTTGATTAGCTCTGATATTTTTTGTTTCTCACAAATTCTCTTTGTCAAGGGTATCTTCCTTATAATAAGGGGAAAAAAACCAAAATATAGAAATGTTTCAGCAGCATTCTGCTTGGTCAAGGTGTTCTGTGGAGGAGATGGCTTGGGTTTGTATGATTTCATTATTTCTAACATAGCTGTTCATACTGTTTCCTTGCTACAAAAGTTAATGGTTTATGGACTGCCATGTAATGTGGATAGAAGCCTTTTGGCTGTTCAGCTATCCTTGCTGTTGGGTTTGAAATGCAGTTTTCTGGCAGTGAAACATTTGGTGTCAGGAGGGTTAGATAACTTCTTTGGTTTCCGTCCTTGATGTGGACCATGAGCTTTATTAGCCTTGGAATCTGTGTCAGATGAATTCCTTAAGCCTACTGTGAGTTCTGCATGTTTTACCTGCTTTTCACAGTACAACATAATGGTGTGCAGTGCTACTCTTCTTAAACTTTTAGTTCCACACCTGTTTCTTTGTTGAAGAAAAGGCTTCCAGAATATATAAGTACAATGGAGTTCTCCTTTATATCGTTCTCATCTGTGTTAAGAACTTTTTGATATTCAGTTGTAGGACTCTGTTTCCCAACAAAAGTCATGTGACATCAGCAGTGAGGTGCAATAAGAGCTCTCTTAGGATTACTTAAAATAGAATGGAAGACTTTGAGTATATAAGGTTGTGTGGCCTTGAATGTGATTTTTATTTGATATATGAGCTGTGACATAGCTATTGCATGACTGAGATGTGCCTGTAAGCGATGTAGTGTACAGATGGGGTTTCTCTGAAACAAAGCCAGCGACTAAATCTGAATGTGCTCATTTAAAGGGTAAAGAATACTTCATAAAACATATGGAAACATTTCTATGTTTTTTCATTAAGAAGGTTTCTTACTCCTTAAGCATTTTTTATGATTGTTCATGCTAATGTGTCGTTTACCTGAATCAAGACTGCCTGTGCATCAGTTCGGTTTAGTGACATTTGTATAGTTGTATGAATATTTTATTAAAAAACCCACTAAGTATAATTTTCTATTATTCCAGAGCTTTTCATCATTTCAAAGGTAAAATAATCCTTTTCTCAGAACTGTTGGAAAAAACTCACCATTATGTGTTTCAAAACACTTGATTTATGAAGATATCAAACAACAATAATAGGGCTGTTGCATAGTAGGATTTGAATTAAATGGTTTTTGGGATCCACTGGAATAAAATCCAGAATTATATAGATTTGAACAAGAAATGTACTTATAAAAAGAGGATCTCACTACTCAAAAGTATGGATACTGAAAATGTGCAGGAACTGTAACAGCCCACAACTCAGCAAGGGTTTTCTGTGTCATGGTATGTCAATAGGAGAATTGAGCATCCAAAGCATCTGAGCTTCTCTGGTCTGTTATTGACTACAAGAACCCCGTGGAAGAAATAAGCATTATTAATTTTTGTCATTTTATGGGAAAAAATAAAATACAGAATTTCTAAACACTAATTGGTAACCTTTTCTCCTCAATTTGTTTGCAGGGATTTGAGGTGGAAATTTCAAATCCTAAGTTTTCAGTCCTGCCCACATATTTGCCACCTGATCTCCCTGATTAGACTATGCTTTAAGTGCGAAACATCCTTTAGCAATATGTGTAGCATCTAAGATATTATGAAATGAATTCTTTTCTTCTATGATGTCAAATCCATAGTGGGTTTTAACACTAAAATGTATTAAATAATTGTAGTGATGGCATTCATAGCTGCTCTTCAGAATTAGTTATTTAGCAGAACAGGGCCCTCATGCTTGAGGTTCCTACCGAGTAGGTCAAAACAAATAGTATTTACCTTAGAAAAGAAGGGTATTAAATATATTACAAAGCAATGGTTTGTGTTTTCTTTGCAATTGTCATGTCTCACCTATAATGGATCAAGAGTTTTGCTTTGTGCTCCCTCAGACCCATGATTATAGTGTGTTTGAGCCAGATTTTTTTTAAAACTATTTTTTCAGTCTAGCCATACCCCTAATGGAAGGCATTAGGGTTCAAGAAATAAACATGTAACGCTTGGATCTAGCTCTTACAAAGTTGTAGATAGTCTTATAGAAAGTTTTGGCAACTCTTATTCTTGTACACCCTCTTGAAGTGTTTTGGTGCCAGACTTTGATTTGTAGGCATGTTTACGAGGTTAGGAGGGTTTTAAAACCTCTATTGTCCTGTCTTATAAAGGATGTGATTTCCTTGTATTTGTGGGATGTAGGACCATACTACTGTGTATAGGGGCACTATACACTGCACTCCTGACAGCAGCTTTCCCACATGTATAGTCAAGCAGATCTGTGAGCAGTTTGTTCAGCTTCCAGCAGTAGATCCAGCTGGAAGTAGTTCATTCTGATGGTCATTTTTCAGTCATTTTAGCCATTTTTCTGGCTTATAATGTGCCCACAAGAGCATGAGAGGCAAGTCAAGGCAGAGGGGACGATGGCATTCCCCCAATGGAGAATGCCTCAAAGCTGAATGAATTAATAAGCTGGTCTTCGTATCACTCTCTGCAGCAATCTCAAGCTCATATTTTAATGCATCAGGTTCTTTTACTTTCTGGAAGATGTACAGTCTTGCAGATTAAGATAATTTACATTCTTTGTGTGTTTTCTATAATTATTTATACTAGCTTCTTAGTGTTTTCACTGGTCTTAGGTAAATGGCACAGGATTATTTGCACTTCATCTATTAATGCTGAAGTCCATACTGTCACAAGGAAAAGGTTGTCAAAGTTGATGAAATTTTACATTCCGCTGTGCTGTAATGTACTTGTAGCATTGTGCCAAAAATACTTTGTGTGTTACTCTGAGAGGTAAAACAGCTGAATTTTTTCTTATTAATGTCCCTGATTGAAAATTGACAAAGCAGAGATCTGCAGTCAGTGTGTAGGTGGGATTTAGGCTCTCAATTTTGAAGGAGGAACTTTTTGCAATGCAGGGTTTTCTGTACTGCTACTATTTGGTGGTCATTTCAGAAGATGTCACTACTTAGCCACCCTTGTATGGTCAAATTTCCCCACATATAGTGTTGTAAAAATTTCATCTGGTTTTTTTTTTTCTTTGACCTTAAAGAGAGGGGAAAATGTCAACAGTGAAAGGTTATCATCATTTGGAGATGTAAGAGGAGAAGTTGGAAGTAGGAGCTGAGAAAAGAAATTTTTGATTGTAGGGAAGTACATACGGAGATTGTTTGCAAAGGGATCTTGCAATTGTGTGGAGTTGTGAAGCAAGCCTGTGTACAGCTGCGGGAGTATGCAGTGCAAGGAAAACTGCTGTTCCTATCCAAAACTATTCTAAGTATTAATATTACCCACGGTATAAAACTAGTTAAAATATTTTTAGTAAGACCTGCCATGCCTGGCAGTTTGGTTAACAAGAGGGTTTTTGATTAACAAGAACAGTCCTTCTTGTATGGTATTACTGGAACAAATATGAATTTATTGTATTTACTTTTTGGGGGATGGTGGTGGGGTTAGTTTGATTTCCTCTGTGTTTGTGCAAATGGGCAAGATGCATCTCCTTCAAGTCTCTCAGGCATTTATTTCCTTCTAGTTAATTGATTTCAGTGTACAAAAATCTTCTGTACATCAGGCTGTATGGCTGTATTCTGTGCAGTTTCTTACTAAAATAAGTAAATACATTACCTCATCTCCTAATTGGCTAGCTATGCCACTGATGACCCAATCCTTGCAACGCAAAGCTGCTGCCATTGAAGCTCAGCCAAACTCCAGGGACATCCCTGTAATATGCTGCTGTAGGCAATTCAGCCTAAACACCTTTTTCCATAGAGCCAAACACCTTTTTCCCTTGGTTTCACTTCCACTTCCATTTGCCCTGGGATTTTTATTTCCTAAGGAAGATTGACATTTCAGTCACTTCACTGTGTAAATGATCTACGTGTTTTGTCATCACTGGGTGCAGTTAAAATATCTTTGTTTTCATCTTAGTTGCTTTCTATTTCTCTTGAATATGTAATATATTTGTGAGCAAAGTAACTGATCAGCAATGCTGCTGAAATTGTTTACGGGTGTTCTAAGATGCTTATCATTACTTTATTTTTGTTTGCCTTCTAATTTCTCAGGTTATGCATTGCAGCAGAAATGTTGTAGACTTCTGCAAATCTTTTGGAATTGTAAAAGAAATGTTAGCTTATGTGCAGCTTGAAAGCAGCTTAATGAGTTGTAAAACTGTGCTGTTCATTTAAAACAAAACCAAACAAAACCCAAAACATTAGCTGTACAAAAGTTGGAGTCATTCTAAATTAGTAAGTTTCTAAAACTGCCAACAGCCTCTATTTTTAACATTAATAACTCTCTCCCGGAGAAACAAAATTTGATCATCAGCAAGATTAAAAATAATCTTTCTTTGGCCTTACCCTACACTGATGATGTGCTTAGCAGAAGAAATAATTTCTTGTATAAGGAATTAATTTTTTAAAAAAATCTGTTTGTATTTTTTTTATGCATTGCATTTATGTGTGTCCATATCAGTATTGACATATTAAGATTCAAATGCCTTTTAAAGAAGTGTTAATGTATATGTTAGTATGTGTACTATTAGGGTAGCTTTACTTTGTTAGAAACATTTAAATTTCTATTTATTTGAATCGCTGTTTGGGGCGAATTCTCTTTCACAAATCATTTAAACTTCTCCTTCCCTGATGTCTCATTGTCAATATTTTATGTGTTTTGTGTATGTTCTCCTGTTGCAATGCATTATTTTGCATTGGCAAGATAATCCAAATCTTTCCACCTATGAGTGTAATGGCAGATATGTGGTTTCCTGTGACAGAATGAAGCCTGTAGAAAGTTAGTGTTCAGCATCAGTTGCCATTTCCTCTAGCTGATCTACACATTGCTTCTATGTACTCTGTGAAAAGTTTATTAGTTACTATTTCCTCTAGGAATTAATTTGAAACGTATGTCTGATTATTAATTATGCATTCTGGTTGGTGTGTTGAAAAAATTTATTTCCTGTATTTATTGACATTGTCTGAAATCCTGGGATCTACACTATAAAATGTTATGTAATCACTCCAAGTAGTAGCTAATGCACTGTGATGTAAATGGAGAAGCTACACATTAGAATTTTTTATTTATTCTATTATATAATTGAACTTAAAGAGGATTTTTCCCTTGCTTGCTTGCTTATAACATGTCATTTGAAGTTTCATTACTGTGGTTCATCATGCATTTGCAGAGTAGGGGCTTCTTAGCTCTGCAAAGGTAATTGCTCTGTTACCGCGTGCTGTAGTAGCACAATGGAAAGTCCTGGAAGAAGAAGTAAGTTAAGGCTTAATTTAACATGTTTTGTTTCATTGTTGGGTAGAATGTCACCTAGCTCTACTTACCTTTAATTCTTTGGTGACTTCTTATAATATATCCTGTTTATCCAGAAGAAATATCAAGTTCTTCGCAGTGAAGGGTTTATTAGTTGAGGTCAATTTGCCATCCTGAGAAGAACCATAGGCTTGCCTCTGGAAGTAATAATCACAAATGAGCAAGAATACCTCTGTTACAGATGCAGTAATTTTAGTTTTGTTCCATAAGCAATCATCCTCAGAGCAGAATTAACTTGAATGTGGATAACCCAGATACAGACTAGGGAAGAATTTGATCCTCTACAAAAGTCAATTAGTGCTCCTGCGTGGCCCCCCTAGCTCTAACTTCTGCAGTGCTGGCATATATGAATTTAAGATATGTATATCCATTAGGTGTATGCTTACATTTTTGTTTGTGGGGCAAGAATCTCATAAGGTAAAATATTATGGGGTGTGTGTGTTTCTTTCTGGGAAGTGGCTGGAGACTGTTGAGCAGGAGTAGCTAATGTGAGGTCTGTGAAAATGTGTGGTGAAGAAGATTCCACGTTAGCAAACAGTGTTCTAGACATGATTGTAATCTTTCCACAATAGTAGCAATGTGTGCTTGTGTCTATAGGACAAAATTAAAGCAAATGAAATAACAAACATCCTTGTAGTATTTATTATGTTCCAATTTTCCTGCATTGTAAAAGGAGGAGCTATTTTCTGTCTGTGACATGCTAAATATTGAATTAATTTCCAAAGGAATGTCTGCTTTTCATTTTTAAGATGGTATTGTATTTAATGCATTCTAGGCATGTGAAAATGATTATGGAAATGAGGGTATGTGATCTGAACTTCACTGCCACTTGGGTGCGCAGTGTAAACTTTTGTTAAAGGCCAATGTTATTCAACACTTCTGCTAATAAGGGCAGTTCTTTGTTAAGCACAATAATTCCATTTTATTTCTCTTTAGGATACTTCTTTTTTAATAGATATAGAAATTATATTCTCAACATTGGAAGTTGCAGTGAGAGCTTCATTGTTGACTTTTTAATGGTTTTATGTGGGAAAAGTGATTTGTCTGAAAAAAAGTTCCATTAATGGAAGGTGCCATATCTTTATTTCCTCATTCCACCACCCAACTTCCCAATATCAGAGTTCTAATTTTTATATCAGTGTTTTTCCAAATATTTAGTAAAGTATTTCTAAGTAGCAAACAAGACAGTAGCTCTTCTGATTTGGACTAGTAGAAGGGCTGTTGCCGTTTGTGTTTTCTCTTACAGATTGTTTTTGATGCTTTTTCATTACTAACTTCTCACAAATCTTTTCTCTCTGCTGATGACTATAACTAGGAAAATATAGTCCCTCTGGAAGAATAGTAGTTGCTTCTTAGGGTGGGGCAGTGTAAAAGTGACCTGGACTATTGACCATCCCTCAGTTTACTGTTAACTAATTATGCTAATTGGAAAAGTTTATTAGTTAACATTTCTCAGTCATAAATTAACTTACTAAAATACAGGGTGTGAAGAGCTACATTTGGACAGTTTGAAGGGCTTAGGAGAATTGACTTCTTAGCTTAAGACAACAGCTGGTTGGACTGCTAGAAAGAAATTAATTTTCGCCTGTGAGCTCTGTCTTAAAGTCTAAGGGAAAAATACTAGTTTTCTTAGTTTTATTGAAGTAAGTAGGAGAATATGTGATGTGTTGCTATATAATGGAGAGATTTAGTTGTCTTTAAGGATTTAATTTAGCTGGGCTTTAACCATAGATTCATAATTAAAATGTAAATACTTAGCAGTGCTGTAGAAGTAAATGGGTTTTTAAGATTAATTACCTGTTTCGTTCTTTGCGACTTCTGGATAATAGAGGACAAACAGTGTTTTATTTTGGTAAATAAGCCTCTTCATTTCTGTGTTGAAAAAATTTTACTTGACTGGAGTTAAAGCTTTAGAAATGTATTTCACCATAATATCTGCCAGGAGAATTTTTTTTTCTCTCAAGAAAGTGTTACGTGAAATCCACATTTTATGGGCATGTTATATAAGGAAGCTACTTATCAATGCACATCTGATACAAGTAGGTAGTATGCAAATACTTTATCCTCTTTTCTTCACAGAAATCCTTTCCCTGGATCTTTGAGTAAACAACATGAAGTTAGAACTTCATTTTAATGTGGAAACAAAAAAGAATATGTAGTTATTTATCAAGTTATTTTGCCTTAAATAGTATTATAAAATACAAAACAGTGGTTGTCGCTTACTGATTTAATTAACAGTAGATATAAGAGATACAATTTACTACCAAAAAAAAAGTAAAATCTCAAAGATGAAGCAGTTGTGTAGTTTCCAAGCAAGTAATACAGGACACATTTAAAAAACATAAGAAATGGTTTAATTTCATTAGCTGTGGTCTAATATGTTGTGCATCCCACTCTTGGTAAACCACAGCGGCATTTACTGGCTATTGCTTCAAAGCACTACTGGTTTTCATCCCTTTTCATTGGCCAAATGTGTCATAAGAGCATTAGCTGAAGTCTGGAAAACAGTTCTCGTGGATTTTGCTTTAATGATAAATCTAGCATATAGTACACTTGCTGATATAATCAAGTGAATGGAATTTCCAAAATCTTGACTTAATGTCTTTTAAGTATGAAGCAATAATGTTTTTATGAAGTAGCTTTTAAATGGCATTTGTTGAAGTGGAGAGCAGCTGGATTAGAAGGGTCTGTTTCTAACTGCAATCAACAATGATCATAGTATCATATTACAGTCACCCTATAAAATAGCTTGTATTTTAAGAAAAATGGGGGGGGAAAAAAGGAAGGTAGGAATGGAGGGAAGAGGAAGCATGGTCTGTGTGATGCCCGAAGGGGTCTGGAATTGGTTACAGTTGGGTAATGTTACTTCAGCTGTTTGGGCAACAGTAGTATAGTTCTCAATATAGGAAGTTCTTTATCAATTATTTGGTTTTTAAAATGTTTTGGAGATACAGTCAATATGCATTTCTCAAGCATTTTTATTATGTATGGTGGTTTTTCAATTCTAATGTTTACCAGGATAAAACTTAACTAAAATAATGACCATAATTATAGAACCTCTTGCAGTTCTTCCCTGTAATACAAAATCTTTTTTACCACTTTGGCATTTGTATCCATTTGTGTAAATGGACTGTATCTCTGCACTGTCCATCTTTTTCAGTTGATAGGCTTTTCAAACAGGGATAATATTTTCTGTTGTTTCTTTCAGAACACTAAATATGTTAGTGATGGTGTGTTCTAAAATTTGTCACTGCTAAGTCTCAAACTTTAATTTAGGAAACCTTTGTATCCCTCCAGCAATTGTTTATCACTCTCTTCTTTAATGTGTAGCATCAATGAATTAACTGCAAGAATTTTCTGTTGTTGCTGTTTCAGTAGTAGCTTGTAGTTTTCCTGCAGTAGGCAAGGTGTATCTACTTTGCTAAATTATCAAGGTCTGCTGGCTTAACATTGTGCAGGAATGACTTGCATAATAAATGCACACAAATTTTGGAGACATGAAATGCTCTTACTCAGCAGTCCTGTTGGTCAATATTCTTGATTACTTCCCAAGTGGGACTCCTCTATACTTAAATTTTTATTATTTAATTTAAAGAAATTAAATAATAAAAATTAAAGTCTAGTCATGACATTAAAGAAATGTCATGCTATCTGCAGCAGAAAATGAATTTCAAAAATGACAAAAAATTTCCCTAGATTTTTGGGTTTTTATTTGTTTCTAAAGGGTTTGATACAGTCTTAGGCAGGAGCTGAATAAGACATACATAATATAACTGTGTAAGGCAGGCAAATTTTTGAATTTGAGTTTTAAATTAAAGAAAACAAAAGTATATATTACTTGATTGTGAAGAAATTCTAAATATGATTTGACTTGTGCAAGCAAAAATAACATAGTCATGCCTGCCATGTGGCTGTATAGACGCATCCTTCATTATAAGAACTGTGTTTCCCTATTCATTAGTTCAAATAAGTTCATTTTTTTCCTGGAAAAAAACTTGTTGAAAATGCTTCACTTACCTCAGGTCTCTAGACAAAGAAGAGGGTCTATGGCTTGATTTAGTTGTATTGGAGTGCAGTTCTTCAGGATATGGGAACAGTCTGAGGGAAGGTTGCATCACGATGTGCTTAGATCTTTAAACTTAATTTTTTAATTGGGATTGGTTATCTTGGAGGTATCAGACCACATTCAAATCCATACATACACCAAGGCTAAGCCAAGTTCCACATTTAGTCTGCTCTGGAAAGTAAGTCCTGGTGTTCTGCTGGCTTTTATGGACTTCCTCTTTTGCAGAGCCCTACTACTATGAGAGTGTTCAGGGCTCTCCTTCCTTGTCGTCCGTCTCTCACCAATCCCCTTGTTCTTCCCTTTGCTCTCTTTCCCTCTTAAATTTTTGTTCTCTTATAGTGCACTGCATAATATTAGTACTCAAAACAGCTAATACCTCTTTTAAAATTCTTTTGTAACAGTCACAAAAACTTTCTTAAAGATGTCCTGAGAAGTCACATTTTTGCTTTATGGGCATCTCATTATTTTGCTCTATAATATTGTGGTCATCTTTAGCTGTTTTTCAAGGAAGATATGTTAGGTTTTTATCTGAAGTAGGGCCAATTGATTTCTTGGAAGATCTTATTAAGACTGTAGTTCATTTTAATAAAGCAATTATTGTTCTTTTGAATGTAGTTTTTTCATCAGTGGTATAGTATGCCATTAAATCTTGAAAACTTTGCCATCAAACCATCAGTCAGTTTCTGCCCTCTTCCATTTATTATTGTATCTTTGATATGGACTCTGCCTTCAGTTTACCAGATTATTAATTCCATTGTTAAAGCTTTATATGTGTAATTTGTAGGCTGTAGATCCAAGATGGGTGCAAAATATGTATCCCTGAAGTTAAAGATTTTCTGTTGTGATTCAGAAAGATAGTTGTTTGAATGAAAAGGAATAATTAACTTTGCCTTTTACATTTGCCCTGTGTTGGAAGAAAAGGGTTGAAAGCAGAAGAAAGGTGAAGAGGATAGAAATTTGCTCTAGTGACTTTGCTGTTGGGAATGCTAGGAATACCAGGGTGGGAAAACTCCATTTCTTATGCCTAGTGCTGTTCATCTTCTGCCTGTTTTGAGAAGTAGAATTCCCGTGTAGAGATAACACTCTTTAACAGACATGCCTGAGCCTCCTGCTGGGACAGAGTGAGAGAACAAAAGCTCAGAGATCATAAAAGCTCAGCCTTGTGATAAACTACACATGCATGAAGCCCTTTGGTATACTGGGGCAGGAAGTGGCCCCTCCTGCTGTCTGCTAGGAAGAGCTGAGCCTAACGGAGCCTGTTTCCCCAAGTGTCTCTGTCTGCTGGCATGAGCTGAGCCTAAGGGAGCCTGTGTCCCCATGTGTCTCTGTCTGCTGGCATGAGCTGAGCCTAACGGAGCCTGTGTCTGGGTGTGTCTCTGTGTGCTGGGATGAGCCAAGTCTAATGGCACCTGTGTCTGGGTGTATCTCTGCCACCTGCCATTGTTAGTGAGGGAATGAAATAAATCTGCTCTTTGCATTTTCAGCTGTGGTTTGGTGGTTGCCTTGGTTACCTGTACGTGTTGATTCATACCCCCTATATTCTAAATAACTATTTTTTGTATATTTTTGATGTTGTTATGACATGTTTTAGTGGCTTTTTTACTGGATATGGCTGAATAGTGTTCATCTGAGTCTGGTGCCTTTTCAGCATTTACTACAACCTGTTTGGCTTAAAAAACCAGCTACCTTTATAGACATGAGGAAATGACTAGGTTGTTGTTAGTTACGTATCAGTAATTATAATGATTAGATCTTATGGTAACATAATATTAACGTAACCTTCATGTACATTTCTGAGCCACCAGTAGTGATATTCCTGGTGGATGACACATACGTGGTCTTGAAACATCATTAGGTCATGTTTAGGAAAGTGACCTTTAGGAAGCCCCTTCTCTTCTTTCTTGAAATGATGCAATTAACTTAATGAAGGAAGGGCAGTTGGGAATGGATTCCTGCTGATAGTGTTCCCAGGTGCTGCCAAGTCCTGGTCTGTGCAAGGAAAAATGTGGTTATGTTCTCAGTGCTGCTCAATGTCTACTGTACCAATGTGCCGAATTGACATCTTCCCCTCAGCACATGAAATCTAAAAGAGCTGTTATGAGTATGTAAACATGTCACAGTCGGAAAAGAGAGCAATTTATAAGGTCTGGTAAATTTTTTATGTTTCCAAACAAACACCAAGGAGAAGCAAGAACAAGTGCCTGCATATTTGAACTCAAAAGTTTAATGGATAAAATTCATCTAGGATTACTTCTGATAGTGTTCGTAGTTTCTCATCTTCTCTGAGGCAATTTTAAAATGCTGAAATACATACAATACAGTGATGGTTCTGAATAAATAAATGGCAAATAGTTTTAAAATTTTTGTTAGTTTTTTTACCGATTCATTTTATTCTTGATTTTGACATACGAAGTTTCTTAAAGGAAACTTGCATAAAATTAAGTTTACTGCTTTTTCTGGTTGATTAAAATATTTTTAACATCTGTATGACCACCATGAAATTCTGTGGATGCTGAGGTCTCCTAAACAGTACTGAGAGAAAGTAATTTTTGTTGAGTTTTAAAATGTATTAAAATCAGTGTAAATAAGCAAGTTAATCCCAGTATTCATTCTGCACTTCTCTTTATCAAGTGTTTTTAGGAATTCACCTGTGATCTAAGCAGTTACAGCAAAAAAGAAATAGAAAAATCCTAATTAGCTATAGTAAATGTGACAAAGCATAATATATAACTAATAAGAAACTTTGATATACTAACTATAATTGATTCCAGTGATTTGTCTGTTAAAGCCAATGCAAATAATTGTAACATCTGTCAAAAACCAAACACTAGCATGAAAACCTTTTAACATTTTGCACTTAATAAACTATTTTATACATAAACTACCTTATTGTTTATATTAAAAACTAAAAAATATTCGGTCTGTTCCAGCCATTCTAACAAAAACTTTAATAAGTAGACATTGCATAAAAATGACACAATCCAGCAGTTATTTGGTAAGGCCAGCATAATCATAAATTTACCATCCATGCTTTTCCAAAAATACTAACCCATATTGTTCTCTCTGGACCTGTTGCAGGGATGACTAATCCAGCTGCTGAGGTCTCCCTTTATGTGTTTGATGGAACACTTGGCTTGCTAGACTACAGCTGTGTGTTTATGTGCAGTGCACACCTGCAGGGGCCTGACAAATAGCTGTAGTATGCAGAGTATACAAAATTACCCTGGCAGTCCTGCAAATAAGGAAGTTTCTGTTTTGAAGTCCATATGTGTGTGAGCTTGAGATGCCAGCTGGGGTATTTATGTTGCATTGCACAGATGTAAAACTGCCAACTGATTTTATACCAAATAAAGGCTAATCTTTTTATACATACTTGGTGTCAGAGTTATGAAGTGGTACATAAGAATGTTCTCACGACTTAGCTCTTTTAAAATAAAAGCTGACATTAAAAATGCTCGAACGCACAATATGCATGGATGCTAAAGATAAAAACGTGCTGTATTTACTTAGATGTCTGCTGTAGCATGGTATTTTAAAGGTTTTATTATTGATGATATATAGTTTTTAGCTGCACATAATCAGGACTTGATTTATTATATGCATATACACTATGCTATATATTCTTTTTTCCAGGAAGTCACTTCAGCTCTGTGGTGAACCCAGTTTATGGGTTCTGAAATGTGAAAGCCCAATTTATATAGCTACCTAACTTGAGAGCTTTGCTTTCCTATTTTCAAATGCGTTTGAGCACATCGATGATTTTTCATCAAATATAATATGTATTTTGAAAATTGTTATCATTGTTAGTAGACATTGTTTGTGAAGATAATTTTAAAGGTAATACTTTCTTTCAAATACTAAAGAAATTAAAATGGAAGCATTAATTTCATTTGCTAAAGCTAACAAATAGCAAACAAACGAGTTCTGATAGTTTGATGATTTTAGTCAGTAGCTTGGCTTTTGGTATGAAGTGGTTGTAAAGACAACAAGGTGAAATTAATAGTTTGTTTTGGGTACTTAGGTACTGCATGCTTAATCCTTTTTAAATGCCTAAAACGAAGGCTTAGCGGGGGGAGCGAGGGTTAATGTGCAGATGTGAAAGTGGACAACTTTTGTGCTTTTGACTGGTCACTGGAAATTCTCTAAGCCCTTAGTTACTTTTTCAGGCTTAACACACTTTTCCTTCTATTAATTTTTTTTGCATTTCTGTGTGAAGCAATTTTAGTGATTTAGTTTTTAATTTGTTGTTTATTCTGGGCTACTAAAACATTTGAAAATGTGCAGAATTCTGTTTTGGCTTACTGTGTCACAATGTATACTTGAAATACATTTATGCTATGTGTGTAAGAACAAAGGAAATGGGAGCAATGTTGAATTCTATCACAGTAGAATGTGTCCCAAAGGACTTAGGAATTTATTTTGCTAAACGTAGTGCACAGCTTAGAACTGACTAGCCATCACACACAGCTCACCAGGCGGGTGGAGTTTTTTTAAAGCAAAAGAATTTCATACATATGCACATATGCATGCACATGCTCACCCTGAGAGAGCAGTCTTGGGCTTCTTGTGCTTAAAATGAACATCTGCAAGTATCCCCCAGAAGCTCAAACATTATCCAGGTTCACATGGTTTAGAAATGGAGTTTTTTGATGACTGAATTTTAGAGCAGAAACCTCAGGCATTACTATTAGTTAGCTGAAGAGTTGAGCTGTACCCCCATAATACTGCCAATGCATGTCCTCTTGGCTAACATAATAAGTGTACCTGTGAGATGCTCAAACTAGCATTAACTGCTGAGAACTAGTCTGTAAAGCAGGGAGGGCTGGGAAACAACACAGAATGCCAGATCTCGTTGAAAAATGGAAACACTTCAAAAGAAGTTACTTCTGCTAGATGAGTATAGGAAGTCTTAATTGTTGTTACATCCTCTGTTTAGGAGGTATATTTAAGACCAAAAGACCAGAATTCTGTTGGTGGGTGAAGAAATATGTTGCAAAGATGGTTCAGTTATTTTGTGGCAGGACCAGCTCTGTTATAGAACGATATCACTTCAAACAGATTGCCGCCACTGCAGGTTGCAAACACACAACTGAAGGCTTCTAGTTCTCAGCTCATGCACAGATGTCTTTCAATAAGTTTAGCCAGTAATTTCTTCAAATTGCTCAGTTTATCAGCAGCACATGTCATCAATCCTGGAGTGGTTGCTCAAGTCAAACTACAGAATCCTTAGCTTACAGACACAGCTGCAAACAGGTGAACAGGCAGAAAGTAATTTGTGCAGCTTGGTGGCTGTCAGACAAAAGACAGACAATCTGTGTTTAAAACAGATTGCAGGCCTTGCGTGAGCCAGACAAAAGGGATTTCTACAACTGCAAATAATTCCAAGGTTAACATATTTTCCTTTCTGCCATTAGGTGATTTGTTAAAATTGGAAACAATGAGCATTATAAATCTACACAGAAACTAGAGATAAGATGAAAGAGAAAAACAGATCGCTAAATAAGTTTACATCCTTCTGTTGAAAAGTATACAACTGGTATTCATATAGCACTCCTTTTTATAAACTAAGCTGAGTTATAATACCTATAAGGACATTTAATACAGATTTTTAATTGTGCTAAGGAAGTCTAATTGGGAAAAGAAACAGCACTGTAAAACCAGTAAGTTCATAGTATTGTTCATCTGTCTTAAAAATTTGACCTTTTTTTCTTTTCAAAATCTCCTTTGGTTATCATTCAAAGGTACTGTGAAGATTTAGCAGGATTTAAGTTTAACTTTGAAGTTCTCTCTTCCTCAGATATTTTAATATTGGGTAGATTTATCTTTAGATAAAGATATTTAGATAAAAAGATTTACTGTACCAAGTATATCAAAGTGAAAATTTGTAGCAAACAAGCTTACTGTAGTACTAACCTAATTACAGTAAATTAGAAAGTATGTGATTGCCCAACCATAGATATTACCTCAGATGTGTGACTACAGAATATCTATTCCTTCCACTTCTCATGGGCTCAGTAAACTTGCCTTGACCTCAAAACTTCTGCAGCCTTCCATGAGGTACTAATCAAGCTAATGTAATATAGCCCTTCTTCCTGTTTAGTTCAGTGAGTAAGTACTTACGTGCAGTGATGTTGATGGGTAATTCTATGCCTAGTTTAATTTCTTTCAAATTTATTTTCCATGTTACTTACAATTTGCCAGCAGAGAGAGATTGCAAAAAGTAACTGTCTACTCTAAAGTAGCATCTGCTTTTGTGATGATATGATAGGGCATAGGGGATAAATCATTCTGCTTTGACATACATGGAAGTCAATGTGCTTTCTTTGTAACAGAGTGATACATATTTTGATGAATTCATGAATACAGTGGCTAATCATGCAAAAGTGTTCACAAAACTTAAGTTGTCCCATCAAAAGCCACTGCTGTTTTCTTAATGAAAAAATTAAAATACAATCTTTTTGTTACAGTCATGCCTATATTGCATACTTGAGTCCAGCATAAGTATTGTCATAATTGAAGACTACTGTTGTTGGGCTATTTTAAGTTCATACTATTATTAAAATACAGCACTAAATTCTGCAGGGAAACCTGATGTTGAGGCTGAGTTGAAAAATTCTTTAAATTTCTCACCTATAAAGATATCACAAGCATGTGCTTTAATAAGCTATAGCTTGGAAGTACCCTTTTTCATGTTTTCTGAAAAAATGCTAATTCCAAGATAAGATTGTGTCTTTAATATGTGCTATGTTACAGGAGTCCTTGCATTTGGATGTTCTTCTATTTTTTGTATCTTAATAGACAGTAAGGTTTTTAACTTCTCAAAAATTAATCACACTAATGGAGATTTTCTGTTCTTTGGCCAGGAAAGATAATATAGTAGGTTCTTTCTTTGTAATGCTGACAGCACATGTATTGCTTGTTGGTTGTGCAGGGTGTATGCTGCAGACTGCAGCCTGACATTGCTATGGTGTTCTGTGCATGGGCTTCATGTACTCAACTGTAAAGGTGAGATCATCATCTTTAAAGGATGGTTTTAATTTGTGTTGGTGAATCGAGTGGATACTGTATTTAAGGAAGGGGAAAAAAGTGTATTCCTGCAGGTTGCTGTCTGCAGTCCAAATTGCTGATCAGAGAGTCTTTATACACATCGGTAATGTGCTGTGCAATATAAGCTGAAATATATTCCACAAGGGAGGAAAACGGAATAGGTTACATACGCTGTTCCTAAGTGCAATGAATATAAAACTCCATTACTCACTTTAAGCAGGTGCTTTTTATATGAGGCTTTAAAGAAATATAAAACTGCTGGTGAAATGATTGGTTTGTACAGACACGACTTAACTTTCAGTACTTTGACCAGATAAAGAGGCTAAAAATATTTCTACAAACATTTCTTTAATGATTTCAAGGATTAAAGGTTAATATCCTCCTAGTGTAAGAAACTGCCATTCCAGACACTAAATGTACTGTTTTCTTTAAGTCCTCAGGAGTTACATAGGCTATTTAAAAGAAAATACAAACATGTCTATAAACTTACAGCATTGTGTTTTTAAGTTGATATCCTAAACAACCTGTATTAAATTGTTGGAAGGAATACGGTGATATTAAGAAATGCAGTGTGATATCGAAAATTGTGATGAAGAATGATACTCCAGTGAGAAAAAAACCTCACCTTTAATGAAAGTGAAATCTTACCATCTATGTGCATGGAAAACCACATGTAAAGGGGTAACCTCAGACCTTTTATTTAAAGCAGCGTATACTCTCTGAGAAGAAGAATCTCTGAGAAGGGAAGATTGTTCATGATAGTACTGATACACTGTATTTTAATCTTTCCGTTTAATTTCTATCATATTTTATGTACCCACTCAGTCTGAATTACTGTTTTCCTGCCATTTCCTGCTCCTTTATAGTCGGTGATTGTAGCAGCAATCTCTGTAGTCCATCTTTTAATCATGTGACTGTGGGCTTTCTTCACTGCCCAGCTGAGGGATGTTAACATTCTCTTTTGCTTCCCCCCCATGCCTAGCAACTCAGGATATTAACTGTTAGTGATTACACCTTAGATGTTCTTTATTTTTAATAATACCATTACTGAACACATATGACCTTCTTTTGAATTTTTATGAGCCTTTGCAGTTTCTTCACTGCTTAAAGGATTACTGTGTCCATCCTCTAGAATGATCATCTTGTTTACCTTTTTACTGGCCCATAGCTGTGCTGTCCTATATTCAGTTAGCTCCAACTGAGCCTGTGAGAGATTTCAGCCATTGAATATTGCGTTTGACAGCAAACAGGTGACCAGGTGTCATGTGTGTTACAGGGAAGCTCACAATCATGTGTAGGTCCAGGTGATATCTGGCACTTACTGTCTTTTGCATAGAAGGTATGTTACATAGCACTATAAGATTTGAATCTGTTCTGGTGAAGGAGGCTTTTTAAAGGCAATACAAACTCATAGGAAATGTTTATTAGTTTTATAGGTGCCAAATAGCTTATTTGAGTAGATACGCCTTAGAGAAAGAAGCTCCACAGGTACAACAGAAGGTGGCAAGGCCTGAGATGAACTCTGATTTGTCTGAGAATTTCTTCTTTCGTCCTACAATTTGCTGTCCTAGAAAGTTTTTCTTCAGTTGCTACTCAGCTTTTTACTAAAAGAAGATGCAGACTTTAATCCAGAGTTAATATAGTTAGTAAATAAATTTCAGTTTTTGCTTAGTGTGTTTGAATATAAGCCCTTTGAGCTAGTACTGGATTGAACTTGACTAGATAGAGAATGCATTTCAGATTTTTTTGAGATCCTATTAGCATTTATTAATGAGTGAAAGTGTTTTCATATATTTTACATGTTGGCATTTGGCATGAGCTATTCTTCTCAGATATAGCAAAACTACTATATTTGAAATGGATAGAAGGGTTGTACAACTGAGATAGAAGCAACCAATTGCAAGTGCATGGCTTCCAACCAAAGGGCGTGTTACTGAGGGTGGAAACTGTGAGCTCTTTGCTCCATCTGTCTTCATCTTTTTCAGGCTCTTGCTTCAAATACTTTACCGTGTAAGTTCCTCAAGTTCTTATTTGTCTTTATCCTGGAAGCATTTGTATCCATGCCACTTCTAGCATTTGTCTACTGACAACACATAGGTATGAGAATTGATAGGACATGCTTTTCTAGAGTTAAAATCCAGATTTTGATAGGTTTTTTTGCATTTTCTTGGAAGACAAAAGTTATTTTAATGCATCAAGTTTGGCTTCTACCATTTGTCTCAAATTCTACAGAATATCTGAAATGCAGCTGTTGAATTGGGCTGCAAAGGAAAGGAAAATCAGTCCTTTTCTTTTTGAACCTCTGTTTACAACAGCAGGAACAGTAGCACTAAAGCTGCTTTAATCCTGTGTCCTGACCAGTGTGATATTGCCAAATCCAAAATAATGGCTTCAAGTAGGTATACTTACAATTGGGGATGCCTGAGTAACCTGAATGTAAGCAATAATGAGGTTAAAAATAATAAATTGCCCCAAACTACACTTTTCACAGCAAAGCTTTAGAGCTATTTACAATACTATTTATGTTTGAAGATGGAAAATGGTATTCCTCTTCTAAATGCTGGCTATTTAGATCAAAAAGATCCTCAGTCCAACAGGGAGCAGGAGAAGTCTGGGGGCGTGGGATGAGGTCAAGGCTGGTCATGGCAGAGGGGTTTGTGATTGTCCTCTTCTGACATGCAGCATGCCATGGGACAGCTGCTTGCCACTCCATAGCCCCACCTTGGCTCGCAGGTGTGCTACCCACTGTCTGAGCTGCCCTGGTTTTTCCCTACAGCTGTTGATGTAGAGCTGTTCCCACCTCTTTCCCCTGCTCTCACAGCACTCAGGCCCAGCTTTGTGCCTCTGCCAAATCCAGTACAGTTTTTTGCAGCAGATTTCTCTCACAGAGCAATTGCTACTGGTGAGATTCACATCTTTCCCCCCATGTTTTCTATCCTGAAAAAACTTAGGAAATACTACCTAGTAGTAGTTTAAATAAATATTACTAATCACACGTGAAGCTTAGCAGTCAGTGTGCAACACTTGGAAATTGTTGTCCAGCTGTGCTCCAGTCAGTGTTAGTATCATTGCAGGTGGAAACAGCATATTGGGAGTTATGGTAGGTCTATAAGGGAATGTTTCTATTACTAGAAGGGAAGCGTGGTTAAATTTTTCACCCGTATCTTCACTAACATCACCTCCAGCTGCACTGTAAAAAGCACCTGGAGGAGGGTGTTTGGTCATCCCATTACTTCTTTTGGTGAACTTGGCAGTGTTAAGTTTGCAGTTGGACTTAATGATGTTAAAGGTCTTTTCCAGTGTAAATGATTCTACGATTCAGAGATTCTGTGCATTTCAGTGGTAGCTGTTTAGTTCTTTTATGAGCATTCCAAATTAAAATCACATTTTACCTGACTGGATAATCACTTAAAATAGATTATTGATAAGGTGTATTTAAAGGTTCTTCTTACCTAGAATGCCTTAAACATATTATTCCAAATCAATGTTTTCTTCAATATTGGTTTTTGAACCACAGGTTTCTTATTTACCTCTCTATTTGAAGCAGAATTTTAGAAAAATCAAGACGCTTTTGGGTTAGGGCAAATTGGGACCTGTATGAAGGCCACTGCGGGGGGAATCTTGAAACAGGAATGTAGCAACAGGGTTTTCCCTTTTTTAAAAAGGTTTGCCTTTTTTACAGACTCTCCCTGTAGGTGAAATGCTGCTGTTCTTTAGCAAGCTGGGAAGTATTTCACAATGTGTAAATCTCTGTTTATAATGATGGTCCTGCATCTTGTTTAGTCTTTAGGCAGTGGAGAAACTTTAGTTAGTTTATAGGCAGTTTAAGGATTTAAGTGATTAGTTAGAGAGATTTTAACATGTGCTTTTTGCAGCTTACGTTCTGATGAGTAGAATGATAGGTACTTACATTGATAAGAATTTTATCATGTTGCCCAAGAACAAAGCAGCTTGACCTTCTTTAGGGAGTATTTTGGTCTGTCACTAAATTTCACCCTTTCATGCATTTACTTTTTCTTTTAGTATCATGGTTGAAGAGAAAATAAAAGCAGGGCTATTTTTTGGGACAGGGTTCTCTTATGTGTGGAGCTCTGGCACAGAAGATCAAGACAGTAGAAAATTTGTCCAGTTCACAATACATTAAAGGCAAGACAAGTCTACCATAGTCCTGTTATTAGTGTCCTGTTAAGACTTGGGAGTGGGTGGAGTTGAAACAGTAATTTCTTAGAATAGTGATATTTAGACTAAAAACTGGTTGATGCATTTACACAAAAATAAATAACTATGATAATCATAATAGAAACTGTGATGTTAAATATAGTTGAGTTAGAAAAAACACCCAAACAATTGTACCTTGACAGTTCCTTAAAATAAGATGCCTGAATTACTGTTTTGAAGAAGAAAGAAAATAGTAGCCTGTGAGTATGTACATTAGGGTTGCAGAATATGGTCTGTAGACCATGGTGACAGATTAAAAACATGCAATTGTGAACGCATTAAAGATGCTTGAGGTACTTCACTGCAAAGATTCAATTTTACTATGGAAAAATCCCAGAAAATACTTATACCCCAGCTTCTACATTTTAGGAAAACCTCTATTTTTCTCTGTTCTTCCAGTTAAAAAAAGGAGGGGGGGCATGGCAGGATGGAGGAGGGAACCCCCAAGCACAACACCTCAGTGTTTTCAGGTGATGTGTGTGAGGAAGCAGAATGATTGAAAGAGATGTTGAAGTTCCTAAGTTGCTGCTGTTTTATTGCGAAGAAGAACGTGAAAGCTTTATGCTGTCCCAATGCTTTGAACATGAGAAGTAGGACTGGTGCCAGTTAGAGCTGGTCTTTGTGGCTTCTATTATGTTCTTTCTGGAAGGAGGAAGGAATTAAGTTTGGTTTTTGCTCAGAGTTCCTCAGAAGTGCCATCTCTCTAACCAAGTCCAATACAGACTTTCAGAAGTTCTCACTGAGGACTGCCTAAGCAGAGACTAAACACAGATGAGTATCTCTCAGGAAAGAAATGAGGTTTCTCTTATGCTTCAATTTGTTTACTACCTTTTCTGTGTTAGTCATGTAAAACCTAAATATATGTTTCTGTGAAAATAATTTGACATTTTTTGTCATGATTCCAGTAAGACTCATGCCTCAATGCTATTTAGTTAATAGCTCCTTACTTTTATTCATGGATTGATCTTTTTGCTGTTTGAAATAATTTTGACAAGTATGTGACAGTCTTTTACTGTATCATGTTGCCAAACCATAGTTTATTGGTACTTAATGCTTTAAATATTGAAATTTTTCCTTCTGAGGCCACAGCCTAAATGTGGGGACAATTCATGTGGAGATGCTTCTAGAAGTTTGTCATGCCTTACTCATTTCCTATTTATATTTTGCAGTTCTTTCTTTTATGATCTTTCTAAGGAATTACTGTATTTCAGGGATTTGGCAGTGCACAGTCTTGACTTGTCTTCAGAATCAGTAACATACCTCTTCTGCTGATTTTCTGTCCTTGTTATTGATCAGTTTAGATTTGTTTCTTGGTTTGCGAGTGATCATTGCAAATTTACCTTATCACAAATGGAGTGGTAAAAGATGTTCATTGGTAAATTCACGAATTAGGGAATGTTTTTAAACAGGGCTTAAATTAAATGAGTGCTTAGATTTCTGGGCTTGTTAGCAGAAATCCTGAGCTGATCTATTATGTCATAGTTGTGACCTGCCTTTAGGTATTCGTTTCCCCCTGCTTGCGCATGGAATGCTACTGAATGCAGGAACTTGGGGCAAGCTGTGTGGTTGGGTTATGTACATGGAACAGTCAAAGGCTACACCCAGGAAGTTGGAGGGAAGGTGTGAATACCTGTTTCAAAGTGTGGGAAAACATTTCTTGATGGCACAGTATTTCTGTATGTGTATCTGGAACACAAAGACTCTTTACACTTGGAGTTATAATTAAAGTGAGTTAATGTGCGCAAGGTGTCAATTGTCAAGGTGCAGTAGATTTTAAGTTAGAAAACCTTTCTGCCTATTGTTGGGGTTTACTGTATGGAAAAAATAGCTTTTTAAGTCTTTGGTGATGTGATGTATTCAATGTATCTGAATCAAATGAAACAGGCTATGCTTGATCACCAAGTATACACAATGCTACATACTGGGAAGGAAACACTTGATTTTTACTGCAAATCATCTACAATGGGAAAGATGTTTCCAGGAAAAAAATGACACATCTAGAAAATTTATCTGGAAGGAGCCATAAGTTATATTTGATGGAGACCAGCACATGTATCTCTTTCTCCATAAAGTCTTTGATTTCCCTGTTCCTCGTGAAAATAATAAATTAACTGAAGAAAAAGTTATTTGTACAAAAAAACCGCCATGTTGCCCTAATTTGACTCCACTGAGCAACAAAGTCAAGTAAATCAGAGTGGTGCTTCTGCAAGTATGATTCCAGAAGAATGAGTACAGCACAAGTTCTACTCTCTTGTCTTGCACCTCGGAAGAAAGCCTTTCTCCTATTTCATTTGCAGGACATTGAATTTGCATAACGTTTGCTGTTGGCAAGGATAGATTTGGTTTTCCTAGTTTTCTGTTCAAATTCATGCTCAATGTCTTAATTAAAGTGTTGTGGTTTGTTTGTCTCTGTACAAAATTTGAGTTAGTACATGGAGGCGTGGAACATTTCTTATCTAGGAGTTTGAACATCATGCTCAATCAATACCTTAAAACCCTACTTAAAAAAAGTTCATAAACATTGAGAGGAGGGAAGGAAGCTCTGGTCTTTGCTTGCTTAAACATTTGTTTGCTGAAATAGGTATTTAAGGAGTATTTTAGTTATGTGAACAACTGTTGAGACTTTCATTTTATAATGATATTGTCATGATGAAAGAAATAAGGAAGACTATTTGGGAGGAACTAAGTTTACAGGGATGGAAACTACAGATAGAGGCGTATGAAGGAAACAAGGCTTCTTTCTTCTCTGTAGAGCAGCTTGCCAGTTTGACAAGTTTATGAGAGATGGTTTGTAATTTCTAAAAATTTTCAGAGACTGAAGAAAATGGCCTCCTGTTTTAAACCAATTCATTAGAAATGGTTCACTAAAAGTCTCTAAACCTTCTGTGCCTTGAAAAAGATTTGTAACTTGGCAAGGGCAATCACCTTAGGTTTAGGTGATTTTTGTCTTTGTGATGAAAGTCTAGTTAGACATTCTAAGTTTCTTGCTGTATTCTCTGTGTAGGATTTCAATAATTAATAAATAATAAGGTTTTTTGAGTATCCATCAGTCCAGAGCTGGGAAACCTGAGTGGAATTTTTTTCTGGCAACTTCTCCTTGATTACTGTGGTGTGCTGTGGTTATCAGGTGTTGAAGCTGAAAGCAGTTTGCCATTTGACATCAAAGCAACATAGAAAAGGAAGGGCATGAATATGCTATGTTTTCCTAATACTTTACTGTTTTCTTTTCAAATAGTTGAAATCAATGGAGGAAGTGTTTACTATCCCTGTAACAGAAAAAAATAGTGTGTTACTGCTACCAGTTACTTCTTCATATGCATGGAAATAAAATTGTTAATTATATATGACCATGTATTAATGGTTTGTGGGTTTCCTTAAGGCCAAGCCATCAAGCTTTCCTGGTTTCCCATCATGTTCCTTAACTTCTAGCTGGGTGAAAAGCAGTTCACTGGCTCCTTTGAGCAGTGCTTTGCTAACTGTCATGAGTGGAATGACTGGTCAGTTAGGGCAAATACACCCACGTTTTCTTGAAGGTTTTAGAAAATGAATGTCTTAGATAATGTTGTCATATCTTACTGAAATTCATTAAGTCCAGAACTTACTTGGTGTGGGACCAGGAGTAAACAGAAACAGAGAGCACAATCACACTAAACTTGGTTCCTTTTTTTTCAGATAGGATACTAAACTAAAATGTAAGTTACGCATGTAACATGGAAAGTTTTAGTCTCAATGCAAAGAAGTTGTCCCGGGTGTACAGTTGTATTCTAAAAGTGAACTCCATGGTGGAAATTATTTCGTTTTAAAAGTACTTAATCTTCCATGGTGAGGTGAGAGAAATGTATTGGACATCACACCTTGTATTTTGATTCTTAGAAGTGTTGCTGAAAAATGAGAACAGTAAGAAGCAACCAGGTTTAAGAGGGATTAAAAGACAGGGGTCAAATTGTGACCTCATTTGATTTGCTTTAACTGTAATAGGGGCTGCTACTAATAGTATTTGATAATCTTTGTTTTGGAATTGGCAAAAGATGGAGAAAACAATTTTTTTTTCCATTTGAACACAATGGCCTTTATTTTGTACAAATTTATAGGAACGATGAGGAGGCAGAAATGCATGCAGATACCCTAGTTTCTTTTGACAAACTATGCATTGTGTCAGATACCATGCCTTAGATCAAAGGAGATTTTCAGCTTTAAAAGAGGCTTACCCTGGACAAAAATGGGAATGAGGGTCTATTCTCAAGACAAACTGATAGTTGGTATTTCAGACTGAGAACTGATGGGGTGTTGAAATGGAAGGCACACAAATCAGTTTCAGTGAGCATTCTTTGAGCCTGAAGCCTTCCTGAGTCACAAATTAGGAAAAATCTGGACATACCTCAAAGACAGAAGACAGGTTAAATTTTGATAAGAAAGTATAGGTAGAGTGTGGAACCTATTTTCAGATGGCAGTCTGCTTTACCAAGTGCTGTGTGTCCCTTCATATGCTGCTTCTTTCTTTCTATCTTGGAAAGTACTATTTATTCAAAAATTATTTTAATGTCTTACCAGAAAAAAAAATTGGAATATATGTCAAGAAGACTGCTTGCTGAGTGATTTTATTTGCACTACAAAATACTCTTCAGTCTTTAGGAACTGGAATAGGCACAGTGAATTAAGCATAAGTACTAAGTTTAATCTGAAATCTTCTGTTTCCTATATATTTTTTTTAGGATTTTTTTTCCTTACTAGTTAATATATATTAAAGGTTGTTCTTTGGGTTAAGTCTTTGAGAGATTTTGCAAAAAAACCCTAATTAATTAATTCTGTAGATAATATATTACATTTCTTTAATGTGTGTAATAATCTTGAAATATGTATAAAAGTGCTTTTTTACCTGATACTGCACAATACTTTCCTTGCATAATTATGGATTTTGGAACAAATTCTATGTTACATACCCGAGGAAATGGTTCCATAATTATACTAATGTTTGCATAATTAACAAGCTGCTTGCCAATTTGAACTTGACAAATTCCAAGTGGCTTCTGCATGAGGGGAAAAAAGAACCATAAAAAAGGCAACTTCTGTTAGTTTTTCCTTTCATGCTTCTTACAGGTGTTGAAACTATTTATTTCTAATTTGCAAGTGAATTGACGTGCTTTTTTTCTGATAGACAGTGCTGTACAGAATTGGAGGGCTGGCTTCCTCCACCTATGCTTTGGGGCTGTTTTGGGGGGCTGCCCTCAAGCTCTGCCAACATATCTCAGTCCTGGCTTGTATGATCCCCTGCTGCTTCTGCTGCAGTTCTAGGCAGCTCTTCAGAAGTGACTGCCAATAGCACTGAGTTCTTCCAAGTGGTGCAGTAGTTTTCTGGTGCTCACAAATGGGGGCTGATGAAAGACCACCAAAACTTATTTCCACTTGTGACCCGAGGCAAGTTTTGAACTCCAGTTTCTGCTGAAAAATGGCAAGTGTGCCGTTGGCCTTCTGTACGGCTTAGCTGCATGGATTTAATGCTTTACATAGCTACTGAGTAAAATGTTGTTGTCTAAACAAGAGCTGAAAACAGTCATTTTAAGATCCTTCAATTAAATGGTCATAATAAAAACATGAAGGTGAATAGTTGATATGGCACTTATAAAGTGAAAACAAAAGTGTATCTATATAGTGTGTATATGCATATTTATTATTTCAATTTCTAAGTGGTCTTGTGCGTTTTCCTCACAGTATCTATATATATTTAATGCATAACTGTTTGTATTAAAAAACCCATATGGAGCATTCTTTCACTTTCATTTAAAAACTGTGAATCACAACAAAAATGCTGTGAGAACATCTAAGGGAGATAATTAAAATATAATTAAGTTTAAATGCCTTGGTGAAGGAATATAAAAATATTTAAATTCAACAGGCTAGTACATTTGCAGTTTTCTTTTATTAGGTGTGAAATCTAAGAATCCCCTGCCAACTCTTGAGGGCTCAATCCAGAATGTTGAATTGAAGTACTGCGGCACATCATTGGTCAAATGTGCCTCTGGGACCGTGGGATCAATAAAAATTTGTGCCAAAGCCCCAGGTATGTGCAGCTGGACCATGTAAAATTTTATTGCCTGTATAGGAGAATTGGCCTTGCTTTTTACAAGGGGAGTTACTGAAACAAGAATTTACTCATTGTTTCTATGAATCAGAGAGGGGTTTTTGTATTCTGTTTTGGGGGGTTTTTGTTATTATTAAGTATGTCATGATGATCCAGTCTTGCCTCAGTATAGTCAAATTTTACACTGAATTTAAAAAAAAAAATTTCTGCTGAGACAAATATGAATCTAGAAGCACTCAAGAAATAGGGAAAATACAGAATACTTTCACCTAGCTTTATCCTTAGCAGAATTTCGATGTATTGTCTTGGTTGTTTAATGCTTCATTTGCCATTAATGCTACAAGTACGTATTTTGCTTGTGAAGTTTTTGAGGACTCTGTGATTTTTTTTTACTTCTTTAAATAAATTTTTCTTGAGGAGCATGTGGGAACTTATCACTGTCTATGTTGTCCCTATGTATAAAAACAGCTAATGTCAAGGACATTAAAAATTGAGTGTCTTTAAATTGATTTAGTGGTGATGTTTAAATAGATTATTTTATAAAGTCCGGAAGGAAATTACTGTTTTAAAGATAATCAATTACTTTATTTGAAATCCTCCTGGATGTCAAGGCATTTACAGGATTAACATTAAGTAGGTTGTTCAATAGTTTATATGACACTGCTTTTTCTATTTCCTCTTTTAATTCTGTATTCACAATGTTAATTAATAGGTGTTCTCTTTGGACTAGTGAGTGTTTGTCTTGAAAATTTATCTTGTTACACTAAAAGCTGTAAAGAATCTAATCTTTACTTTAGGTGATGGTGGAAAAGAGAAGCTGATTCCTTTAATTCAAGGCCCTTCTGACACCAGAGACTTACACAGCAGTAAATGGCTCAATGAGAGTAGAAAGCCAGAATCTCTCTTAGCTCCAGATTTGGTAGCCTTTACAATCCAAATTCCACAGTATATGGACTACTGCCATAATTCTGGTAAGTACAAAACTCTTGTTAAGCTGGTATCACATTACATTTTTCCTATCCAGTCAAAAAAGGGGCTTGATATAAAATGTGCCAAATGTCAAAGTATCTTTTACACACACTGCACACATTATAACTTCAGCTCGCTGTGAGACAAAAGAACTAAAAGCTGCATTTTGATGTATATCTTCTTCAATAAGGAATGCTTCATTAACTTTGGTTGCTTTTTAAAATAATTATATGAAACTTTTATAAATTTTAGGTGGGGGGAAGGATGAGAGGCAGGATCCGTGTTGAAAATATTCGGTCTATTCTTTCTTCCTGGTCAGGCTTCTTATACAGAAGTTGACATACTGAATTCAAAATGGTTCATATAAATTCGTAGGATAATTTATTATTAAGAATTTGTTTATTATAAAATTTGTTAACAATAAAAAAAATTTAAAATATTGCAGGGCACACATCCAGCCTCATCAAATTTGGTGTTGTGGTGGCCTTAAATGAGAAGTTAATAATTTGTGAGAGTTGTTTGGCTAAATTTAAGGGTGTTGTTGACTTTGTGGGCATAAATACTTTTACCTGATGTTCTTATGGTTTCTGTGGCCTTTAAACAAAACATTGGTCTGTTTTAAGCAACACTGATGATTTTGAAATGTGTCTAGTTTAAAATAACTCATGTAGTTTGTGAAATACAGGTGGAACTAGGTTGTGCTGTCAGTGTGCTGCTTCTTAAAAACCTTGCTTTGTTTTTCAAAGCTTATTCTATTGCCGTGCTAAGCATGGAATGAAATGGGGGGAAAAAACAATCCAAGAAGTATCTAGATTAAGCAAAGCGAAAGAATTAGCTGACCCCAGTATTACAAAACACAGAAGTAACTTGAACACTTCAAATGTGCTTTTTTTCTGTTTTTTTCCTGTGTAATGATTCTTGAATGTTATTAGTCTGAAAAGTAACAGTGAATTTATTACTGTCATCGCAATTTTTATGTGCATATGTAAGCAACATTTGATTCTTATGCAGAGTAAATATTTGTAAGCACTGTGCACTCTAGCAGTTGTTAGGTTATTTTTTCAGTAATTGTACTTCTGTTTCTTGGAGAGCATCATGTTGGAAATGTTTACAGCAGTGTTTTTATAACAATTATTTTAAGTTCCTGCTCCTAACACATTGCCAAAAAGCAGTTAATGATTCAATAATATCTGAATTACTCAGATCCATTTTTAAACAGAAGCTAAAATCTGTTGCACCTGTTGACTCACTTAAATAACTTTAAATGTTCATAGCAACAATATTTATTACTATGATTAATTGTTGCATTTTTTGAGGAGTTTTTGGTCTTAATTTTCTGATTTTAGTCTTAGTCTATTAGTTATATTTTAAAGGATTTGTACTACAGAATTACTGGTTTTGTTACAGGTCATAAGGATCACATACATTTTTGCTCATCTGTATTCCAGTTAGATGGTTCAGAGTCCTTGATGGGTTGTGACAGGAAGTGCTTATAAGAATTAAGGCACTGACAAGTGAAGTGCTGGCCAGACTCACATGCAGGGACTTTGAGAGGCAAAACATTTTTTTTGTAATAGACAATTGTCTGTGGTACCTGTTTGGTAGATGAATGGACACACATTAAAAATGTTAAGACCTTAGAGCTGAAAATGTACTGGACACTTCACCTACTCCCTCAGTTGTAGTGATTCTGTGTACTCAATGACAGTCACTAACCTGCATGTTCAGGCTCTAGCTCTGCTCCCCTGGATCTGTGAGGTGGCACCGGTGAGGAGTGACAAGTGAGAGGAAAAAGCTGACTGATTTGCTAAAGCTTTGGTCTCAGTTAACAGGAAGAATGGCATACAGCAAATGATTTTATTTTTTTTAACATTGATTAAACCAGGAGTAATTAATGTTTCAGTTGTCTCAGGTTCTATACAAAGGATCAGCAGAAAAAAAAGGATCAGCCTTTACTTTCAAATACTTGCTGAAGAAACTTGGGCAATTTAATACAGGAGATATGGCTATCATTTTCATTATGACTGTGAAAATTACATGTAGGGAAAACATGAAATGCTTTGAGAGCATAAAAATGCATTTGCTATCAGTTGCAGTCACTTCTAGGAGTTTAAAAAGCTGTACTGGATAATTTCACAGAAAAAGCTCATCCCATGGGAATAAAAGGGCTTTTTAAAGCTGTACTACTGGAGGTGATTGTGCAGTACTGAAGTTGTGCTGTTTGTGAAATTTTTCCTAATAATGTTGTATATAATGTTCCGGAATAGAAATTTGGACTGATTAATTCATTAAAATGAATGGAAAATAACTTGGTCAAAAATCAGAGCAGCTGTGTGGATATAAATTGCTAAGGAGGAGGTCATGCAAATGGCATGAGCTTCTTGAATAAAATAAGGGCATATTTACCTGGAGAACAGGTAGGAGACCATTCCTCCTCCTCTCCTTGTTGCATCGGCAACTGTCTACTGTCTTGCAGCATTTGACTCAAATGATCCAGGATGATCAGGATGGTTGTGCAACTTCCTTCTACTGCTTGTCTCTATGTGGCCCCGCAAAGTTTGAGGATGTATTTACAATCTAAGGGATAAAGTATTTGACACTAATATCTTCCTTTTTGCTATTTTACTTGTGCTGCTCAGAGGATGAGGAAAAAGAATATGGTCCCAGTAGTACCATACTGCATTGAGTACAACCATCAAAGGAAAAAGCTCTAAACTGTATTTTCAAAAAGGGCAGCATTTAAAGCAGGCGATGTGTAGCATGTACAATGTATAAGAAGTATAAAACAAGTGCCTATACTGATGATTACCCATCAGGAGTGTTTTACTGTTTGATGCATAAAGTGTCATCATCACAGTGGAAAACTGGTCCACCTATGGCAAAGGAAGTATTTAGGAACAAAGAATGTAAATATGATTTTGTTTAGTCCCTAAATACAAGCCTGAATGCTGTGATTTTAATTTTGGATAATTCTGTTGTATGAAAAACTGCCCCAGGTATCTCTAGGCATAGTTGTAAAAATCAGTGAATGTGTTCCTCAGTCTTTAAACTGCAGCATATAAAGTAAGTACAAGAGAGGAGATTATTCCATTACCCCAGGGCTTGGTAAGGTCTTCTTACTCTTTTTCTGAAATAACCCTGGCTTTATTAACCCTGGGAGCAAGCTGCAGGCCTTGTTTGTTTCACCTGGCCTGAGAGAGTAGAGGGAGATTTCAAAATGAATGCTGGTGTTAGTGGTTAATTATGAACAGCTGTTGAATAGATGAGGTGAGCTGATTATGCTCTATTTGGTTTGCCATATTGAATAATTGGGAGTGTGTGCACAGCCAGTGTATGGACAGCTTTATTACGAATAAATCAAGAGGAACAGAAATAAAAAATACAATTAATACAGTTTTCTCTGAAATCAGCTTAAATAGTCAATAATGCAGCAGTGAAAACAAAAGTACTTGTATTAATATCATGCTCATATGTGTTAAATTTATACACCCAGTGGAGCAAAGCAAGAGTGGGAAGCCTTCTCTAATTTGTCGAAGCTGCATAAAGGCTGAAGAGCAAACATTCAACCTTATAAAAGCTGGTATTTCTTGTTTAAGTGATATGTTTCTCAAACTTCCAAAACCTTAAATTTTTTTTCCTCTGTCAGTATTTTGATTTAGATAAGATCACTCCATTCACCCTCTTCCCAAAGGGAAAAAATAACTGAAGAAATAATATCTTCAAGTATGAAAAAATTGCCATAGAAGTTGTACCAGCAGGAACATAAACTTTTTTATTATTGTAAACCATCTGATTTTTATCTTTTAGAACTTAATAGAAAGGAGGTGAGAGATTATAGAAATGCTTGGTTTTATGCATATACACCTACATATGCCCCCCAACTTCCCCTCTTTTGCAGTTAAAAAAACATTTCATTGACATATTTTTAAATTTAATTTTGACTGCTTGCACTAGGGATATTAGTCTGAATTTTGAAGCTGGAACAATTACATTTTTTAAGTTCTCATCTAATTTAACTGAGTCCTTGTGGTAGTAAGTAAATAAGTAAAAAATTTCTAGTAAAAGAGAATTCATAGTCTAATTGGAAGTATTTTGGAAAGATTTAACACAATGAATGACTAAAAATGCTTAGTATATTGGAGTAATTAAAGACAATTCACATTTGTGGTTTGGACATAAATTTTAAAAAATTATACCCATCTATCTTATTACATTTCCTTTTCTCTCCCTGAGGATTTCACTATGTACTTTATCTGTAATTGTTGCCAGTTTTCTATCAAGTTCCCACTGGGCTTCTGGTGCAAAAAATCTTATCCTCTCGATGACAGAGCTTGCCTGAATGATTTCATGCTCTTAGCATTTTTGTTCACGGGAATTAGGGGGAGAATGTAACTGCAGCTGAACATAGCATCTATTTTTGTAATTTTGAAGTTTAGGCTCTGTTATTGGAACTAAATGAAGAGATGCAGGTGTTCTCCAGTTCAAGTCCTTTGGGATTTTTTGATGGTAGATGCTTGAAAAGAAAATGCATGTGTTTCCAGAGTCAAACAGCAGCTGTGGACAAGGATTTATGTTTTTCTCAGAACTTTGGGATTTCAAAATGTTACATTTAATCACATGCACAGAAAGGAGAGCAAATGTTAAAGATGTTACATATAAAACTAGGAGACTGATCTTTTTACCATACCAACTAGTTGTGGGAATAGAGGAACAAAGTGATCTTTAATCTTAATATGCACAATTTCAAAAGGATTATGATAGTTGCCAGGACTCTGGTCTTTTGAGAACTGTGTTCAGGCAGTGCACAGCATTTATATCTTCTTAATTGCTTTTAAAATCTGGTTTATTCTTATATTTTTCATTGGAAAAATATGAATGTTAATAGTATGAGTTACTGAAAACACAGTATTCATGTAGGCTTATTTTGGAGGGTGGATTTAAACTTGGTAAGTATACATTTTTAGAAAAAAATTTTCTGGCAACGTCCTGTAGTTTTCAAAATTTGATTTAAAATAGCATTTGAACTGCCTGAACTGCAAGGCTATATTTGGAAGTTTTCCTTCTGACAGAATTTGTGGGCAAAAGTATTTTGTGGTAATGCAGTTTCTCCCTCCCTTTCTCTCTGGTGATTTTGCAATTAGTTGACTGTAGCAAACAAAATGTCTGAGAACTTTAGCTGAGATTCAGGCAAGGGCAGCAGATGGTGGTACTGCTGAGAAATTCAGGAAGGGAGAATGGTGTGGAGAAGAGTAGGTTGGTAACAGTGGTAAATGCCAAGTTAATTAACACCAAGGAAGAGAAAATAAAAGCCTCTTTTAACATTCACCAGTTTGTGTGTGCTCCATTCTCTGCCATTACCCTCACAACCTCCGTATGTTGTGCACTACAACCATGTTAAATATCAAATGTTTTTCCAGACTTGAATCACCACTGCATCTACTATCTTACAAAGATCCAGCACTTAGTACTTATTCTAAGAGAGATGTAAACTTGTCCTCAAGTGCAGTGTGTTCCTCTGCTGGCTGCAATTGTAGATTTCATGTCCATAGGAGTAGCAGCAGCGAAGGACGTACTACACTGTGCTAACTAGATTAAGACTACTTCCAGTGAGTTGCATAAGTCTGGCAACTGCCAGTAAGTTCTGGTTATAGAAAGGTAATTGCACAATGCACAAGACAGCTTGTTCAACTTTCCCTCAAGTAATTCTGCAAATCCTCTTGGGGAAGAGGTGTTTTCATCTCTCTGCTTATGTTGCGGTCAGTTTCTCTCAATATGCCATAAATCCTTCAGCAGTACACGTGTTCTAGAATTCTGAGATTGTGACTAAGTAGGATTCTGAGTTTTGTAAAATCTTACTTTAAAAATTGGTTTTTAAAAAAAGAAAGGAAAAAAACTACACTGTCATGTGAGTTCTTAGGAAGTTAGCCTCTGTTGTTAAGTTTTCTGAAAATGTTTCTGGTTTTCCTTCAATCCTGACTGACTTTGAGACGTACTGTTCAGCTGCACTGTGGAAGTCAAGTAATATCTTTAGTCAAAGAAGCACTTTTGCCTTTTTCCAAAAATTTTTTTTCTTAATAGAATCACTGAAGATTAAGAGTTTGGTATTAGGGCAGAATAGGAACAAAGCACAATGAAGATGGGGACTCAACTCCAAATGTCCGGAGCCTTAGACATTGCACTGGGAAATCTATTGACTGAGGGAACTGGAAATCCTGCATCTCATCTGGATTTAAAACTTTTTCTGTAAAAACTCATTGTCTGACTTTCTCTTTTCTTTTAACTCAGGATAACAGTGTTCTGCCTATAGATAATGTAGTTGAGCTTGTAGTTCTTGGGATAGGGTTTTGAGCTTCAGTGTTGGCAACTAAAGATTTGATCTCTTAAGTGGTGGGTAGTACGAGGTATGCAGGCTTTAAAGTACATAAAGGAGATCTCTCCTTCTCTTTAAACAGCTCATAATCTAGAAAATTCTGTAAAAGTACTAAAAAAAAGTTTTTTAAAAGCCTTTTCTTTTTTGAACTTTTAACTCATTAAATGTGTAGAAGTTAGGGAATGGCAGATATGAGATTATTTCTGCTACCTTTATTTTGTATCTGTGCACGTGTGTTCCATTGGATTTCTGTTCACTTTACAATCTGGCAGTATCAAAGTGTTCCATATGGCCACCAAAGTCATATTTAACACTTCTGTTACTGGAAAAAAACATCTACATGTGGGTTCAAATGATAATTTCTGTTTTCATGACGGTAGAGGCTGATGTATCTGTGCTTCCTTTATTTATGAAAATACATTCAGCTTTTCCACTTATGGCATCTGGAAAAGCATTATTCAGCAAGGTGACTAGATACTTATTGTTGGTTTGGAGTGTTTTGAAAATGTGGCAGGTATAGGCTCTCAGCAATTGCTGACACATAGCTTTGGACATTGAAATCTGTTTTTAATTGAGAAAATATATGTTGGCCAGCATATTGGGGTAGTTCCCTCCCATTCTGAAAAAATGCCATGGAATCTTTAACTTCCATTTGGACGCTTCCCAGACATGGGCATAAGGGACTGTAACTGTTTATTTTCAAATAGTGTTTAAACTATTTCCAAGTTTTATAATTGAATTATATTGCTCTCACATCCTCTTCAGTGATGTAAATGATTCATATAAGATAGCTACTTTTTTTTTGTAATGAAATGCTAAATAGATATAATTTAAAATCAGTAGATTCTTGGTGGTAAACTGTAAATGCATTTTGACTAGGTCAACTTCTTTTTTTTTTTTAATTTTAGTATCAAGTAATTAAATAACCTCATAGCACATTTGATAAAAAACAGTGCTAAATGAAGTATCTTATTTTAATGCAGATTATCATAATATATATATAAAAATATACTTGTTCCTAATCTAAGCTTTTTTCAGTAATTTTCATGGTTCAGCTGTGTAGCAGGTTAAAGAAAAGCTACATTTCACTCCCAAAATGCCACTGTTTAGGTTATAATACAAATGTACTAATAGTCTCATTTTTATGATTTAGGATGCAGTCAGAGTTCAATTCAACCACATTGTCCCTTTCTACCCAAACATTACTGTTCAGAAGTTCCCACAGAAATTCCTTCCTGTGATGTTACAAATAGTCAGTTGTGGTCAGCAATTAAAGTTGGGCCATTACCAAGTGACTGAATAGCTAGTTTTATGTAGAAAGCAACAGTTCACAGTCAGGATTAGACAAAGTAGGTTAGAATTTTAATGTTGTTTTTTTGGTCTGGTTTTTTTTTTTTAATTCAACTAGATAACCCGTGTGATGACTCCCAGTTTAGGACAGACTCCTATAGCTGACCAAACTGAAATAATGTTGAAGAGACAGATGATCTTTAGGGTGCTGAACTTTGGAAACATTTAAATTAGTTCTATTTTTTCATGTGCTGTGAAGCTTCTCAAGGTCAATCTCTATTGTTACCAGAAATCTGCAAACTGTACAAAAATTAGTACTACAGGAACTATTATTCACTTGTAACCTTTAGACCATTTAATCACTCCAGTGCTGTATGAACTGATTTCATTTTACCTGTGCACTCAAATAATAATGTGTTCAAGATACATAATATGTACTTGTGTAAGGGCAGAAGTACTTAAAATTGATATTAGGAAAACAGTGCACTGTGTAACTTTTCAGTTCTAGTTAACAGCTAAGATTAGCTTACCTATATAATGTGAGTCTTTATTGTTGAATATATAACAGATATTAACATATATAAAACAGATTTTAAAATACAGCAAGTTCAAACACAAATGTGGTATATTTGAGGTTATCCTGACATTCTCAGTATCACGTGGAATGCTAAATCTATTTGAGAAATGCAGTGATAGGATTAGAGTGGATATATAGTTTAATTAAATAGCTAAATATTTTTAATTCTTAATTTTAATCTGATTTACACTCTTCAGTAGAGGAAAAGGCATTTTGAAAAGGAAAAAAACCCATTTGTTTTTCAGAAGTCATGTCTGAAAGAGAAGGTTCTAGGTGTTGCCCTGGTCTTGCAGCCAGTTCATTTAAGACAGATATATGCTGGAGCAAAGTAATTTGCTGACCTGACTCCTGAGTTTCCATCCAAACACATTTCTGCTGCTACTTGTTGATACTGAGTTCCACTTGCAGCACAGCATATTAATGCTCGCTCTGGCTTTCCTAAGTCTTTGCCTAATTTCTGTTCCATTTTCAAGGTGAAGTAGCCGGATCTAGAAAAAAAAATGAATTTTCCCTCAGGAGATTTAGAAAACTGTGTATTTGCAAAATAGCAAATCATTTTGGGGTTCTACTTCATGAATTTAGGAGAACATTTCATGGTTATGCAATGAATGGGTACTCTGACAATGTGAATGGAAGGGATGGGGAGTTCCACATATTTTGGCTCTTAGAGTAAGAGTTTGTCTGCATCTACCAACTCTTACGTTTTTAGCCTGGGTTCACCACCTGTCACTGTAGAGCTTCTAGGGCTGCTTGTCTGGGATCTGTGCCAAGCTGAAGAAGTATCTTTGGCTATGCTGCCTCACGTCCAGATATCTTGCAAAAATACACCACTGCCTTTGGGAAGGTGGACATGAAAGGAGTCGTACTGACCAGAGTTTGAGCCATGGCTTTTTGAATTTCAGTGTTTATAGCTGTCATGCCAGTGGAAAACAGACCATGTTCTAATAATAGGATGCAAACAATAAATGAAAATAAAGTTTAATGAGATATCTAACATTAATCTTCAAATTAATAATCTGAATAATCTGAATTACTCAGAATTAAGAATCTTACTGCCTCTTCCCATCTCCTGCTGCCCTCAAAAACACCTATGCTTGTTTTACTTTTGGATTAAAAATAATTAAACCATAAAGAAATGTTGTGTAAATACAATATAAACTATAAAATTAGAACTGGCTTGGCTATCATATGAATTTTTCCCCCTTAAAATGAGGGAAATAATGGGAATGTTCTAAATAGAAACAAAACTTCGAAAAATAGGAGAAGGTATAATTGAACATAAAAATTATTAAAAACAGTATCTGGCTCAACATTAGTGAGCAGGGTTATGGAGCACATGGGATGATGGGTCATCACTTCTGGATAGTATCCTTTTCTCTTCTGTAAGTCCATGGCATAGATGTAATCAGTCAGATGTCCAGTTTATGTAAAAGTTGATAAAGCACATAATTTATGTATTGGGCTTTGCATGAATTATAGGTACAGCATATTTCTTATTTGTAGTGTAACTATGTTCATGTTTGGTCATCTATTCAATAGAAGTAAATTAATGAAAGAAAAATAAGAATTCTCTACTGTACTTTTGAGCTCTCTTATGTCCCTGCTGTGATAAGAGAAAAAGAATTCAGTATTGAGCAAATCTTCTTTCAGGTTGTGACCTGAAAATTTATACAAGAAAATGAAGTATGTTCAAACTATCTTTGTAGTATTTGAAAGATGTATTAGCCCAAGCCCTGGATTAATATTTTTCAGGCAGTAAAATTATTGCAAAACACTTCTTTCATATGTTTCATAATAAATTTATTATTCAATGATAAGCTTAAAATGGACCTATTATATTAAAAGTGTGGTTTTAAACCAGCTTTTGGAAAATCTTACAGATAGAGCGTAATTTCCTGAAAACAGACTTGTATTTTCAAGGGCACATATCAGTCATTTAAGCAGTTGCATGTCTAAACTAATAAAATGAAACTTTAATGCAAGTTGCAGTCAGCTTAGATGAAATTCTTTTTAAATAAAAAATGAAATAATTAAGGCATACTTCTATTTTTTTAAAGCAGGATTAAGAAAATATAATAATCACAATACTAGTTATGTTTAGTGTAAAGACTTTTATAATAATTTGAAGCCAATAATACTCCTTTTTTTCTTCACTGCTAACATAAAGCATAAGCCTGTGAAAAGGATGACTTAACACAACTGTTGATGCACTTTGACTGAAACATCTTTATCAAGTTAATACAAGAAGCAGTCATGCCCTACTTGAATTACTCATTTATAATGGCTGAGCAGCAGCCTGGATGTGGACTTTGAAATCCTGGGAAAATAAGATGCATGCATGCATCCAAATGTCTAGAATCTTTAAAGCAGCTGTAAAATGTTGAAATGAGATGTCAGCTACTAGCTGTTGTCTACATTTTTAGTCTGAAGGGAGGTGTGATCATTTAATTGCTAACCAAGTTTAATATTATTATAGTTATTACATCCTCAGTTCAAAACTTTTTATTTTCTGGTGCCATTGGAATATATAGGACTGAGGAATCAGAATTTTATCCGTGTTTTTGCACACTTTTATTGCACGGATTATTCCAACTTTTTTTGAAGATCTTACATACTTTGTTAAAATACATACATTTTTCTCTAATTTTTATTGTGCTTGTAATGAGGGAATAATAGTCCCAAAGATGTGTAGAATATCAAAATAAAGCACATATGTGGGTAGCAATTCCAAAAAGGCTACCTTTGTACTCAGTAAGGATATGAGAGTATAATAGCTGGTAAAAGCCATATATTAAAAGGATCCCTGTCTCTTTGCACTGTTGGGATGTTGCTGTTTGCACAGTTTTTTTGCAGATGATGGCATTGCAAGGTTCCTTGTCATCACAGCTTGATTTCATATTTTCTTTGAAAAGACAGACATGTAGGAAATTAACTGTTCAACTTTAATTGTTCTTCAAATTTTTGCACAATTCCAAGAGGTGTGCATCCCATTATACTTGAAACAGATTTTCATCAGAAGTGCCAGATGTTTCTCAAGTATACTCACACTTCCCAAGTCACCAGTATAGAAGTAAGCACTCTTACTGCAGGAACTGTACAAGTTTCTATGACAAGAAGTGAGTGAGAGCAGGAACATCCAGTTTTGCATGTTGGAACATCTGTAAGGCAGTGTGAACTTTGTGTTGCACTTTGGAGACATATTATAAAGTCCATGTTGTATCTATCCAGGGATATTCATAATCATTTTACAGCAGTTGGTGAGACTGCAAGGATGCTTAATTAAGGATCATTCTGGAATTGGTCAAGCAGCTTTTTCCTTCTTTTTGTTACAAGTAGAATTAAGATGACTTGCACTTTGTCTGTTTCCTGGAAAAATCACTGTCTCAAAATCATGATGGAAGGAGAATCTGTTTTCTACACAATGACAGCAAATTAAGCCACCAACTCAGAGATCATGCCATCCTTCCTGGTACTGGGAAAACGGAGAGGTGAGAATAATTCACCTTAAAGGTAGAAGTAGGATGGTTAAAAGTCTTCACTCATATTTTTTCCAAGGCAGCCCTAGTAGAGTTACTGGGTATAGCTCTTACGAAAGAGCTTTAAACTAGATTTGAAGGAGGAAAGGAATAAAACCAGGCTTACTACAGATAAACCTGGGGGCAGTATGCCATTGTCTGAGGGATGCTGTGGTGGCAACGTCCTTTGGTCTGCCACCTCAGTGGAGGTAGGGGATGGAAATCCATGTAGCAGCAAAGACGCAAGGGTTACTGAATTTTTAGAAACCATGGAAGCACCTGAGAATGGTTACATAGGAATTAGGACTTGTCATCCCCAAAAGGCAGTAATGAATAGTCCAACTGGACTGCATTTACACCAATGCACACAGCATGGGCACCAAGCAGGAGGAGCTGGAAGCCATTGTGCAGCAGGAAAACTCTGACGTAATTGGCATCACGACTCGCACAACTGAAGTGCTGCAAGGGATTGCCTTAAACCCTTCACAAGGAATAGGCAAGGAAGGATAAGTGTTGGAGTGGCTCTGGATGTTGGGAAGTGTTTTGATTGTCTAGAGCTTGATGATTGTGATAGTAGGGTGAGTGTTTAAGAGTCAGAGAGAAGGACAACAAGGCCTTGGTGGGAGTCAGCTATACACCTCCCAAGGAGAATGTAGAGGCAGATGAAATATTCTATTAGCAGCTGGGAGAAATCTCACAATTGCTGGCCCTTGTTCTCATGGGGGACTTCAACTTACCAGATGTCTGCTGGAAATGCAGTACATTGGAGAGGAGACAGCCGAGGAGGTTCCTGGAGTGTGGAAGTTAACTTCTTGACACAGCTGGTAAGCAAGTGAACTATGAAAGGCACAGGCTGGACCTGTTGTTTGTGAAAAGGGATGGGCTGGTGGGTGATGTGGTGGTTGAAGGCCTCTTGGGCGCAGTAATCACGAAATGATGGAATTTTTGGTTCTTGAAGAAGTAAGGGGGGTGGGGGAGCAGCAGATCTGCTACCTTGGACTTGCAAGAGCATTCTTTGGTCTGTTCAGGAGACTGTTTGAAAGAGTTTCTTGGGAGACAGTCCTAAGGGACAATGGAGTTCAGGAAGGCTGAACATAATTTAAAGAGGAAATCTTAAAGGTACAGCAGGCTGTACCCATGTGCTTAGAATGTTGAGCTGACAGGGAAGTGTCTGACATGGCTGAACAAAAAGCTTTGGCTGGAAATCAGGAAAAAAAGAAGACCTTATAACCTTTGGAAGAAGGGGTGAAAAACTCATAAGGACTGCAAAGATGTTGTGAGGTAATAAAGGGAGAAAATTAGAAGGGCCAAAGCCCAATTGGAACTTAATCTGGCTACTGCCATGAAAGACAATAAAAAATGTTTCTGTAAATACTTCAGCAACAACACCCATTATTGGATGCCAATATTGGGGCAAACTTAGTGGCAAAAGATGAGGAAGAAGTTGGGGTACTTAATGTCTTAATGCCTTAGTCTTTAATTACAAGACCAGTTGTTCTTTGGGTACCGAGCTCCTGATCTGGTAGACAGGGTTGGGAGCAGAATGAAGCCTCCATAATCCAAGGGAGAACAGTCAATGACCTGCCATATAATTCAGACATACACAAGTCTGTGGAGCTAGATGAAGTCCATCCAAGGGTGCTTGGGGGGCTCACAGAAGAACTCACTGAGCCATCTTCTATCATTTACCAGTGGTCCTGGCTAACTGGGGAGGTTCCAAGTGACTGGGAATTGGCAGTAGTGACCCCCATCTATAAGAAGGCCAGAAGGAGGATTTGGGGTGCTACAGGCCAGTCAGCCTGACCTGGTGCTGGGCAATGTTATGTAGCAGATCATCTTGAGTGTCATCATATGGCACATGCAGGACAACCGGAGGAATCAGGCAGGTCCAGCCAGTGTGAGATTAGGAAAGGCAGGTCCTGCATGTCCAACCTGATCTCCTTCATTGACACGGTGATCTGCCTAATGGGTGAGGGAAAGGCTGTGAGTGTTGTCCACCTGTGAGTTAGTAAAGTCTTTGATACCATTTCCCACAGCACACTTTTGGAGAAACTGGATTTTCATGGTGCAGATGAGTGGATTCTTTACTAGGCAGGAAACTGGCTGGTTGGCTGGGCCCTGAGAGTGGTGGTGAATCAAACTAAATCCATTTGGTAATCAGTCCCCTGGGTTCCCCAGGGCTTAGTGTTGGTTCTGCTTCATATCTTTATCAATGATCTGGACAAGGGGATTGAGTGGACCTTCAGTCAGTTTGCAGAGGCCATCAGGTCTGGTGGGAGTGTTGATCTGCTGGATGGTGGGAGGGTCTGCAGAGGCATCTAAACAGGCTGGATTGATGGGCTGAGACCAACGGTATGAGGTTAGACAAGGCAAAGTGTCAAGTCCTGCACTTGTGTCATAACAACCCCATGCAGTGCTACAGGCTTGAGGCAGAGTGGCTGGAAAGCGGCCCTGAGGAAAACGACCTGGTGGTACTCATCAGCAGTGGCTAGATGTGAGCCAGAGTGTGCTCAGGTTGCCAAGAAGGCCAGTGGCATCCTGACCTGTGTTAGGAAGTGTGTGGTCAGCAGGACCAGGGCAGTGATTGTCCCCCTGTACAGGGCACTGGTGAGGCTGCACCTCAAGTGCTGTGTCCAGTTCTGGGCCCCTTAATGCAGGAAGGACATTGAGGTGCTGGAGCTTGTCCAGAGAAGGGTAATGGAGCTGATGAAGGATCTAGAGGGTAAGTCATAGTGGGAGCAGATGAAGCAGCTGGGGTCGTTAAGCCTGGAGAAAAGGAGGCTCAAGGGAGACCTTATTTCTCTCTACAACTGCCTGAAAGGAGTTAGTAGCCAGGTGGGGGTTGATCTCTTCTCACAAATAACAAGTGATAGGACAAGAGAAAATGGCTTCAGGTTGTGCTAGAGGAGGTTTCAATTGGTTGTTAGGAAAAATTTATTCACCGAAAAGGTGGTCAGTCATTGGAATAGGCTGCCCAGGGAAGTGATTGAGTCACTGTCCCTAACAGCATTTAAAAACATCTAGATGTGGTATTTAGGGACATGGTTTAGTGGTAGACTTGGCAGTGCCAGGTTGATGGTTGGACTCTGACCTTAAAAGCTTTTTCCAACCTAAATGATTCTATGATTCTATATAACCAGGGAGGAAAATATTTTATCTTACACTATTGTGTAAAGTGGTGCATTTCGGGTGGGTTTGCATTTCGGGTGGGTTTGCATTGCTGTTTTCCACTGAGGTTCTCTATTGGGCTGCTGCAAGAGTATGGTGGAGGGATGTTTACAGTAAGAATTCACCAACCCTTGTAGCCTTTACTATGGCTTGGCTCTGTTTGGATTTAGCTGCCACAGTTTTTCAGCCCTTCTCAAATGGCAGCAGCTCAGCTAGCTCCAGTAAAAGGTTTCTCTATATTGAGATGTGAATTAACTCAAGTAAGTTACTCCAGAACACTTATACTTGAGAGCAAAGAAATTGGTAATTAAGAAGCACAGTTGTACAAAAGTAGCATGAGGTAATGCTAAGGGAACAAGATGTTTTCCATTCATTTTCTGTGAGGTCCCCCCATAGTGAAACACTTGCAAATGAATGCTGCTATATTGGGAGCCAGTATAACTCAGACTCAGTTACAGCAGCATTTTGGACCTGGCTTTGAGGAAATAAAACATCTGAGTTCCTGCCGTGCTTATCGATGTGGGGCAAGCAAAGTTCTTCCACTTCTGTGTAGCAGAGGTACCCCTGCATGTTCCTTCTCCTTAATTCTCTTGCTTGGGGTGGTTATTGGCTCTTACATAGCAGCCAGCATGGAGAACTGCTGTTTGTGTGTTCTGAGCCTTGGACCTAGTCTTTGTGGGTGGTTGGTTGGGGTTCACACCTCACAGAGCTGTGACTCTCACCAGTACTGGAACATTAGGAACCTTTCTAGGATTGCTGCTTCAGAGAAATAGAAACAGTGTAGCAAATAATAATAATAATAATTAAAAAAAAAAGTAAAAACATGAAACTAACCCAGCTTGCAATCCTACTTATTTCCATTTTTCAGAGAATTTTATTTGTTTTCTTAAGAGACAAAGCCCTCCTCTTACCCTTCATTTCTTAAACTGGAATGCCATGATAAGAATTTGGGAGGGCCAGAGTCGATTTCTTAATTAGGGTTGAAAAAAGTAGGAATATATAATTATTTACCAGACAGCTGGTATCATTTTCCTAAACGTTTTCATGTTTAGCTATACATGTATATAAGTGTAAGGAAAGAACAAAATATCTATTTTTATTGTATCGGTGAATAAGATATTTTGAGTATTGTTGAGATTTGGGAGGAAAGCTTAGAAAAATGATGGTGTAATCCATGGTGCATTGTGTGACGTAGCCCTATAAATATAATGGAGAGCTACAACTTGAGAGAAAATATAAATCTTTTTAGCTCTAGATGTTCTTGTGTCCCAGAGGAAAACTAGTGGACCAGGAGGACAGTTTCTTTAATTCCTTTAATTCCATAAGTCAGTCTCTTTGGAAAATCTTCAGTTGGTTCTTCATACCCCAGGAAGAATGATAGCCAAACACTTGTTGTTTTTTGACAAATTCTAATTCTAATTGCTGTCAGCACCAGGGCAGTATGATCAACATTTTTTTAGACAAATGCAGACAAACTCTCCTTAATATATGTAGGACAGAAGATATAGTGTGTGTATATATAGATGTGTGTGTATATATATATAAGTGTATATATATATATATATATATGTATTTTAGTATATATGTGTAGTGAATTTTTCCTGTTGCTTTCCAGTAATTTTCCTTCATAAGACAGGATAATAATAAAATATCTTACGATCTCATAGATTTTTCATACTTCTTTTGGGAACTCCACCTGGCCTTGTCCTGTCATGATTATTTATGTGCAGCACTTTTGAATGAATTCTGCATGCCAAATTATTTTTTGCATAATAGATCTTTTATTTTGGTTTATATTAACCAGTATCAATGCTATCAACACAACTTCAGAGAAAATCAGTATTTTTAGCATTATATGGCTTCTTTACTAAATTCTTACTGTGCTTTTATAAATTAAATTATCTTCCAAACAAATAGGCTGTACCTAATAAAGTACATTATCCCAATAGAAATTCTAAACAAAAGATATTGTATGGCAACTTGAAATATGTCCAAGGCAGCTAGCATTGCTGCTTTTAGTAGTTTCAGAATAACATTACACCTACTTAGAACAGCAGAATGTGCCTTGCATGTCAGCGTGCCAATGCAAATAATATTCAGACTTTCTACTGTGTTTCTTCTGTGAAGTGCAGTTTAATATTTAGTTACTGATAGTGTCCATTATTATTGTTATGCTTTGGATCAAGGAAAAGATAAAATAGTCTGAATTACAAAGCATCCAATAGCTTGAATTTTCTGCCCAAGGAATAACAAAAAGTAGCAGACTGAAGTTCAAATTTATATGGTGAATAAGTTTGAGTAGTTTTCTGTGCCATTAGCGGAACAAATTAAACTTTTGCTGCTTGAGTGCATATACCTAAACAGTGTAGTGTGGGAGGATTATCAGCCAGTTAGTCTTATTGGTTTATTGGCAGTAGAGCAGATTTAAACGAAATTTTCCCATGGCAGAAGCACTGTATCAGCGATCCCAGAAGTTTTCCTAAGAAATTTATGAAGTGGTATGAAAGTAAATTACTGAAGAGCCATCAAAGCAAGTATGTTATTAATTGACAATTTATTGACTTCATCCTTACTGCTAGTTAAAAGAAAAAAAAAAGGATTAGGATTCCCACTACACTTTGAAAGCTGCGTGAGGTCTTTTGTATGACATTTCAGTTAACCTGTAATTAATTAACTTAATTAAATAAATATTAGTAAAAGAGTAAAAGCACACTTATTCTGATGGATCTATAAAAATAGTCATAAGATCAATGTAAATAAGTAATGGAAAGTGTGAATCTGGGTCTGGTTACGGCAGAGTGTAACACTGATTATCTTTGATCTTCTGAGAAACTTAGTCCTTGCTCAAGGAAACCCTCATAAACATCACTGACTAATTGCTAAAGAACTGCTGGGTCTTTACCCTTCAGGTTATGGTCAAAAATACATTGCTGTTTATTATACTGGACCATTTTTCTGTGCCTAGCTTCAAAACACTTAATTCAAACAGATTGCAACTTGATTTTGTTGTTATTTTACCTATATTAAAAGAGTTAGAATAGTGATTACAATAGAAAGAAGTGATCTTCTGTTTATTCCAATTTCTTCTATTAACTTGCTGCTTCTGGGTAATTACTTAACTCTCTATGAATCATTTCATCTACAAAAATATATGTTACCATCCATGTGAAATGCTATGGGAAATGCCATATTTTCAGACTTTTAGATGGAAGGTATTACATGAACACTGGAATTTTGTAGTGATGGTAGTTAGGTATTAGTGAGCATTCTGTTGGTTTTGTAAACATCTAATATTTGAAATAGGAATTTTATTCCTACTAATATTATGTAGAAGTGGAGGTCTCCTTAAACTTAAAAAGAAAAAAACTAAAGCTGTTTTTTCCAGATCATTCATGTGCATTTTAAATTTAGAGCTTTTAAAATGTCACTGTTAATTAAGACATGTAGATTTAATGACAGGAATATTTTTCCTATTACTAATAATCCCTAAAGCCTACTGCATGTAAAACACATGAATTCTCTCCTTTTCTGCCTCTTTCTGACACCTGTGAACTTTTTTGGTTGTTTTCAATGGCTGATGAATTGTTTTCCAGGTAGGAGGGAGAATGCCTGGCTTTGACTTAGAGTTTAATTTCTTGAGAAAATACCATTCTGTGCAATGTGTCCACAATAGAAGCTATTACCGAATATTTTTCTTCGCTATCAGGTTTTTTGGCCAATTTACCCCTGAAAGCAGTCTCCTGGAAATCTGCTTAATCAGTAATACTGTTATGAAAACAAACATTTTGTAAGGATCTGTCCTTTTTCATTAACAGCTGCAAACATTATAAATAAATCTAAGTCTTTTTTTTTCAATCACTCATGATATGCTTCCTTTCTTTGATATTGTCAGTTTTACCTACTTTGTTCATGGTACTTCAACTTTGATCTGGGCTAATTGCCATTAAATTCACACTGCTCACTGACATGGCAAGCCAGAGCAAGTTAATGCTATTCATCATCAGGAGACCAGTTACTTTCTTCTGTCCCCTCTAGGCATGTGCTTGTTTGTTTAACAGCAAAATGATTTGAGCAGTTTTACATATGCTGCTCATACATTTTCTTTATGAAAGTCAATAGCATAGCAGAATTCTACAGCTGAAAGTTTTTAAATATGTTTATTGCTTAAGACATAGGTATATTTAAAGATTCTTTTTCCTTGCTGCTTCAGATGCTGTTTCTATCCCACAGCGAGATTTCACAGGAGGTATTTGGAGTTTGTCCTTGGGTCAAGGAAGGATTTTTGTCTGTTTGGTGCTTCTTCACTTTTCAGAATACAGATTGCTTTTGCCTGCTAGAACTATTAAAATACATTTAAATGAGACAAATACAGGCTTTTTTCTAGGGCTGGTTTTCCCCTCCTAGGAATGTCACAGGCTGTCTGATCTTGGGAGAGGAAAAGACAGAATCTCCCAAGTCAATGTCTGTCTTGAACTTGCTCATTGTCTTTGCTGGGCTGATGTGGTAGCTTCTGGGTACTGCATAATTTACCAGTGTTAATGCTGATAGGAAGGAATTAGTTTATTAAATAAGCATATTTATTATTTTTAAGCATTTAAAATATTAAAATTATGTTTTAAATATTAAATCATTTTGATGAAGCAAGTATATTGTATAAATTTCGTATCTATGAAGTTGGTTTTTTTTCTCCAAAAGTAGGAGGATTGCATTCAGTGGAAAATGGGACAGTGGTTATTTTTAACCCCCTAGTGCAATACTACCCTCCATAACCATCTATTGACCAATAATAGTTCCCCTTCCCAGAGAATGTAATGAATTGAGGCAAGCTTTAACATCTAACACATTAATAATAAGATAAGAATAAATAAAAAGCATGAAGTAGATTTTAATAATATCTGGTCTTAAATTGACTCAATTTGAAACTGATGAAAAACTTCTTTAGCAGCATTATTGCTAAATCCTCCTGAAGGCAGCTTGGGAGATAATAATAGTAGTTCAAGCCTTTGCTGGTGTGTCTCTTGAATGTTTCATAACTTTTTGACCTTCATTATTAATAATTTTTCTGCACCATGTGAAGAATCATTTTGATACAATCACCTCTGTTTAAAAAAGAAGAGGGGGAAATACGTTTGAAAATTCAGATAATATTTTTGATTGTAGAAAAAAATGTACCAATGCTGCTTCCTGCTCGCCTCCCATTCAAATTGAAATTTCTGATTTGATCAAAATTATTTGAGGTTTTTTGGTTTGTTTTTTTTTTTTTTTTTTT